>CM070716.1:37025189-37488066 GCA_036346275.1 Otatea glauca | reverse complement strand
GCTCCTCTTGTAAAGATCACGGATTTTGAGGTAACCCAAGTCATCACCGCCATCTTCCCAAATAAATCTACAAAGAATCATGGGATTCCTCCTCAAGCAGGCCATGTTCCGGGCGACATTCGCATACAAGTGGTTTCGACTCCATCGCGATCGCCGCCACCCCTCGCCTTCCCTCCCTTTATGCAAGTTAAGTCAGAGAGCACGCCTGCCTCTCGTGAAAGCTGCAAAAAATAATCTAAAATCGAAAATTTTTCTTTCTCTCTTTCTTGATTTAAAATCTTTTGGGAGCCCGCTACCATTCGATCTCCATTTAGTTCCGTTTTTCTTTCTAAATTCATTTAAAATTCTAAATTTCTCTTTATTATTAAGTGTTGTATTCATACTTATCTTCTCATTTAATTGATACGGCCATGTCACCGTCAGAAGTACTAGCACAGGCACTATACTAGTTGTAAAGGCATAGATGAATCCATCAATCCAACTAAATGAATCTATCAACCCATGGAGTGCCTTCGCGCGGTCACGCGCACGTGTCCAACAAGGGAACCAAGGGTGCTGGTCGCAAGTCACACGCACACGTCGAGCGAGGGGTGGTGCTGCACGATGGTGCGAGCGAGCGCAGCGCGTGTGGTGACGGACCCGTGTCCATGCCTTTGCTCCCAGTTCCACACAAGGGCCCACGCGGGAGGGCACGCGCGATGAACCAAGCAGATAAGTGGAGCAAGCGCAGCACGTCACAACTCACAAGCATTGGGCGAGCACGGAACAGGGGCGACATGGACTGTGCACCTGGCCGGGAACTCCCTAGGTTTAATATATACGGAGTATATGTAATGCAAGAACGCGTCGCTACTAGTGGCGAAACCTTTCTGAGTTCCAGCATATGTCCAGCCCACTGCTCGCAACTGCTACCACACCGGCAGTGACTACGGAGTACTCAGCCTCAGCTTTTTAGTCTTCTAACACGTTTTTTTTTCAAATCTGAATTCGTATAACAAATTTATAAAATAGCTCATTGCTCGACCACACAATTCACTACTACACAAATATACATCACAATCGGTTCTTTTTCGCCATCACAATGGTTCTAGGTGGTACACAAAGTCATGAGATGTAGATGAAGCGTGCATTATTACAAATGTTCTTGCCCGATAGAGATGATATGGTCATCTCTATCGGTTCTTTATAAGAAGCTTATAGATAGGATGATAATCTCTATCGGTTCTTTATAAGAAGCGATAGAGATGATATTTATCTCTATCGGTTCTTTTAAGAAGGATATATCATCTCTATCGTTCTTATAAAGAACCGATAGAGATGATAGTCTTATCTCTATCGCTTCTAAAAAGAACCGATAGAGATAATATAATCATCTCTATCACTTCTTTGAAAGAACCGACACAGATGAATATACTCATCTCTATCACTTCTTATAAAGAACCGATAGAGATGAGTTCATCATCCCTATCGCTTTTTCAAAGAACCGATAGAGATGACCGCCACATCTCTATCATTTTCTTGTGAGAACCGACAGAGATGAGGGTGTGGTGTGCTATCACATTCTAATCAAAGACATATTCCACACAATATGCACATATCACATTCACACAGTAAATTACAGCATAACATATCACATTCAAAGAACATGAACACTTTGTTACAACAAACACATATCACATTCAATAACAAAATAGAACGTAAACATGCTTAACCATAAGTACACATGCAATCGCATTCAGATATGTAATATTTGTTCACATCTGGTCTAGTAGGAGCTTTTGGGATCTCTAAACCGCCCATCCTCCGACAAGCATTCTATCATCCAAGACCACTGCATAAGTGGTCTCGTATCTTGTTGAGTGCAAGGTCGTCTCACACTCTTCCTGGGGATAACGGTATGTCGCAAGATAGAAACGAAAGTGCTCTAATTTGAGTTTTCAAATTTCCATGTGAAAGACTAATTGTATATGCATGTACTACCTTAGGGAAACGGTCTGAGCCGACAATCAAGATCACCATGTGTTGCATGACATACAAACCACGTCGTCAGCCGCCTCGCTGATGACACTCTGAAGAAAGAAAATAAATTAAGAGACAAAGAAAATATGTCGAAAATCTAAATCTTATATATGATAGCCACTTGTACCTTGAAGTCGTATATACTCCAGCTTGGAGCCCTTTTGTCGCCGTGTGTCCCTCCCCGCTTCGACGATTCCTTGAAACCCCTATATACATTGGAAAGATGTCGTTGAGTAAAAAAATAATGAATGTAGTTAAATACGTAAAATGTTAGATAAGAGTGGTGCACTTATCGCTCCAAAGGAGGCTTGATCACAGAGGCCATCTGTCTCTTTATCAAGCTTAATTAAAAGTGTACACTTTGTTGTCGCTTGGAAGGAGCACGAGTAGAACCCAATGGTTGCTTATTAAATGGTATGCAATAAGAAAATAAGTTCACATACGGTTTCAGCAGTGTAGAAGTAATTGAACAAAGGAAGTAGTACTTACCTCGTGGTATGGAATAGAATGAAGCCTCTTCTTCGACCTACCTTGCAATGCCCTCTTGATGTAGCCGCAACCCATTCCGTTGAAGCCTAGCCATCGTCATGACACAAGCTCGTGGTCGATTTAACCCAACTAGTTGTCGATTCACACGACCCGCCTCATCGCCTCGCAACTCGCATTGAATGTTAAAAAGCGTAATGCAAAATCCTATGGAAGTCATAAGGTAACGCAACGTGGTGCGATACTCACAAATGCCCGTGATCGTAGAGTAGAAATATCGATGGCTATCGCTGGTACTGCATGAACAGATCCTCAAAACTAACTCGAATGTCCCATCCTCCTCGCGTGGAAATGTCCTTTCTCTATCTAACATTGAAGTCGACACGCTTCGCCTCTTTCGCTTTGTCAATGTACCATCCATGGAGCTACCGAGTCCATATGCCTAGAGCGCTCAATTTGTCGGGAGGCGTAGGGCTTCATGCATACGAGGCCTTAAATTCATAAGGCTTCACTTGTGGTCTGTGGCTTGCCTCCTTTCTCGACCAAGGAGTCTCCGAGGTCGGGCAAAGGGCTTTTCATGTACCGAGGGGGCGATGTGGCCTTTGTGAGCCTAGGCTTTTAGCAGAGGCCTCCAGTGCGGTTCTGTGGTTGTCGCATAGTCCTTTTATACACCATCTGTACTTTGCAGGGTGGCTCTGTCACGGTCGTGGAGCAAAGCAGTACGGTAGGAACCTACAAAGCACGCGCGATAATTATGTAACTTGTTGCAATACTACCGAATGGTACGTAAGACGGGAGGATGTTTATTTTGACCAAGACGGACGCCTGTCGTGGGCCACTTGATGAACGACATCCGCGCTTAACCCGAGAGTGGTGATGTCTTCGTTAGTGGGGGAACTCAAGCACATGTGATAAGAAGGCTTCGTGGACGTAGTCCACCTGGACCTCATGTAGCCCTTCCCAAAGGCTGACTCATGCACCGTGGTCGGCCTCCTTGCATGGAAATGCAACACCGCTGCGCCTCAACAGAAATCTGCTCTTCTGTCTGGTGAGCCGGCACTGGTAGGCGCCTCAAAAAGTTCGAACTTGAGAGAAAACATATGAAGAGTTACCTCGCACTATTAAGTAAGGCAAAATTAATTATTACCTTCAACTGGGACCGGACTTATCATTTTGGAACCTCGCTACTTGGTGGGGGTACATGTTTCTCTACAGCAGGCGGGGCATCCGCTCAACTGGAGATCATCGCCATCATCTCGCCCTTAGGCGCTCCTCACGTGCCATCATCTCCACCTCATCTCCTCCTCACGTGCCATCATCTTGCACCTCATCTCCTCCTCATCTCCTCCGAGATCTCCTCCTCACCGCCTCCCTGCTGTGTCCTTCAGGCGCCCGCACGTGCCTCCCATGTTCTTGATCTGGCACTGAAGCAAGATCTTGGAAGTAGGACTTCTTCAGATGCCCTGACTCCTGCGCAAGCACCCGCCCTTATGGTCGAGCTTCCCGATCGCAGTGGATAGGATGTCATTTGACCCTTGGCTAAGAAAGGTCCCCGCTTCTTTCCTCCGCTTACCTCCTCCGCAATAAGCGAGTACGATTAGATCTCAAATACGAGGAATGGTCTACCGAATGTAGTAAGTTTGATATCTTACGATGGCGGAGACGATTTGCGCGTGTAGGGGTTTGGTACTACCACCGCCCGTCCGCGTTTTCTTTGTCCTCGCTAGTACCCAGTCACGCGTCTGCCTCACATATGTGCGAGTAAGGCATCGCTGTCTCCGAGTTGGCGCACTCCTCGGCTAGTCGCGCCCATTCTCGCTTTCTTCCCTTCGAGCCACCGAACCGAGGTGGTGCGTGGCGTGTTCAGCCTCTGGGTAGCAACGCCTCCGCTCCCGCCTCTCCGCCGGGCGTATTTCTTGATCCTCGTGAACTCCTCCCAAACATCAGTAGTCACGAACGGATACCTCTCGAATGGTGCACGGCCTTTCAAAGACGCACTCACCGTGCATGTAGACCCCGGCGCCTCGAGCCACACCCATCTCTTCAAGGCGCACTGCCTGGCATTGTTTTTATCCTCTTCTATAATCCATTTTCCTTAACCTCGCCCCACAGCCGGTTCTTCTGCTCGACGACGACCTCCTTTCTCCAATCCTCAATCATGGGAACTCTCTCTCACCAGCCTGCCCGAGGAATGAGCGCGTATCGCTTCTTACACTTGGGAGGACCTGCAAACGCCTGTCGATTGAAGTGAGAATTTGCGTGTTCTCCTGTGGGCTCTTTGTTCGGTCCCTCGGCCTCACCTTACTCGCCCTCGACATTTCTTTTGAACTTGGCTCGGCTCGACACTCGAAGTTCACGCGCCATTCGAGCACCTTCTACTCTTTTCTCGCGATGAGCCGATGCTCTAATTGCGACATTTTGAGTTTTCCTATCTAACATGGACAAATATTTGACATGAGAGAAAGCAATTGTAGCTATTATGTGAACTTCACAATAAATCATCCAAGCAACAGTCAATGGATAATTCATAGCATGTCATTGTTCTAGCATATTGCAAGAGAGTAACAGATGAGCGAATGATCTTCAAGAAAAGTCTATATGTTGACCAACCCAATACGCATTTAACGATAACTCCTAATCTCTAAATAGGTTTGGTCTCTATCTCATTCGAGGATATGGGAGTTTTGACAGCTGAATGTACAACTCAGAGAAAATTCAAAGATCTCACCGCTCTCCAGATACACGCCTCGGCAACCCGTCGAGAGGTGTGTATCCGGAGAACACCAGGAGACACTACCAAACCTACTATGAGTTGTACAATGTGTCAGAACTTGCTCGAATCCATATCCTCGAATCGTCCAAAATATTGGATAATTCGAGACCGCTTGCTTATAAATATGTCATTCCGCATATTTATAAATAAGCACTTTAACGGGAGACGAGGTTACGCAACCTAAACTCTAACATATGCTGAGATGAAAAAGAAAATAATATGCAATTATTAGAATACGTATGATAGCAATGAGTAAGAAAGACTAACCAAGCAAAATCTTGCACAAATAATGTCAAGTAATTCTAGTTATATAATGGTAAGGTCAAGCATAGTTGGGAGTCATGAAGAATTATGTTTTCTATAGTATCTAGTCCATTCAACAATCACTAAATACATAAATCAATACTTGAGCAGCTTCAAACTTTAAGATAGCATGATGTACACAATCCTATTGCTAGGTAAAACATGATGTGTATGTGTTATTCGTGAAAGTGCCATTTTATATGATAAAACCATTAAAGCACACACTTCATTCCTAAAGAAGGGTGGCACCAGCGGAGGGGCATTTGTAATAGGCACGGTTTGAGGGGTGGCTATGATGAGGCGCCCCGAGGGTCACAGCTGGAGCTGGGTGGCCACAGGGCATGTAGGGGTAATGTGGGCGAGGTGGCTGTAGGTGGGCGGCGAGGAGGGCGTGGGGGTGGATGGGGCAGAGGGGCATGGGGCGAGGGGAGGGGCGGCAAGGAGTGGGGCAGAGGGTGGCGCCAAGTGAGGGGCGGATGGATGGACAAGGAGGAGGTGGCTGAGCGAGGCGGCGGGGGTGGGTGGGTCGCCTGTGGGGAGTCGCAAGGCTGGGATGGGCGTCGTCGACGGGCGGTGGGCTAGGTTAGGAGCGCTGGCATGGCGAGGCAATGGTTAGGAGCGTGGGGGAGGCGGAATAAATGAGGTGCACGCCAAAGTTCCATCGTTAGGCATTAGCAAAAAAAGATTATCACGCTTTTAACAAAACCAAACAAATGATTCTATCACTATCGGTTTTTGAATAAAACCGACACAACTAAATGCATTCCAATGTTAGTTTAGCATAAAATTAACATTACTATCGGTTTTTCACCAACCCGACATGTATAAGATAATATCACTATCGGTTTTTTTTGAAAAACCGATACGTATAGTTGAATTCCACCGTTAGGCATTTGCAAAAAAGTAGATTATTATCGGTTTTAAAAACCCACACTAATAATTAGTATCACTATCGGGTTTTTTGAAAACCATACGTATAGTTGAATTCCACTATTAGGCATTTGCAAAAAAAGTACTATTACTATCGGTTTTAAAAAACCACACTAATAATTAGTATCACTATCGGTTTTTTTAAAAACCGATACGTATACTTCAATTCCATCGTTAGGCATTTGCAAAAAAGTAGTATTACTATCGTTTTTAAAACAACCCGACACTAATAATTAGTATCACTATCGGTTTTTTTTAAAACCTACACGTATACTTGAATTCCATCGTTATTAGGCATTTGCAAAAAAATTAGTAGTACTATCGTTTTTTAAAAACCGACACTAATAACTAGTATCACTATCGGGTTTTTTCAAACCCGACACGTATAATTCCATTCCACCGCATTTTCAAAAAATTAGTATTACTATCTTTTCTTTCTAAAAACCGGCTACGTATAATTGCATTCCATCGTCAGCATTTTCCAAAAAATTATTATTACTATCGGTCTTTTTTAACAAAACCGACACATATGTATTTATCACTATCGCTTTTTGGAAAAACCGACACGTATACTTGAATTCATCTCGTTAGGCATTTGCAAAAAAATTAGTATTACTATCGGTTTTTTAAAAATCGACACTAATAATCAAGATTACTATCGGTTTTTTGAAACCCACGTATAATTCCATTCCACTTCATTTTCAAAAAATTAGTATTACTATCGGTTTTCTTCTAAAAATCGATACGTATAATTGCATTCCATCGTTAAGCATTTGCAAAAAATTATTATTACTATCGGTTTTTTAACAAAACCGCCACACATAAGTATCTATCACTATCGCTTTTTGGAAAAACCGACACAAATAGTTGAATTCCAACGTTAGGCATTTGCAAAAAAATTAGTATTACTATCGGTTTTTAAAAACCGACACTAATAATTAGTATCACTATCGGTTTTTTTTGAAAAACCGACACGTATACTTGAATTCATCTCATAGGCATTTGCAAAAAATTAGTATTACTATCGGTTTTCAAAAACCGACACTAATAATGAGTATCACTATCGGGTTTTTTTAAAACCGACTACAAATAGTTGAATTCCACTGTTAGGCATTTGCAAAAAAATTAGTATTACTATCGCTTTTTAAGAAAACCGACACTAATAATTAGTATCACTATCGGGTTTTTTTGAAAACCATACGTATACTTGAATTCATCCGTTAGGCATTTGCAAAAAAATTAGTATTACTATCGGTTTTTAAAAAACCGACACTAATAATCAAGATTACTATCGGGTTTTTTTAAAAACCGACACGTATAGTTGAATTCCACCGTTAGGCATTTGCAAAAAAAATAGTATTACTATCGGTTTTTAAAAATACCGATATTAATAATTAGTATCACTATCGGGTTTTTTCAAAACTATACGTATAATTGCATTCCAATCGCATTTTCAAAAATTAGTATTACTATCGCTTTCTTCTAAAAACCGGCTACGTATAATTGCATTCCATCATAGCATTTGCAAAAAAATTATTATTACTATCGGTTTTTGAAAAAACCGACACAAATAATAGAATATATCACTATCGGTTTTAAAAAACCGACATAAATGATCATATCACTATCCGGTTTTAAAAACCGACACAATTGTAGTTCATCGACTATTTGTTTTCCGCATAAACCATGAAGTCCGAATTTGTTCAAATATGTGATGAAAGAGTAAAACGCCATAAATTTTGCAAATATAATTGTAATTTTTGAAATTTTGCAGAATATACCTTGTGATACTACAAGTCTTCTCCAAAAAGGATTTTGGCAAAAAGAGTTGGCATTCAAAAAAGAAGCCCAAATTCACTTTGTCCACATGTTACTTCCTCAAAGAGTAGAAAAGTCAAATGTTTTTCAAATAAAGTTCAAGTATTTTGAAAATTTTCTAAATGATTTGATGTAAAGTGCCTTCTTTTTCTTGCAATCCATTCACAAAATTGTGAAAGTTTCATACGACACATAACCTTAATTTCAAACACTAAACTACATTTATGTACAATACAAATATTTCAAACACATAGCGCAGAATCGATACATTGACGCATTCTTTTATTTACAATACAACCCTTCTTGATGATCTACACGTATGTAATTTCTTCCATGTGTGTCGCCGCTCCTACTAAGAAAGGCCCCATACGCAAACGGAGGTATTTCATCAAATTGGTCGACTCTTCTTCATCTACGATATCTTCAACACCAACGATCCCGCCATTACAAAGGACGACGCAATTTCGGATTGGCCGGATCACACACGTAGAAGACTTGATTTGCTTGCTTCGCAAGGATGAATGGATCTTCTTTGTAGGCACTCGCTTAGATCCACAAGGGTAAAACCTCTCTTGTCGACCTTCACTCCATGTGGAAGTCCCACCCACTTACATCTAACAATGGAATTTGGTATATTCCGTAATCGAGCTCCCAAATTTCTTCGATCACCCCGTAGTAAGAGTTCATTGCCATTGAGGATCCTCCTTTTGAGTGATGTTCATCTGACAAAGCATCTATGCTTACACCACTGCTTTTGAATAAAGATTTTCCCATCCCCGACTTTCAAAGTAAAAGGTGTACCCATTAATATCGCATTTCGCCATGTTTGTACATTAAGTCTAGGTCCATCACCAACCATTTGATAGTCTCACTAACAGAGACCTCCGCCTTTTGTTTGAACCATGTGAGAAATCTATCGTTGTGTTCTCGCATTATGGAAAGCTCATCCATATGTGGATTCTCTCCCGAATATCGACTTGTGCCGCTCGATGTACCTCGCAACTTCGCGCTTATTCTCGCAAGACTCGCCGATGCGCTTTGTAATACATATCAAACCGTGGCCTCGTTAGTTTCGACCCCACGGTTCCTTTGCCGCAAGTCCGCCTCGTGGCGTAGATAGAGGAACACCGATTGCTTGTCTTTTCCCGAGATAGTCCACACAAAACTCAATAACCTCTTCATCCCATAACCTTCCACAATACTACCTCAAGCTTCGACCGATTCTCACGTAGGACTTTAATATACCCATGTACCTCTCAAACGGATACATGTAACGAAGAAAGCGGTCCACATATCTTAATCTCTAACAAGGTGAACAACAAGGTGGACCATGATGTCAAGAATGACGGTGGAAATGCATCTCGTCGACATAAAGTCCGCACCACCTCACTGCAAGTTGTCTAGCATGTCGGGTCAATAACTTTGCAGGAGATCACATTGAAGAAGTAACACACTTCGTGATTGCAAACCCGACATCCTCTCGCAAAATATTTCTTATTGCAATCGGAGCATTTGGGTTATCAAGACATGGCAATGTGGGACATCATGCCTAGCAACTTCAAATCATCCAAGGACACAAGCTTTTAATGTTCATGAGTAGCTAGATGGAACTTTAATACCTTGGAGACATTTGCAAAGGTCCTCTTTCTCCTTCTTGGACAGGTGTAGCATGCAATGGGATGTACTGACCTTTTCCATCCTCCTCAATCACCGCAAGCCCGGCCCCGATTCCCATGTAGGCCATGTCGTCGACGAGCATTCACACCATCCTTTGTCTTTCTAGGTATGTTCAGAGGATGCCAACCAAATTGTCGCATATTCTTTTCAACGCATGACATCAATACAATGCCGACATCTAACTCCTTCCAAAGACGTAAGTCCCAAAATATTGACCTCTTCTTCCAAATGGTCCTAGAACGAGCGATTTACGGCTTCTTCCGCATCAACATCGATATCCTCTACACGTGAATATACTTGCCTACCACTCATAGGTCTGCGGTGCCGAACGGATTTCCTCTTTCCATCAAATTTGTCATCCATCTTACTAGATCGATGACTTCGAGGTAGAAACCTACGGTGACCCATATACAGCTTTCTTGGAATTTGGCACCATAGGCTCTCTGCCTCCTCTTCACAAATAGGACACGCTTTTGCTCCTTTCGCATCAGAGCTCGCCAAATTTCCAAGAGCCGGAAATCATTTACTTGCAAAATACCATAGCCCGTAGGGTGAAATGCTCTCTTCAGACGCATCCCACACAATGACCCCATCATTCCACAATTTTACCAAATCCTCGATCGGTGGAGCGAGGTACACATCAATATCATTTCCCTACTGTTTGGGTCCCGAGATTAGCAACGACATCATGATATACTTCCGCTTCATGCACAACCAAGGAGGAGGTTGTAGATGCACAATGTAATCCGCCACGGTCGTGACGATCGCTCATGTTACCAAACGGATTCATTCCATCAAGACTAATCCAAATCTTATGTTCCTCATTTCGCACCAAACTCCTCATATTTCCAATCGATGTTTCTCCATTGAGCCGAATCAACAGGTGTCTCAATTTTCCATCTTCCTTTCGAGACTCATAATGCCAACACAACAATTCGCCTCTTTAGGATTTGCAAACAACCTCTCCAGACGGGAATGATGGGCAAGTACCACAATATCTTGGCCGTGCACCTTTAGTGACCTCTTCACCGCCGCTTCTCGCTTTACGCTTCTTGTCGTTACGCTTCTCCTTTTGTTTGTACCGGGCACACCGCAAACCGACAAACGTAGCTCCCGATGCGCGCTTACAGACAAGATGCAATCATTCGACATGCATGTATCCTTTCTATTTCCATTCCCATGGGACATAGTAGCTTCTTCGCTTCATAAATGCTCATGGCAACTCGCTTCTCGGAAGGCGATCCGAGAAGAACTAGAAGTGCATTGAAACTTGTATCCGTCCAACGGTGTTTTGCCTTCGGCTCAACAATGCAAGGACCGAACCCAACTTGGTGTATTCGCTTGCAACCCGTGAACAAAGTGGTTTGGCATCGCCTTCCATCAAGCTTTTAAACTTTTCAAACTCTCTTCCGTAATTACCTCCACATCCCGCAACATTTGCTCCAAATTCTCCTCCTCAAACATATCAGTCGCAACTCATCATCCGTTCCACCGTGTCTTCATTGCATACCGGCAGGTACTACCTGCCTCCCCGTGATGGATCCAACACGTAATTCCTCACGGCCACGCCGAATCGTGGTCCTTAATTTGAGCCGAGTTGTTAAATCTTCTCGATTGGTGCAATCAATGCAAGGACAATATATGAAGTTTACACCCTCCTCACCATGTCCTCTTCGCAATTTTTTGAACTCCTTAACACCCTCTCAAATTCAAAGACTACACGACTTTTTGCATACATCCATTCCTTACGGTTCATCCGCAATTAAACTTCACCCAATAAATTATGCACAAACTGGAGCGACGGCAAGCTAGTTATTTGAAATATTGAGACATCATTTCAGTTAATATTACATTTGCAAAATAGATGACAATTTCCTGCAACATATATGAAATATGTACTCCCGATCGATACCTAGATTCTTCCCTGGTTTAGAGCTTCCAATTTCCTAGATAAGAGACATACATTTTTAACATGAACAATGATATCAAACAATCTAATTATATAGCAAAGAGCCTCATGATCTTTTGACTACAACGAAACAATACAAGGGTACCAACGATGACTCCTAATCTCTAAATAGGTTTGGTCCTAATCCCATTCGAGGATATGGGATTGACAAGTTTTGTTGTTGTAATAACTCAGAAATTTTAAGAAGATCTTCCTCGCTATTCTCCATATACACGCCTCGACAACAGGTCAAGAGGTGTGTATCCGAGAATACCAGGAGACGCCACCAAATCTCTACTCGCAGCTTGTACAACACACTTAGAACTTTCCCAAGCACATATCCTCGAATCGCCCAAAGAACGTGGATACTCGAGATCGCCGCTTATAAATATGCCATTTCGCTCGTATATTTATAAACAAGCATCGCCGAATGGGAGACGAGGTTCCGCACCCTAAACTCTAGCATTCATCATGTGACAGAATAATAATTCCATATTAACATCAAAGCACTACAAATTAAGATAATTAAATACATGTGTACATGCTTGTGAAATAAAGGGTGTGAAATCGATAGGATATACACAATACCAAGGCAATCTAAACTTTCTTCATGACATATCAAAATTACATAGTACAAAATTAAAGGGTTTGAAGGAATGCTCACATTTTGAAGAAAACCACAAATTATGCAAAATGAGGGAAATCTCCTCAAGTTAGGGCTTCAAATTTACTATCTTAACACCCACCCTTGAGGATTTTAAATTTTTCACCCAAGTATTGCTTCCAACTACGTAATATGAGCTATTTTTTCTCGTGGCTATGGAGAAACCTCCTCCGAACAATAACAGAGAAAAGTTCACTGAGTGTATAAATAACCTAACGAGGTACATCACTATCTGTTCTCATATAAAAGCGATAGTGATGTGATCACGCACATCACAATGGTTCTTACAAGACAAGCGATAGTGATTATCATAATCATCACAATCGGTTCCCACATATAAGCGATAGTGATGAGCACGCATAACATCACTATCGGTTCTTATTTAAGCGAAGCGATAGTGATGATAACGCACATCACTATCGCCGCCATCACTATCGGTTCTTTTGCGTAAGCGATAGTGATGCGCGTTATCATCACTATCGCTTAAATAAGAACCGAGCAATGATACAGACGCTCATCACTATCGCCTTATATGAAAACCGATAGTGATGATAACGCACATCACTATCACTTCGCATAAGAACCGATCAGAATGCTCCCATGCTACATCACTATCACTTCTAACCCGAGAACCGATAGTGATTATGATTAATGCCTCCTAAGTCATCTATCACAATCGCTTTCTTCCAAAAACTTAAGAACCGGCACGATGAAGCGATAGTGATGTACCATTCAGTAGTAGTGCAAGCTCGTGCACCGCAACGGGGTGGTTGGACCCGCGACAAACTAGACAATCGCGGTAAGAGCTTGCGCCGTGCAAGGCAGCGCAACAGATGGGGTATCGTGGTACCCGAGCCTCAGAGGAAGGGGGGAGTCGGGTGCCGTGACCTATTGCGAGGGGGAGCACGGTAGGTGAGACATGTTGCCCGCTTTTGTTTTCGTGGTCGAGAAGGGTGACTAAATTTATAATTTCCTTCGAAAAAAAGACTAAAAATAATGAAAGAAAGGTGAACGAGTAATGGTATGTACAATGGTATATGTCGGTTGTTTGTAAGATTATGCTATGTAGGATTTTAGGTGATGTGGAGGGGAGAGGAGGAGAGAGGAAATTGCTGTCTACTATTTAACAGACGGTCTTATAGACAGCTTTCTATTTTGTGTACTATTGTATAGACAATCTGTTAATTAGATAAGAGATTATTACAGACAACTATACAGACAATCCAATTGTATGAATTAGGGCAAAGCTTTGGCGATGAGAGGAGAGGAGTGGTACAGTACCATAACGAGTGAGGGGACATTGATCCCAGCATCCACCTGACGCGGTCGAGAATTCCACGGCCACGGCGCACGTACGTACCCACGGCTGCCCAATTCATATCAGCGGACGAGATATCTCCAATTCAATACGAACGGCTCCCGTACCCGCGACCCCCAACGCCCGCCTCTCGCTTTCTTATGCGTTTCCCTCCACAGATCTCGCCATTGTCGTTGCGTTAGCCTCTCCGCTCGCCAACGATCGATCGTTTCCTGCCGTTTGACGGTTTGTCCCCTCCCCTGCCTGTGTGCGTACCGAGACGTCGGCACCTAGTAGAGGCTTTAGCCGTTTCCTTCCCTTCTTCTTCGGTCGAGCGGCGGCAGCAGGTTCTTGGTGCTGATGGGCTGCAAGGGGTCGAAGCACTCGTTGCATGGAGGGCACAGATGTGGGGCGATGGCGCCTGAGCCGCGGAGCTACTCCGGGCTGGTGGCGAGGCACTCCGTCGCGCTGAGGTCGTCCACGCTGGGACGCTCAGCCTCGACCGCGCGGCGGCCTCGGCAGCGGCTGTTTTTTCGCCGGAGGGAGAGGGTGGTGAAGGCGAGTGACGAGGGCGATAGCGCGGGAAGTACGGGGCCGCGCGGTGCGTCATCGATGGGTGGTGCCCGGCACCGTCGCCGATGGCGCCGACGAAGCGGCAGAGGCGGGCGCCGCGGACGCCAACCAAGACGCCTCTGCGTGAGCCCGAGGAGATCAACGTGTGGAGCTCGCGGAAGGGCTCGAGGACGACGACGGGGAGGAGGAGGACGAGGTGGAGGGTGGTCACGGCGTCGAGCGGCAGGTGCGGTCAGCTCCCGGATCGCCGGAGTTCGATCCCGACATCCTGACCGTCTTCCGAAAGGCGCTCGACGACCTGTCACCTCCTCGGACGCCATTGCGCACGACGGACGAGCCGTCAAGAAGGGCGAAATCCAGATGTTCGCGGGCGTCGCGGGCGCGGGTCTGCGTGTTCCAGCAAGAGATCGACGCCAAGTTAGCCAAGAAGGCGTCGCCGGGGCCGCTGCCGCCGCCGGAGAGCTCGCGGCGGGTCGTGGTGTACCTGACCAGCCTCCGTGGCATCCGACAGACGTACGAGGACTGCTGGGCCTCGAGCGCCATCCTCCGCAGCTACGGCGTGCGCGTCGACGAGCGCGACCTGTCGATGCACGCCGGTTACAAGGACGAACTCCGCGCCGCGCTCGGCGGCGACGCCGCTGGGCCCGGCCACGGCAGGCTCCCGCAGGTGTTCGTGGACGGCTGGCACCTGGGCGGCGCTGAGGAGGTCCGCCGCATGCACGAGTCCGGGGAGCTGGCGGAGGCTCTGGAGTCTAGCGACATGGCGCCGGGCGCGAGGGGCAAGGGAGCAGGCCTCGCGGTGGAGCCGTGCGGCGGCTGCGGCGGTGTGCGCTTCGTGCCGTGCGATGCGTGCTCCGGCAGCTGCAAGTTGTTCGTCGAGGACGAGGACGGCGCCGCCGGAGCGTTCAGGAGGTGCCCTGAGTGCAACGAGAATGGTCTAGCGAGATGCCCTGTTTGCTAATTGCTACTGAAACCTCCTCCGAGTTCGTGTGGAGTTTTTCGTGCGCCTTTTCTCAAGGTGTTTGATGTGTTGTTCGTCAAAACTTGTACAGACAAACACAAAAACACTAATTTGCCATCTTAGGATCGCAATGATACATGCGTTTAGACTTTTCTGTATATTTCACTTTTGAAGACACTTTTCTTTAGATTGTAACGCAGAAGGAAAAATTGCATTGTGAAGAGCAGAATTTCTAACGACTTCTAACCAGTGGGCAGTGGCTCGTCGAATTATTTTTTAATGAAAATTACAGAAATAATATGTCGAACTCGTCGCTATTTGAATTCTGCCGCTAATCGAAATAGTGACAGAGACTCTATCATCATCAAATAATATGCAGATCGCCGCTAATGATTATAGAGCCGCCGCTAACGATCGTAGCTCTTTGTCGCTAATTGAAATAGTGATGATATGTATATTTGTAATTTTTAATTTCGCATATTATTTATGTAATTTTTCATTAAAAAAATATTATTAAAAAAATAATTCGTGGCTTGTGAGCTACTACTGCACTGTGGACTGTGAGTCTGTGACTGTGACCGAGTTCACGGTTCACCGCTTCGACAATGTGAACCATGTGTCCTATGGTCGGCTCCAATGCCCATTAACTGCTCATGCATAATGTTGTTTTGCTGGAAGGTGGACAATTGGGCATCATGATTCGACAGTATACTCCACCTGGCAGCGACTTCATCGTGTACCGGCTCACTATTTTATAAGCTCACGACTTATTGTGGTTGCGAGCTGGAAGCCTGAAATGCTAAGACTCGCGCTATTGATATGTAACTGTTCGTTCGAAAGAACACCGGACAAAAATTTCAAGGAGTGCGCCCACGTTGTACTTGTGCCCATCGGAAAATCAATGCCGTGGTGGCTACGGGCAACCGGCCAACAAGGAAAGCTCCATTCATTTTAGCTTCTGAACAACTTCTACTTAAAAAAAGTGAATTGTTTATGAACAAGGAATTTTAGACAATTTCTCTCACAATCGTAAGTTACTCTACATAGAATTAAAATCCAAATGAAATCTGATTCTCGCGATCCAATCCAAATCTAAAAATGACAATCGGTCCGATCCAATTCTCATACAATCATAAATAGCTTCTTCTATAATCTAAAATTCATAATTTAGAAACTAAAACGAATTGGACTAAGCCAAAGGTTTTCCAATGAGGTAGTGGGGTCGGTGACGCCAGTGAATGACCAGCAAGGGAATGCGCGCCTATTATTAAATATCTGGTGCTACTGGACTGTTACGTGGTTCAATGCCTATTTATAATGCAAGAGTTTTTTTTAATTCCTGCAGGAATTAATTGTTTTCTGTGAAATTACTGTGTTCCAAACGGGCCCAAATGATGTGCTATAAGTGATGTTCTAGCTAAATCTTAAGAGTTCAATTCCAAGCATAATTGGGCAGTTTACGAATGATTTTCCAGTATTTCATATGCCTAACGGCTTAACCTCTTATAAATACTTTCTTCGTTATACAGATGTCACTCTGAGTTTAAAAACTACTTAAAACCTTTTTTATTTACAATCCACAAGTCCTACCTATTTGCACACTGCCCTGCTACTATTTTTGCTAACAATTGTAGCTTACTTCATCCGGTTCATATTATTAATCGTGTTAGCTCAATGCACATAGAATAAGTAAGGAATTAACGTCTTAGTTTTGTTTATATAGTTGGACCACCATATATACACAATAGTATTTATGTTGGCACATAGATATGTCATCAAAATTATTTTTGTAATATCATATTTCCTACAACTTTTCATAAATTGTATAAGGCATCGAAACCGCTGTTTCCGATCTTATCATGGTTCGAGATCTAAAACCCTCGTAAACCGGTCTAATTAAAAAAATTAAAAGATTTGAAAAATTTATGCGTTGAAAACCGCTCCAAAACTATTGAAAAACCACGCTTTCGCTCAAAACCGCCGCAAATCCGCTTTTAAGGAATATTCAATTGGTCATTGATTTTCGTGAAAACCGAGAGGTTTTCAATTGGTCGGTCGGTTTTAAGTGAAAACCGAGTGTTTTTTTGTGAAAAACCGCGTTTTTAATTTTCAATTTTTTATTTCTTAACCCTTGGTTTCGACGATTTTCGAGCGATTTTTGCAATTTTTGAAACACGGATTTCAAACCGACGGGTAAAATGGTTTTTAAACCCTACCGGTGCCTATGCACCCACACCATAAACGCCTAATACACATATATGATCGATGTGGAATTTAGAGTTTGGGTATAAAATGTTTTATGCCTTGATATATTTATGGGAAGTGATTTTGAACAAAGTTCAAACTCATTTGAATAGTTATGAATTTAATTCGACAATAGTGCTTATACACCATGATACTAGCTCAAACTAGTTCAAGTCAATATGACTTTAATAGTTTTTAGAGTTTGATACCTCAAATGCACTTCTTTATGGGTATGTGAAAACAAATATGTCATGTCAAACATAGCAAATCTCAAAGCAAAGAACGGGTAGCAAAAGGCAAAGAGCTACAAAGTTTAATGTGTCTCAATAAAGGCACAAAAATTCAAGTCAAAAGTTCATTTCTGGTCCTTCAACTATTCTCGCATTAATTTACAAAATCGGGTATAACTCATCTTCTAACTATCAAAACTAGAGCAAATCACGTCCAAAACTGGTTTTGTGGGTGGTTTTAGATGACATGACATGGTAGGTGGCAAATGAGCTGACATGGCTTAAAATCTATATAAGTGGGCCTAGTTGTAAATGACTCATTCTCCAAACAATTATTATTCTATAAAACAACGCTGGCTGGTGGGGACCTTCTGTCACATATATATAGAGAGAGAGAGCCAAAGAGAGCAAATCACATGAACAAAATGGGAGGAGTGTGGTGGCAGTTTTAGTGCCTTACAGGCGGTGCTAGGGAAATGGTGGGGACGATGTGAAATATAAAATGGGTTGTTGGAAGTTGGAGGGTGCTCGTGGAGGTGGTGGCACTACCGAGAAGTACAGTGCGCTCACGGTGGCTCACCGCACCAAACTAGGAGAAGATGAGGACTACAACGCCGAATAAGTAGAGAAGAAGAATAAGGATGCCCAAGAGCATATAGGAGTGAAGGGACCTCACTAGAGTGGTCTGAAGGAGATGAACCAAGGCACTGACAATGAGAGTGCTAATGACTTGTTGTGGAAGCTGCAACTTGGTGAGGAGAGTCCGAATTAATGTTAGGGATAGATATAGGAGGTGAGGTGAAACTCTAGTATGTAGGAATTAATCAAGACACATTGTGCGAACAATGGCGACACGGCGACGGCTTGCAAGAAAACAACAACAAGCGTCAGACTTGTGAACCAAACTCAAATTGGTTGAGAGGAAATGTATAGGATGTAATGGAACACGATGTGATGCGAGAAAATTTGGATGGAGCTCCCTAGGTTGGCCTGAGCAAAGGAGATTAAGTGTGGTGGCATCGGCCTTAGACCATCTCCAACCGCTTCCTGTGGTTTCATTCCTTCTCGCCCTCGAGGGAATCCTTCCTGATTCCATTCCCTTCCCAAAGAATGCACTCCAACTGATTCCCTTCCCCATTCCTTTCCCTTCCCAGAAATACCTAACTTTTCCTCATCCCCTCTCATCCAACCTAGCAATTTATATATTGAGGGGTTGCATTCATCAGGTAGTCACCCACAACGGATAGCCAACCTCACAATGAGTCAGTTCATTTCTTCCTCAAGTGATGAACAATCCTTTACTGATGACGAGGACTCCTCTCTTAGCAATCGCAGAGGAGGAGGAGATAGAAGCGCGAGGTAACAACCGCCGACGGATCGGTTCGAGGCCACGCGGTGATCAACCGAGGTCACGCTGAAGGGGCACTGGCTTTATGGTGATTACTTCGCTTCCTCCCCCGTGTACGGCGATGTATTTTTCAGGCGGAGGTAAAACAAACCAGTAGTCCTAACAAATATGAATGATGTACTTGTCGATTTCATTATGTCTATAAGTCGCTTCGCATACGCAGTTTTTGGATGAGTCGCTTCCCTATTTTTGCGCATAACGAATGCTATCAAGGACACGACGCTTGGTTCCAAAGAAAGTAGAGATGCAACCGAAGCTTGGTTTGGCACCTCTTCGTAAAGTAATGCAGCTCTCCGTCAACTAGCTTACGTGTTCTCACGACTGTGGACGCAGTACCTCCGTATTGGGGAAAGTACGCCATTGTAGCTCTCAAGAAGTTCGTGAAGGCGGTGGTCCAGTTTTCGGGAGGAATATCTCCGATCTCCTAATGCGTAAGACATTGGTAGACTCCTAGTTGTTGGTGAGCACAGGGTTTCGAATGCTTGGTAGCATCGATTGCATGCATTGACTCGAAAACCGCCTCAAAGCATGGCAAGGGCTTTCACAGGCATACCGCAAGCCTTCCATAGTCTTCGAGGCGGTTGCTTCGTATGACCTGTGGATTTGGCATGCTTTTTTCGGGATGCTAGGAAGCATGAACGATATTAATGTGTTGCACCGTTCTAACATATTTTCTGGAGAAAATGATGGTACAGCTACGGAGGTAAACTACATCGTCAATGGCAATCAGTACGACATGGGCTACTACCTCGCGGATGGCATTTACCCAGAGTGGGCTACCTTTAAGGGATTGCAAACGATGGGAAACAGAGGGTTTACTTCGCAGATGTAGTCCGCCGCAGGAAGGATGTTGAGAGAGCGCTTGAGTGCTCCAAGCTAGGTTTGCCATTGTACGGGCCCCTACCGATGTTGGCACCAGAGTACGTTAAGGAATATAATGACCGCATGCATCATTCTTCATAACATGATCGTGGAGGATGAGAGGAATGGGGCATCACAGACATTAACTTCGATTTTATGGGAACTCCCGCTGTTACAGGACGCCACCCAACGGTCGGTCTTGCATCGCATACAAGCTACTCAAAGGCGGAGGGATCGCCAACTTCACCATCGGTTGCAGCGGATCCGGTCGAACACCTTTGGTCACGGACGGGATAATGCAAGTGTAAGCTATGTTTCGTGTGAGTGTGAAATCATGTGTAAAAATTGGTCGAGTAATGAAATTGACATTGCAAAGTGGTTGTGATTATGGCATGTGGTGCTTGTGCATGTGCTATGTCCGATGATTATTTGATATGCCGGTGATAGCATGATATTGGTTTTGTTTGATGCAATGCGCCGTTGGTGTTGGCGACTAGAAGTTGCATCGATTGATGCATGCATGTTTGGAGGTGTATGCATGCAAAGATAACATCCAAGAACTAGAAGATAAGTAACTAGAAGTTTTCTCCTAGCGCCAAGTCCAAGTTCAAGATTGGTCCGCCTTGGAAATCATTTTCCGTCATTACCGATTCACCATCTTATGAAGGTAATATCTTTTGATCCGTATATCCGATCGAGTTGATTTTAATTGGGTTAGATTCATAATTAAATCTAGTTTCTACAGTTAAAATTTCATGTCAATCGAACGGTTGGATCTTCGGTGATCTTGTTTTTTAAGATAGGTCCGTCGTAGCCTTTGATGTTCTCAAGATTAGTCCTACAGTAGCCTTGGAAACCAGCTTTGTATCATCACCGATTCACCATCTTGCGAAGGTAATATCTTTTGATCCGTACATCCGATCGAGTTGATTTTTATTGGGTTAGATTCATAATTGAATCTAGTTTATACCATTAAAATTTCATTTCAATCTAACGGTTGGATCTTCGTGATCTTGTTTTTAAGATAGGTCCGTCAGAGCTTTTGATGTTCTCAAGATTGGTCCCATGAGCCTGGAAACCAATTTCGCCATCACCGATTCACCATCTTGCGAAGGTAAAAACGAAAGGTAGCAAAAAGGCAAGAGCAGGATGGGAAGGAACTAGCAAGGAGGAAAAGATAGCACTGTGAGTGAGAGGAAGAAAGGATGTTGCCTCCCACCACCATCACATGCACCTCTCGCCGCACTGCACAAGAAGAATGGCAATGCACTACGTGCCGTGAGGTAATAATAATAGCCCAAGATGGCATTTAGCCATCTTTTCCGCTTGAGACATGTTCGCTTGTTCCTTTCATGATTTATAGTACATTCAAGTAGTGCATATAGTTGTTCTTCCATTCATGTTCTTTCCACGCTTCCGTAAATCGAGTGTAATACTTTCCTTCGATCTTCCGAATTTAATAAGACATGCAATTTATGAGGGTGTGTTTAGTTATTCTTAGGTATAATATCTTTGATCCGTAGATTCGATCGAGTTGATTTTTATTGGGTTAGATTCATAATTGAATCTAGTTTCTACAGCTTAAAATTTCATTTCAATCTAACGGTTGATCTTCAAGTGATCTTGTTTTTAAGATAGGTCCGTCGAGCCTTTGATGTTCAAGATTGGTCCGCGTAGCCTTGGAAATCGCCCGTCATCACCGATTCACTATCTTATGAAGGTAATATCTTTCGATCCGTACATCCGATCGAGTTGATTTTTATTGGGTTAGATTCATAATTGAATCTAGTTTCTACAGTTAAAATTTCATTTCAATCTAACGGTTGGATCTTTGGTGATCTTGTTTTTTAAGATAGGTCCGGCAGAGCCTTTGATGTTCAAGATTGGTCCCACAGAGCCTTGGAAATCAGTTTCCGTCATCACCTGATTCAGTCATCTTGCGAAGGTAATATCTTCTGATCCGTAGATCCGATCGAGTTGATTTTTATTGGGTTAGATTCATAATTGAATCTAGTTTCTACAGTTAAAATTTCATTTCAATCTAACGGTTGGATCTTCCGTAATTTCTGTTTTAGTGAATATGTGTCATGCTGTTTTCATGTGGTCCCCAGAACCGACAACTTGGTACAATGCTAATAAAGACATAAACCGACAAGTCCAAATAAAACTAGATAGTTCAAACATTAAAACAACAATACAACAATATTATTACAAGCCCTCACCCAAACAGGATGACATAAGGCAATAGTTATATATTCATTTGACGACGATTCATCACAATCTCAATCATCGACTCGTAGTACTCGCAAGCAATCCGCACACGAGTTCAAGTCGACCTTCATAATCCTTTCATTCTCCGCTTCTTTGACATGGCCAATTTTTCACGCAGATTTCTACCATAGCAGCTCTAGACTCATTCATCTTGTCGAAATGGTCTGAGTACACACCCACGATGACATACTAGACGAACTAGCACGCTTCCTCGCGCCTTTGCAAATGTCCCTACTTAGTGGCCTTTCCTCCTCGAGGATGCTTGGGAGGCCAGTCGATAGGAATGTCATTGGACCCTTCATGCGTTGCACCATATCGATCGCCTTTTGCTTCTTGTGGGACAAGTGCGAAGACCACTTCAGATGATCCGCCAGTAGTACCCAACAATGGTGGAACTCAAATGGCTTGCCCTCAATGTCCTGGTACATCCTAGCAGCATGAGCCATCTGCAAAATGAGATAACAATTATAAGACTCGGGAGACACAGTTAATTATGAAGTGACTACAAGTGCTGACTGAAGAC
The DNA here is from genome assembly GCA_036346275.1 of Otatea glauca. NCBI lineage: Eukaryota > Viridiplantae > Streptophyta > Magnoliopsida > Poales > Poaceae > Otatea > Otatea glauca. The sequence continues at coordinate 37,465,080 of CM070716.1, read as the reverse complement.
GAGGACATGTCCTTACCTTATCACGCCTGTGCTCCCACTGATGTAAACCGCTTGGCCCGATTGAGATACCAAAGATATTTGCTAACACACTCATTTATCATGACCTGGTTAACCATTCCTTTCTTCGATCTTGCCTTCATGTGTTCCTTGCTATTGCTTTTGTAATAACTGCACTCGCTCCAATAGGTATCGGACGATTGGTCCTTCCCAACAATGGGGTCTTGGCTCACATTCAACCAAGCCGAGACTAGAACTTCATCCTCCCGCGCACTCCATTTGGTCCTCTCTGCTCGAGCTGCTTTTGGTTCCCTTCTTGATGCGTGGACCGACTTGGGGCAAGATCGGCCGTGCCCATGCTCTGAGGTGTCAAGGGGGGAGATAAGCCGTGTACCACAACACAAAGTCATCCCAAGGTAGTTCGATAAGAAAGGGTCCATGTCGCCCTCCCCGATCATTGAAAGCACACACATAGTTTGTTATTACGAAATCATGGCAGAGCAATGTGGGAACAATATGAGTCAACATGGAACAGACATCACATTGATGTAAATTACAGTAAGGATTACAAGTTCATAGCCGATGGTGCAAAATACAATAAAGCTCATCGAGCGCTCAAAGCCACATGGTCCAAAATAACAATATGATCGAGCATGGAATGTATATGTAGATCTAAACAAGGTGGCCCGAACGATCGGACTCGATGGACCAATCGCTAAGTAGACAATCCGTGGAGTAGTCGCCGCCAGGAATCGCTCGAGCCCTCGTAGTCTACGTGCACTATGTCGTCTCGGATGAACGCTCGATAGATGCAATGTCATCCATCACACGGAGGAGGTGTAGTGCTAAATTTATCGTGTCGAACGACATCTTCTACATGCTCTCGCCATGGACTCGACCAAGAAGTGCGCTGTTAATGTCAATGGCCCAAATTTCATCACTTGACCGGTTGTCCCGAGCGAGCTTCCCGAGGTGCTCGGCCTTATCCTCCAAAGATATCTCGCAGCTTAGAGATGATGTCTCAAGGGTCTCCGAATCCATCTAAAACAAAGATGTAATGACAATACTTGACATGTTATGTCAATATTGAATCATACTACGACGTAACCAATTAAATACAATCGCGACATTGTGTGTGTTTCAGATTAGCTTTATTGAATCAAGGTCACACCATGACAATGCAAATCATTGCAAAGATCAAAGACAAAAATTGAATCAACTCATCCATTTCAGTTCCCGAATAACTACTAGTGGACTGACCATTTGATCTCGTGCAAATTGAAACCAATGCTTCAGTTGACAACTTGCAACTATATGAATTTGTGCTAGAATTTCATTGCAAATAAAAACAATGAGGAGAGCACCCATGAACTAAATTTCCTAAACCCAAGCAGACAACACATATGAACTATCGTGTTCACTAATTCAACTAGTGCTCATTCAATCAATCTTCTACACCAATCGGTCATCATCACCCAACGCAAGTTTCCCAATTTTCCTATCTATGTTCTCGATCGCCATTTCGTGAGGACGAAATTACTTGTCCCTAACCCATCCGTGTTTTCCCATCGAATCAAGATCCCACAACCTAAATCCATTTCAAATCGGCAAAGATGGTGGTCCTCGGCGCGCACTGGTCTCGATTTCGTCTCAAGGCCCTCCTCCCGCCGTGAGGCGGAGCACCTTAGCTCGTCGCTGCCGCTCTTGCCGATCGTCGTCTCGTTCTTGCCGGCCGCAAGCTCCTGCAGCTGACGACCACAAAGAACGGGCGTCTGGGAATGGGGAGCGCAGCCTTCTGGGAGGGATCCTCTCCTATCCCACGTGACGGCCGGAAGGAAGCCGCTGAGGAGCTGGAACCTCTCTCTCCGCCGCTTCCCATGCGGACGGATTGGGTTTGAGCGACGGAAACGGTTGGAGATGGTCTTACAAACCACCAGAGAGAGACACGGAGATGAGCACAAGGATGTGGATGTTAGCGGTGCGAATAGCAATGAGGCACTGGTTTAGGCCGACTTGAGCATGTTGTTGCGCTCGGTAACAGCCAAAAACAAAACCGGTGAGCTCTGGGTTGCCAATTTTGCCTTAAAGTTTTTTATATAGTTTACCACCAATATACACAATAATATTTGGGTTTGTGCGTGATTTGTTATCAAAAGTATTTCTGTAATATGATATTTCCTACAACTTTTTTGGTAAATTACATAAGGCACCTTGGTGTGTAGGCATACAAATCATGAACTGTCTGACACACGAGTATGATTGATATGAAATTCAGAGTTTGGATATGAAATGTTACCTTGAATACTTGTGGCAAGTGAGTTCAAATTCACTTGAACTAGTTTTGGATTTAATGCGATGATAGTTCTTATATATCATGAAACTAAATCAAACTAGTTCAAATCAAGATGAATTTAGGTTTTTCAGAGTTTGGCGTCTCAAATACATTTTTTTATAGGTATGCAAAAATGCTCACATTATAAATGTCGCGAATCTCAAAGCATATCAATAGGTATCTATACCCCTTATAATGCACGTAAGCAATTTTTGCTATGTCCATCCTAAATAATGCACCTCACTAGAGATGGCTTAACGCTCGTGCACCCAACAAAATGTCCCCAAACTTGTATTTATCAAAATGAATATCTCTTGATCTTTCCTCGCCTTTACTCACCCACATCCGATGACCATTATTTAGTGTGTCTAATCATCCCCGTGACCCACAAATGCACTCCCCACCTACATATTTGGAAGGAGAGCGAATCAAACAAGGAAAAAATAAGAAGGATCCGCATGCAAGGAAACCAGACTTGAATTTTTATCGCCAAAATTGTACGTACTACATATTTGGAAGGAGGCGAATCAAACAAGGAAATAATCAGGAGGATCCGCATGCAAGGAAACAAGACTTGAATTTTTTATTGTCCCGGCATTGTGATCGTATTTTTTCCGAATATGACTCTTCTCGAGACTTTTTACGGATCTAGCCCCATAGAGTTTAATTTCAACGCACAGAGCGCCGAATTTTTGTTTTCATTTTTATCTAAGGAACCAACGGTTTGTGAGTGTCGCTTAATTTTTTTAATTTTTCTCTGAACCAAATGCCACGCCATGAGCATCGCTTAATTTTTATCTTTTTTTCCTTGCGGATCCAGCGGTCGGCGAGCGCAGTTTGTTTTTTTATATTTTTCTGAATTCATCCCTGTGGCCCAAAATGTACATTCCTCACCTCCAAAGATCAACAAGGAAAAGGAAACAAACGCCCTAGAAAAGGAAAGGACCATACATTACATGTCGGGAAAAGGAAACCGAGACGGGCAACGTCGAGATTGCACGCGCGGCCGAGGCAAAGACGCACGGAAGAACGCAGTCCGCAATGGCTCCACGGCCGCCATCGGTGGCTTTGCCGACGCTGGCGAGGTTGTCGGTCTCACGACCATGCACTGCCGTGCTCTCTAAGAAATTTATAATTTATTTATTTTTAAATAATTTTATTAAGTACAAAATAATCGAAAGTTTTTTAGAATTTTTCTAGAATTTTTAACCTAATATGCTATATTTTCAAAAATCCTTCTAGTCAGAACCTGCATCGAGAAGCTTCTTTCTTCCTCCTCCATTAAAGCAAGAAAGAAGCTCCAAAGCCTCATCAATCCCGCCAAATCTCTCTTTCCATCTATGGTGTTAATTCCCAAATTTCGTGGCTCTATTGCCAAAATTTCCTCCCAAACCGATTTGATCCCAAATTATGATTTCCATAAATATGCTTGTTTCGGGCTATAAAGCCACGAGCTCTCCTCCACCCCATCGCATTCCGTAAATCCCCAAGTGCTCCTCTTGTAAAGATCGCGGATTTTGAGGTAACCTAAGCCATCACCGCATCTTTCCCAAATAAATTCACCGCAACCGTGACTCCTCCTCAGAGGCGCTGTGCCGGCGATCTCACGCATCCAAGGCCGACTCCATCATGATCGCCGCCACCCCGGCCTTCCTCCTCTTGCGCAAGTTAGCCTGCAGAGCACGCTGTGCTCTCGTGGAAGCTGCAAAAATAATCTAAAATCGTAAAATTCTTTTTCTTTCTCTTTCTTGATTTAAAATCTTTGGGAGCCTGCTACCATTCGACCTCCATTTAATTCCGCTTTTTATTTCTAAATTCATTTAAAATTCTAAATTTCTCTTTATTATTAAGTGTTGTATTCATACTTATCTTCTCATTTAATTGATAAGCGGTGTATCATTGTTGTAGTAGTATAGACGTGCACTATACTAGTTTGAGTTGGTGTCCGTGCACCATGGTGTATGAAACACTTGTCCACAATTTTCACTATTATATAATTTAAGAAGTAATGATACTTAAGAGACCGTTTTGACGTATGAAATGACACCTGTTTAATGACGTAAGATAGTTGTCCAGTGAAGTCCTAACCCGATGTCGGGTTTTAATAAGTCCTATGCCGTTGTCTCTTCTCTCAAAAATCAATGGCATGCATGCTGTTGCCTTGCTGCAGGCCCTCTTCGAGTCCAATGGCGATTGAAGTCCAAAACGGAGATACTCCTGTTGGTAGTATTGTTGGGCTGCTTAATAGAACAATATGATATTGACGATGAAGTGCGCCGGCCCGCCAAGATACAAGCCTTTTTTCCGGTACTGAGCCTAGAATAGTATGGCCCAATAGTTGATCTTTATAGTCGAAGCCTAACACCAAGCAAGTTTATATAAGCATAGTACGCTCTCGGGTCACAACATTTTTGAATTTTTAAAGTTAGTACGATGCTTCTTGGATCACTAAATTCTCTTATCATATATTCAGAAAAAGTTGTAAAGTGCAATATTATAAAAGTATTTTCTATGACAAACTCACTCAGATCATTTTATATATCCAAATCATATGTTTTAAACAATATCTTTTAGTCAAAAATTAATGAGGTTTGATTACATGTATTCTAGGGCATCACTCTTTGGTGACCGGAGAGAGGAAGGGTCTGTTTATAGAGCTTCGATCCCAAATTCATATGAGATCCAAACTTATAGGTTAAAATAAAGTGAATTAAGTTTATATTTTTGGTCTAAAATGTAAACAAAATGATCCATCTAAACACTCTTAATGTACTCATAGCTCCAGCTTCATGGATCCGTGGAGTTAGGAATACCCACTCTACCAGATACATGAATCGTGGAGTTGGAGCTCTACCAAATACACCCTAATTATATAACTTATGTTTTATGAGCTTACGAAAAGGATCTAGTGTAATCATGCAAAGTTCTTTGGTTCATGCACCGAATTACATTAACAATTCCAAAATTATTATAAATATAGATATTAATTTAGTGCACCTCCATGTAAAATTCAAGCTTAAAGATATTCTCGGGAGAAAATATCCCTTACAAACCATAAATTAAAAGAAAATGAAAGGAAAAACGACTCGCATGAAACATTGTTTTTGTTTCTCGTAACATGTTTTGAGCTTATACTTGAAATTCTAAAAGGCGATGCAATACTCCATTGACTAAACTCATTTTGGTTTGGTCTTTGGTGATCAAACCAAATAGATTTGCATAATTGAACCTAAATCATGATCTGAGAACGTTTTCAGCATTATCGCTTGTCTTTTTATATACAGATGCAATGGAATTATGTTTGCATGCTAAAATTTTTTAGACGAACAATTTAGCCAGTAAATCTCCTTAATGGGAAGATAACCACACATATTGGCCAGATCTGTGATATATATGTGGGCTATATATAGTTGATTAAGAAAGGTTTTGTGCCATGCCTGCCCCGTTTAGCACGCAGAACATATTTTTTCCTAGATCCCTGCGATAATTGAACTTATATACTATGCCTGTGAAATTTAGGTGTTCCAAATAGGGTCCTAAATATATTATTTCTTCCTATGCTGCACGTCGACATATTTTGCATCCAAAAGAAGTACGCCAGGTACAGACATGAATGCTTTTGGCTCTGATTCTCACCTAGCTGCCGGAAAATGGAGCATAAAAGTAGGGTGAAGGTACTGCAGATGCCTGAAGCCTTCTATAATGGATGGTCATATCGATCTGCCAGGCAAAGGTTTCAATGCATGGTAGTGGTGCGGCTGGTGCCTAGACGACTCCATACAGTAAGGCTGATACCCACCATGCATCTGGAATCTCATTCTGGAAACGGATCGGCGTATGGAGTTCATCCCAAAAGTGTTGCAAAAGAACACTTCAGAGGCAACATAAAAAAGTTCAGCTACAGGGACTAATCATGGTTCCGGTTCGTCAAGGGTAGATGCGTTTCCATCAACTTTTATGCATGTATGCAACAAAACCATTGATTGGTGGCTGTCGCAAAGGAGGACGACATGGCATCCGACTGTCGCTGCCGCCGCCGGCTATGCGAGCGACGACCATTCGATTCTGCCTGCCAATTTCATTCTGGGCTTCCGCCCTAAGGAAGTGTGTGCAGCTAAAGCTTTTGACCATTTAGTATCAAACACCCACAACGCATTCTTGGGCTTGCCCCAGTAGGCAGGACCAGGTTGACAAAATAGCGAAAATCGCTCAAAACCGCAGTTTTCGAGTGTACGCGCGCTTGAGATCCAAAACCGCCGGTAAACCGCTCTAATTAAATTTTTTGAAAACTTGAAAAATCTATGCGTTAAAACCGCCGAAAACGTTGAAAACCGCATTTTTCAAAGACCGCCAAAACCATTTGTAGGAACATCTAATTGGCCGAAGCGGTTTTTGTCAAAAACCGCGTTTTCGCGATTAGGGTTAACTAGAATTCATTTTTTTGAATTTGCAAACCGTCCGTTTTTCACGAAAACCATTACCGTTAGGATAGCGATTTTCAACTCCAAAACGAAATTATGAACCCTGTGCAGGACCGCAGGACATATATGCCCAATTGGCCCATACACGTACAGCACATATCCATTCTGGCACATTATCTCATCCCTGACCATTAGCATCTATGACACTGATGCAAGTATACTACTACATTGCTATGTTCTAAAACGTACATTCCAAACCAGCACATTAATGGGTTACCAGCTTTGGTTGCAATTGTGGCACGAACTTGCGCCCTACATCTTTTCCACGAACCGCTCCATCATTCATGCGTGTGTGGCCAGTTCCCGGCCGGCCCCAAGGCGTACGCCAACGCCAGTGACCAGTGGACAATGCTGCCACCAACCAACCTGGGCCTATCTTCCTTCCGGCCTTGAGAATTGAAGCCTTTGCCTTTTGTTTTAGGCTTTAGACGTACTTTTTTTTTTATCTAGTCATCTTCGGAGTAAAATTGTAAAAATGTTCCCTCCTAATCAAAATCCACTAAGTAATCAATTTAGTTAATTAATCAATTAATTAATGACTTTACTTAATTAAGTCACTTCCCTGACATCTAGCGATGTAGGGATGCTGTAGGTTACAGCTACGTGGCTTGTATCGCCGCCATGAACAGGAGGACGATGTGTGACACGATCGTCTGTCGCCGCCGCTGACCGGAGAGAGGGTTAATCTTATAATTACCTTTGTATGAAGGCTAGACTGGTAAAATAAAAATAAAAATACGTGAGAGAGCTGGAAAAAGCGTGGGACTCCTGAGAATTGAGATCAATCGAGATAATCAGATCAGTCCCTGCACGCACGCATTAACGCATAGGCGTCCCACGGCCCACACATGCCGCTGTCCCGCCGTCCCGCGCGGCAGGCAGCGTGTGCCACACTGTTAGGCGCCTGCCCGGAGGCAGGCAGACACCGTGCTCGCGGGCACCCGTGCACAGCGCGGCCACCGCAACCGCCCACCCGGCGGCCCACGTCCAGCTCGTTCGATCTTGCATGCCCCTGCCTCCGCGGCGCGCGCGATTCGGGCCACCGGATGCATGGCCCCTGGACCCCTGGGCATGTCGTGTGCGTGCATGTAACGCCTCGATGCATGCATGTAACGACCGCGCGCGCTAGCCAGGCGCCACCCACCTCTCCTGGAGGCACGCGGCCCTGCGTGCATGTCCGACGGCCTGGAACACCGGCCTGCGTGCGTGCGCCGACCGCCTGCATGGAAGCTGTATATATGCATGCACGACGAGGTGCGAGTGGCAGACTGGCAGTGGCATTGCAACTGCTTGCATGCATCAATGCATGTGAATTGGACCGGACCTCCAGACTTAATTTCTAGTTGAGCTGCAGGAAGAAGCAGGACCCGGCCCCCAGAATTCGATGGCCTATGTGGACTCATATACCATCCTGGATTAATTGAGGAGATGTGTCTAGCAAGAACTCGATCCTTCAATTAAAGTGATAACGCGAACTTAATTGTGATCGATCGCAAGATTAAGAAGCTGGATCATCGATCCTCGTTTTGATATGTTCGTGGGCCCGTGGAGCTTGCACATCAGACAATATGTATGCCCAGTCTCGGCCAATCGAACGGATAGAATCGCGAGTTGGTCTCTAGTTGGATGTGCTTTTATTGGAATGGAACGTGCAATTAAATTTCTTGTTGCGTGATACTGATGTCCAAATTAACAGGAGGATTATGGTGTGGATGGTCCACACATCCAAAAGTTTGTTAACTTTGTGATAAATGAGTGCCGGGGATGATGTGGTTTCGGTGTCTTGGGACCAACCAAATTAGTTAGATATATATAGGTTTAGGACCAAATTCAAGGGGTTGGTCCTGTATCAAAAGTTTATTTTTGACATTGTCACCATGTGCGTTTCGGTCACAGTACTGGGCCACAGTACTCTCACCATCTCTCAATCTTGTATGACCATTGTGTAGATCACTAGATAAGTGACCGCGGCGTGACACGTCGCGATCGCCGCTCCCCACACGAACAAATCGAGAAAATGCGCGATATCGGGGTCCTCTCACGAAGGATCTGCGATTTCGTTAAAACGAAACTCCTTTTCGAAAAAAATGGTAGATAAGTTACCGTCACGTGATACGCCGCGATCACCGCTCCGCACGTAAAAAACGGCAAAAAAGGCATAAACGCATCTTCCTTTTTTTTCCGCAAAAAGAGAAAAAAAAGATTTTTTTTCAAAAAAAAGACCTAAACGCGATGATTTAAAATGCATAAAGGAACTAAACGCAACCTGCTTTTTTTCTTTGCAAAAAAAAGATCCGATCGTAATTTTTTCCCAAAAAAGACCTAAACGTAATTTTCTTTTTTCGAAAAAAGGCTCTAACGCGAGGCTTAAAAACGCATAAAGGACCTAAACGCAATATTTTTTTTCTCTTAAAAAAAGACCTATTCATAATTTTTTTCCAAAAAAAAAAGATCTAAACGTAAATTTTTTTTCACGGCTCGACTCGAGCCGCGAGCCTAGCCGTCGCCCTCCAGGCTCAAACGCACAGGAGGCTGGAAACCTCTCGAGTTTAGTATAGGTAGTATTCAAATAGATTTGTACCGTCCTTCTGGGCATATTCTTGTGAAGTTACACATATGGTGGTTGTATACATGCCGGTAGAGAGGCTTTTTCGATGATGGGTGCTATAGCGTTTGAGTGTGACTAGACAGTACTCCCTCATTTCTTTTTTTATTTTTAACGATCTTTCCTATTGTCGTTCTATCAATCGTGAGATGAAGCATATTGTATGTGAAGTATAATTTTGCCAGTTTCCTAGAAAGAATCGATGCAAGAAGAAATTGAGGTGACAGATCTAACCATGTACAAGTACTTGAAGCTAGTGTTAATATTTGTGCCTACTCTTGGGCTATTTTTTGTTGCCTTTAACATTTTGAGTTACCACTTACCAGCAGTTAATGATCTTCTGGGTGTGGAACTATACTTTTCAATGAACATATGCACGTACAGACATCATAATTTAGGTACCCTGCCACTAATTAAGACGGTGACTAGGAGTCGGACGCCGATGGGAGCTTCTCATCGACGCATCATCGCAATATTTTTAACATGTGCGCAACATTTGTAATCAATGTTTACAACAAAATGCAAAATAATAGTGGTAATGTAGAGAAAAAATATAAATTGATGAAACCACGAGTATAGAACGTAGTTGGATTTTAAAATGGTTCGACATTATCTCAAAAGAAAGCTACAAGAACACAACACTTCAATATTCAAAAAATTGTTGCAACATTTTACGATACTCATGCAATATTTTTTAACATGTGTGCAACATTTGTAATCACCGCTTGCAACATTTGTAATGTCCTATAATTCAACATATAAGATCTCGTACACAATAATCGTGATAACCATCGCAACAAATCTAAAACACATTTGCAACAAAATTAAAAAAGATGCAACGATTTCTCTGCAACAATTCAACATCTCTTTGAGAGCATCTAGGCCCCTATTTTTGTCAATTATACTTATTATGCAGGTTTTGGTGTTGATGATCAAGAAGGATACTAAGTAGAAACCGACAACAACCGTATTTGAAGATCAAGGCTAAGGTGTTTGTTTCTAGTTTTGCTTAGGAGTTGATTCAAGCCATATAGCTAGAATCACCGTACTATTAAGAGGGATTATATATAAGAAATGATCTTGGTTCATATGCAAAATCACTAAGATTACTTGGAGCATAAGACATTTCATATATCTTATTCAAAATTCAGATCTTCCTCTCTTAGCCAAAAAGAGTTCTTTCTCGGATCAAACATCTTGTCAGGCACTTAAGAAATCAAAGTTCAAATCCTAACCAAGCGCACACCATGTACGCTGGACCGACTTTTTTAGTCCGGCGCTAAGAGATATCCTCTGATGTATTTCAACCGAGCGTACACCATTCACGCCGACCAATCTGAATTCTGGGTGTACGCCGGACCAACTTTCTCGGTCCGGCGCAAACATACTTCACTCAGATAAAACCAGCCGTTTTTCCATATACGCCGGACCAACTTTTTCGGTCCGGCGCAGAAATGTTGTTCACGGTACTCAAATAAAACAAAGCATGTGTACATCGACCAACATTTTCATCCAAGACAAACTTCCTTGACTAGTATATGTATACAACGGACCGTTATTTTGGCCCGCGCAAATGGGTCACACTGTACAATAATTCTTCTCCAATCTTATGTACCTCGACTAACATTTTAGTCCCACAAGGTGTATATTTCAACATATGACTCATACACCTTAAAATTCTTATAAAAGGGCGAGTTGACCTACCCCATCTATCCTACCAACCCCAATGGGCAAATGATAGGTACAACGGTTATTTCTGTTCAGGCTCTATATATACAGTGCTTTGGTTCACAAAATATATAGAGGTTTGCATATATACATCCTTGATATTCTGAACACCGTTGACATCTTTCAAATCAATTACAACTCTTTGATCTTTAGAAATCTCTAAGCCTTCATTCTATCAAAGAGTTCGAACTTCAACTCAAAAACCAAAACACTCATTCTGAACATTTAGTGCTCTTGCTCCAAGCTGAGTCTAGTTTGCATCTAGCTACTGAACCAAGAGACAGGGCTTGTGGATAGTCTATTACTCTTGGAACTATCTGTTCCTAGATGGTTGGAGAAGTTGTTGTTGCGACCTATCCAACAGAGATTGTGGAAGGCCACCATTGCTGTGAAAGGTTGAGACTCACCTCACTGGAGTGGTGGAAGAGTCAAGCTAAGGGAAAACCAGAAACCATTGTGATTGGCTATTGGGTGGAGCAATACATCTCAAGAAGTGCTTTTGTTGCTTATACTTCAAGAAGTGCTCTAACAGGATGTAGGAGTTTGAGCTCAACCTTGGTGAAAAATCTTTAAGTCTTCCTGTTATTGATTTATCTTGTTTGTTCCTCTTATTGTCAGTTCTCATTCAAGTTCTTCTCTATACAAATCATACTGAAACAGAGTTGTGCTGAATCTTTATACTAATTGTTTCTGTTACTAATTTTATTGAGAAAAGTTTTTCTATAAGAATTTAAAAGTTTTTAAGTTGCCTATTCACCCCCCTCTAGGCCAACTTGATCCTTACACTCTTATGCAACAAAACATAAACATTGATGCAACAAGTCAAAATACAGATTGCAACAAATGCCTCTTGCGCAAACTTTGTGAAGAGATGTTACAACAAAATCAAACACTTCATGCAACAATTAGGAAAACGTGCTGCAACAATTTAGATACATATCTGCAACATGTGTACCAAAATAAGGAGGACGTGCATGTGGTGGCGACGACGATTGACTCGGTGCCTCATCTCCACACTCCACCCCACATTATCGCTTCATCATCAGCTCTCTGGTCTTCATCTGCCGCCGCACGCCTCCTTTCCCGCTCTTCGGGCTCGCTAGATCCGGGAAGCTCTACCCGCTCCTCGAAAGGGATAGAGCTTTAGCAATGGAGGGATGAATCACTCCTGGCTAGCAGCAGCCATCTGCTGCCCCTGCCTTCTCTAAACTCAATCCCACCACATCCGACGAGCTCTTGCCATGGATGCAGCAGAGTGAGCTGAAGGCTGTAGAATTTAAATTGCATTGTTTATTAAAATGTGTTTATATATAAGCAAGGCAAGCACCTCCTTGACCATCTTGATCCTGAATTTAAATTGCATTGTTTATTAAAATATTTCATGCATGCGCTTATTTTCTCAGAATTGCTATTTTGTGGTACTGGTAGTTATACCTGTTGTCTCATGAAACTTCCTTGATAAGTATGAATATGTGAACCTTGATAACCATATATTGAGCTTAGACAATTACTTAATGTCACCATGGGTATATGCGATTACATTTTATCCATGCTTAGCCATGCTTTTAGAACAAATGAGGATGGTATCAGATCAAAATTTGTTTCTTAAGAAATGGAAATTGTTAGAAATAAAGTTGTTGGTCACGGGTATTTTTATTAAAACCTCAAAATAAAACTATGATTTTGATGCAGACGATTATTGGCAATAGCCGGAGGTGCAGAGGGATTTGCACGTAGTGTAGGGTGGAGTATCGCCCGTGTCGGATTAAGGACCGAGCAATGGGACGCTATAGATCCAAGAATTTCGCACAACCACAAGGGCTTGTATGGGCATGGTCTTAGCTTATTGTTGTTTAGGTGTGGCTTTGCATCTAAGGAAGGCGGAGATTGCACAGCATTCCGGTTTGGTCTGTCTGTAGGGGGTCTACTTACCAATGCAACGGTGTACGCCTTGCCGTGGACAGAAACATGGTGTTGGGTGTGATGAAAAGGATCCACGACTTGGGTGAGTGTTTCTGTTTCTATGGCGAGGGTCAAACGTCCCGGGCTGGTTCAAAGCCACGTCTAAATAATGTAACGGCTCAGATGATCTCTCCGCAAAGACACCAAAGGAAATGTGTCAAATGCGCTACACAAAGAGTCGATCATTCCTTGTGGGTAAAGTTGTACACTTCTGCAGAGTGTAAATCTAATTGATTAGCCGTGTCCACGGTCAAGGACACTTGGTGAAGTCATTCCAATGTTAGTCTTTGGTATTTTCTAAAATTGGGTTGGAACCTGTTTAGCAGCTTTTGTTTCATGTCAAAGGATCGACATTGTTGGATTCCATTTCTGGATTATTCGATATTCACGATGGGTTGTGAGTATTACTTATGCTTTACTTATTTCATATCACCAACTTGCTTTTACAAATTCCGTTTGCAAATAACTTGATTTTACATTATTAATTATGCTTTATGCAAATTAACTGTAGTAGCCTCCTTTTAAATGGCCTGCATATATTATAGGCTTGGCTCAAGTCTTGCGGAGTACGAAAGTACTCACCCTTGCTTATATGTTGTTTTTAGGTGGATAAGTTAGCTAAGCTTCAAGGTTTCTTTCGCCGCAGTTCATGGATCTTCTTCGTCGTGTCTTTCTAGGGATTATGCCTTGTCGGTTGCTCGGGTTTTGGATGGGCACACTACAAGACTTTGCTTCTTTGCTGCTATATCTCCGAGTTGTAAAGCTTTCTTTGCATAATAGCTTCCGCTTAATAATATTTGTTGTATGGTTGTGATTCCAATTGTTGTAAACATGTGAGTGCTAGCTATCGATCTAGGGAATGGAACAAGAATCACATGGAGGTTCCTGTTCATCGTAACGGGTCTCATGTACATAATAATTCCATAATTCAATCCTACCCACAATATGTTCATTCAATCCACCCATGTCCGACCTAGAAAAAACTTTCAGATCATATGTGAATCTTGTACTAGTCTAGAAAAGCTAGTATACACAGTAAAAATAACATCATAACATATCAAAAGCACTTTATTAATAATCAAAGTATACAATATGATTGGCACGTATGTTAAATAAAATACACAATGGAAGCAAAATAAAAACAACAAGATAACCCAATGGAATTGCCACTGCAATTGACTGGGAAGCAACCTAGATATAATGGTCCTCACCATCAAGTATAGCTCCTCCTCTAAAACAACAATTTAAGCAAGGGTGAGTGCCGAAGTACTCCACAAGTTACACTGAAAATGCATTTTAATGTAAAGGGTGGCAAAGGAAGGAATTTTTAAAATAATATATTTTTAATCAAAATTTACGTAAAAATATGCCAAAAAATAACAGAAATACCCACACTGTCGATTTTGAATTATGACAGTTCTCTCTGTCGCAATTTCAAATCATGACAGAGCTTGTCGCAATTCCAAAATGCGACAGAGAGCTCGTCACAATTTGGAATTGCGACAAAGAGGTTGTCCCGATCGTTGAGATCTCTGTCGCAATTCCAAATTTGACAGAGAGACCAACTACACAAACCCGAGGCCCTCGGCCTCATTCTCATGCACGCAGAAACACAACCACGCCGGAGAGAAAAAAGATAGGAGGAGAAGGAGAAGAAGAGGAAGAGAGGAGGAGAAGGAGAAAGAGGAGGAGAAGAGGAAGAGAAGGAGGAAGAGGAGGGGGAAGAGAGGAGGAGAAGGAGGAAGATCCGAGTTTCGTTGAGATTGGAGGTAATCTCTTGCAGCGTTGTTTTAATTTATAATTTAGTGTTCATATGAAATAGATTATTAAGTATATATTTACAATTTAGTGATTAGAAGATAATTTAGTCGTAGAACTCGCGACGATTTATTTAAATTTAGACGTGTAGACTTACAACTGGGAGGACACAATTTCAATGTGGCAGCGCATCACATCCGTAGCGTAAAATCAAATCAAGGGTTTTCGCCTTAGTCAATCCGAAACCCAGCCCGTCGCCCGGGGCTAGTTCGCATGAGAACAGAGAAGGCGATTTTAGGTTTTTTGATGAATTTTCGTAACCGACAAGATTGAAATGATGATAACTTTTGAACCATAGCCCCGAATTTAATGAAACCAATTTCTAAATTCGTAAAATCTGTAGATTAAGAATATGCAAAAATGATTTGAAGATGAGTATTGTATAATTTTTGAATTCAAAGAAACACGTAGATATTAATAATGCCTTTCGAATAAAATGGCTTCAAATAAAGTTGAGGTGAAATAAGATAAATTTTACTTAAACCCCTGGTTTGCAAGGCTCAAATATGTAGAAATATTGATGTGTAACTTTGTTGTGTGTCATGTTCGAGTAGAATGAAGTATTAATCCGAAACCCGCTTGCCGCCTGGGGTAGTTCATGTATGAGAAAATCCGCTTCCAACAGAGAAGGCGATTTTAGGTTTTTTGATGAATTTTCGTAATCGACAAGATTGAAATGATGATAACCTTTGAACCATAGCCCCGAGTGTAGTGAAACCAATTTCTAAATTCGTAAAACTCAGAGAAAATTTAAGGTTCGCACTAGCAAAAATGTAGTGCGATTGTTCGCACTATAGTTATTTAAATTGACGATAGTGATCGGGTCATATGACCTTTCCCTTTAATTATTTACTTGTATGGAGTTACAATAGATATGTTTTGACAGTATGGACGAACGAGTAGAATTTAAAATACACTACGAGAAGGGGTTCCGAGATGGGTGCGTATGGGTGGAACTTATTCATTTTCTAGTGTCATGGCCACTGTCACGCACTTGTGAGCGTCGTGGGGCACGGTTAAGAGATGGTTGTACCACATGTTCTCGTTGGATAGTAAATTGCATGACCTAAAGCCGCATCGACGATGGTCTCGAGAAAGGATTGCACGATCGGGAGTTAGTAGAAATGAAGGGTCCAAGTCCTAGAGCTCATACGTAAGATTGTCAATCAAAATGGTTGGCTATTAGTGTTGTTGGCGCAAGCATTTGAGAAAAGCAATGCCGCCATACGACGCAGAGGATGTTGGCGATGAATCGGAGGAAATTGGGGAGAGCAAATTAACCGAGAACGCCAGTGAGGCAGACGCCACTCTAGTGATGAGGGTATGGGAGGTGAGGAAGTTCATGTTCCAATGCAAGATGTTCGTGTACCTTCGTGTGGCGCATTTAGGAGAAAATATGGAATCGTTGGTTGGAGCGATGGAGGTGGAGAGTCGAATATGAGGATTTGAGTAATGACGAAGATGATGAAGAGCATTTCCGCCGGAGTGGGATGCATGTCACTGATAGATTGGTGGTCAACGAGGTGAACACTTCACCGCAATGATCGTAATGAAGTGACGCAAGGTACTATTTACAAGAATAAGTCCGAGGTTCAGAAGCAAAGGATAAGATGGGCGTTGTCGCTCATAGAACCTTCAAGGGCGGTCGATCGGGTGTATGATGAGGTACCGATGGAGGGTTGCCCATGGCGTGCATGCATCACCCTAAGTGAGATACTATTTGGAAGTGTTCTCAGCTTGTCCCCACACATGCGTCGATAGAATCGCCCAATGATAGAAACATATCTTCGCCTTTTATTGCAAATGCAATGTATGGAGAGATTGTGGGCAATTTGGATTTGTACCACGTGCCATCATACTTGCAATAGAGCAGAGGTTTCAAGACACCATAAGCTATGCGTAAAGCATGGAGAGTGAAGCGTAGGCATTGGAAACTAGATTTGCACGCACGAAGACTCGTGACGTAACCTACCGTGTATGCTCAAGGTGATCAAGGAAAGAAATCATGGAACTTATATCGATATTTGTGGGCAGCCTCGCAGCTTCCTGGGAAGATGGTACTGCCGGCATTCTTTGCTTTTGCATGTGTCTCAAGGAAAACGCGTGATGCTACGCTAGCACAAAAAAAAAAACTACCGCAAGAACCGTAAAAGCTACCGCAAGAAGGGGATCATAGATAAGATTACCACTAGACGCGCAGCTCGCGAATCCTTCGCGCGCCGATGTAGTGGTTCGCCCTCGCGCAGCCGTGCAAGGCCGATGTAGTGGATCGCCCCGCCGCCGTGATCGCCCTCCCACGCTAGCCGCAGCAGCTAGCCACCGCAGCAGCCCACACGCCCAGAGATGGAACGCTGCAGGCTTCTGTGCAAGCACCTAGTCGCCGGCAGGCAATGCGAGGAGGAGGCTAGGGTTTCAAGTGAATCAAACCTAAACCGTGAAAGCACACTGCGCCTCCCTCCTCCCCTCCTTATATAGCCACGAGATGAAACCCCAAACCAGTGGCCCACCAAGATGCTAAGCCCACGAGGTTCATTAATTACGGATCCAATCCAAATTAATGCGCCCCACCATTAAGTGTGTGACCGCAGTTCACATACGCTTGGACATGGATTCGAAACTCCTTTTCAATCCAATAGTTGGTAGCGCTTCTGCAAAGTATGCCAACTCCCAAACATACTGTGATCAAATTGAATGTAACCTATCAAAAGAACTCATGTAATAACTTTGCCAAGTATATGAAGATTGATCTCAAGGCAGAAGCATGTCATCCTTTGATGATTCAATCCATCTCTCATATCCGTGATATATTAATAAGTTGTGATTGACTCTCAATCACGGCATGGCCATGCACTTTCTTAATCATATCACACGAGTGGCCTTGTCATATATCTCTATTTCATTGGAGTGGCAAATTCCATCTTGATCGCCACTTCCTCTCGCACGCTTCATAGTAAACATGAAAGCTACCTTTATAACTATCCGTTAGGAAGTAGTGTTTGATAGCCCCAAGGAAAACTATTACACATGTAGGAATATGACAATCTCAGTCTAAGGATCATACATCTTCTAGGTATGAGATACATCGATGACACATAAGAATGAAACATTCTCGCAGTTGTCCCATAGCGGTCTATCTAACCCATGTTCTTCAACATGGTCCACAATGTAGAGATGATATCTCCATATCCCATGATCTATGAAGCATGATCATCGATCACTACATGTGCCGATCTATTCATCGTAGTCCTATACGATGATATCCGATCGAGATATTTATCGAATTACATCATTAAGTAAAGAGCTTCATAATCAAGTCACATACTTGTTGATCAATACAATGATATACATTCATTGGACCAATAATCATATTATTATTCATAAACATAGTCATGTTACAATTATCTAAATGATTGCCTCAAGGGCATAACACTAACAGTGTCAACGCGTTTAGACATTGTCGTCTGTTGTTATGTGTGGATGGGACATTCTTGACTGGAAAGTATAAAGGCCAGATATTGACTGCCATAGGAGTAGATGGCAACAATTAGGTTCTTTCAGTAGCACTCGCATTTGTGGAGGGTGAGAACACTGACACCTGGCTTTGGTTTCTGGTAACGTGAAAGCCGCGCAGGATCATCGCCGGTGTGTGTGTTATACACGATCAGATCCCGAACTGCTGAAAGCGGTCGCGGCAGTTGCGAACGTGCGTAAGAAAGAAATGCATGGCCCGACCATGGAGTAGGTGGTGCAAGCGCACATGGGCACTAACTTCTACAAGCAATTCAAGAATAAGGAGCTTACGAAGCTTTTTAAGAGGTTGTTCGACTAGACCCAACAAAGAAAATTTGATGCACTTTGGAAGAAGTTAGACGAGCTGACATCAAGGCATACAACGGAGGCAGCAAAGAGGCCAATGCCCGGCACAGAGGAGGCCCCAGTGGTGCTGGAAATGTTACCCACAGACGCTCCGCATTTGGTCCGAAGGAATGGAAGATCCACAAAATGCTTCTCCGAATGGATAGAGCATGAACCTAGAGAAAAATGGGCATTGCTTTATGACACCGATGGTACCCTAGATGGTGTTATGACGACAAACTTGGCTGAGGTTTACAATTGGGTCATGCGAGGCCTGAGACCCCTTCCTCTTGTTGCTATAGTAGAGGGTGTTCTTCATGGTATTGCGAAGTACTTTGTGGATCGCCATGCTAGAGCATCAGTCCATATGAGTAACCCTGATGTCAAATACTCAAAGGTCATCTGTGCGTACATGGAGGAGAAAGGCAAAAAGGGGGAGATGCATATAGCATTGAAGATGGGCACGAGGGAGCTTCGTTTTGAGGTTCTGTGTAAAGAGAAAGCTGGTCGTGGGACGAACCGGCGCAAAGTTGCTCATGAATGCATTATACTTCGCAAACTTGTGTCTGCAATGCAATAAGCCTCGCTCTCTTACATAAGCCATGCTCGCACGTAATGGCTTCCTCGCCAATAATTCATATGGATCCGTGTATATTCTTGTCACAATTCTTCAGAGGGAAGCGGTGACGGCAACTTGGAGCGTGAAATTTATGGCTTTCGAGTGGTGGGTCTGCTCATGGAGCATCGGAGATGGAGGATACACGTGGGTTCCTGATCTCATCGTGCTCAAGGGCGTGGATGACGACAAACAAGACATATAAGGAACTACATGGACGCCGCAGAAGCGGGCGTGGTGAAGAAATGTTCAGCTTTAGGGAGACAGGCACTCTTTCAAGAATTGCCCGGCTAGCCGGAGGTCGTGACATGGTTGTATGGGTTTTGTATGTGAAATTGAACTAGTTTTCTCGTATGTCAACGTGATATGTCAAATTAGTATGTGTAATACATGTAAGGATGTATGATGTGTAATGCACGCATGGACATGTATGGAGTAGAAAGTTGTTCGCATTTCGGATTTTAGTTGGTTCAATTTATATGTGTGATGCATGTATGGATTTCAATGTTGTTCGCTTGTGGATTGTAATGTATAATAATATAATTTTATTGCAATTATATCGTTGAACCCTTTATTGTGTTGAAATTCTATTTCTAATTATTGCATTGTATTTCTAATGATTGCATTCCATTTGTAATTATTGCGTTCGAATTGTGCATTTGATTTTGTAATAACGTTGTTTTACTCAATTGCAGGTATGGCGAACGTCAGGGAGTACGAGTTGCTAAACCCAGTGGTTGACGCGACTCATAGGAGTCGGTTGGCCACCTTGACACTTGCAGACGGGGAGCCACCTTTGGAGCTGAGTGCCCTTCACTTGCATACCCCGATGAGAGCGTGGTGGGTCGACCCGCGATGGGTTTCCAGGTTCGTACACTTCTCCTGTTCTTCTCTTGCTATAGACTATACATGCGAACTAATAGTTCGTGCAATGTTTCCCTGCAGGCTGAGAGCGGCAGGGTTACTGCCGCTAGCATGGATGGTGGAGGTGACTGCCGCCGATGCGCAGGATAGGTGTGGTGCCTCCCGGAGGTTCTCGTACGACAGGAGCCTGCTCACCGCTCTGGTAGATCGCTGGCGACCTGAGACGCACACGTTTCACCTCCCGTGTGGTGAGATGGCGCCGACACTGGAGGACGTGAGCTACCTCCTGGGATTACCTTGCACGGGGGACGCGGTAGTGCCTGACGACGTCCACCCGGAGTGGCGGACAGAGCTCCTAGCCCGTTTCGCGGACGTGCTACCCGCTGACCGTGGCTACGCACCTTCGCTTCTACGCACGGTCCGACTACGTATGGTCGATACGCTTCTACGTAAGTGATATTGACTTTATCAACATTTTATTTTCGTATGTCTTACGCTCGAATCGATCATTACTTCGCGGCAACCGAGAGGATGGCGACGAGCCGGGAGTATGTAGTTAGTCGCCACTTCGAGGCGCACTCGCTATGGCTCTTCGGCCGGTCTTGTTCTCCTCCTCCCACGGAGATACCGTCGACAAGCACATGATCCAGTATGCCATGTCGATCGCAGACGCCGACATCGAGGACATCCCGCAGCTAGCGTGGGGACCGACCGTCCCGCCGCCACGCATCGGGTCTTTGTGACGGTTGTCGCCGTGGGGATCGGTCGATCCTCGCGGCTGTCCTCTACCTCACACTCTAGTCTTCGAGAGGTTCCAGATCGGTCGGTCGACATGGATCTGGGACCCTACGGACCGGGCTTATACGGTGCCGCCGGGGATGACGTTGATCGTCCTACCATGGGGACGTTGTGGTGTCACCGACGGGTTAGTAAAATAACCTTTACCTACATTTCTGTAAAAATTCCAAAATTTTTTGTCTAACTTCGGACTATTCGTTTTCTTTGCAACCGACTTTCACGCCACACGCCGCACGCCTGCACTCGAGCACGTAGTGATGTTCGACCAGCCACGTGACGACCGCAGTGATCTGGCATCCTTACCTCCCGGAGCTAGTCCACGCGAGAGCTACTCGCGGCCTCTCCCTACAGTGCACCCGTGATGTCACCTTCTGGTTGACAGGCGCCACCTCGTGTTCGACGCTCACGCGGAGAAGTACGCGTGCACCGTGTCATGAGGCGCTCGCTGCGCCAGTCGCCCCGTCCTCACCGTGAGGTCGCATCACCGCCGTGCACACGTGAGTGCTCTTCCCGTTAATTCAATTTTATTTTTTATGCTGTTTTTACTATTATTTTGCTTTGTTTTTGATAGTAACGCTGCTATAATTTTGTCGCGCAGATGACACGGAAGGGTTTTGTTGGGACCGCGAGCTTGGCGACACGATGTTGCCGCATGCTCGCAGCGGCGACGCGCTGGCGGACGCTCATGAGGAGGCGCCCCGCACGATCCCGCACGCACGACGAGTACATTCGGTGGTTCAAGACGCCGCACACGCCAGACGTTGTTGCGCGTGTCGTCGAGTCACCTCCGAGGCACGCTGCCTCCATGGCGACATCTACCCCACGCACCGACTCTCGCATTTCACCGCCCGTAAGTACTTCTTTCACATGCCATATATTGTGTCGCATCGCAATTTTACGAACTAACTAGTCTTTCAATGCGTGCACAGAGCGACCTTGGCCGGGAGATCGTGGAGGACACGGATGGGGTACTGGCACGACTAGGCCAGACGGACAGGTTGGAGGTCACGGTAGACTTCGTGAGAGAGTTCGTGCGCACAGACGCGATGCAGAGCCGCCGATCGCCCAGCCACGCCCCGCAGGAGGCCTCGAGACATCGACGCCCTCCGGTTCACGGACGTCCCCAGACGAGGTCGACGCGCGCCTGCATCGCACCGGGACAACACGCACACGATGGCCCTCCTCCGCACATGCCGGGGATCTAGTCGGCTGCTCCCGCGCCTTACGCCTCGATGATCGCAGTACACCACGTGGTCTACTTTTATCTATTATGTTCTTCACATTATGTGATGTACTAACATGAAATTTCTTTCGACAATGGCCGATCCAAACCTCGACCGAAAAGCGAGCACCTCCGCCGGCTTCTCGCCGACGACACCTACTTGACTACTTAGTAGATCCCTACCAAAGAGTCCACGGGTATGGTCCTTGGTGCCTCACCGACGACGCGCCGGCCGACTCTGCCTTCACAGACGCCTACGCTATCTCGACAAAGACCAAGACGGGCTCGCTAGGAGTACTTGTGGGCGTGCTCGACCACCGATGTATCCGTCCGCATGTACAACGCCAGAGGAGGCCCGGGACGACACGAGGAGTCGCACCGCAGAGGGCCCAGCTAGCTTTTTTCTTTCATATATTTTGTAATCGAACACAAATGATGCTTTATTTCCTCATATTACGTCAAATTCAGCTATGGAATTTTGTTTTCATAAGTTATGTTTTATTACGGTATGATCACTATAGCTTTTCATGGATTCCGTAAAATAACAGGTTTACATGACAAATTATGGAGTAATAGCCCTGAAACACCCTTCGACATATGTACGACCTTGCAGCAGCTTTTCACGTGCGATTAGACAACTCACGGGCGCAATGCTTTCAACCTTTTCAGGCCGATTTGACCACACGCTGACAGACCTCTACTGTTTTGCACACAGGCTTTGTCACACATGCAGGCACAGTTCAAAGTGACCACTCACTGCCTACTTTTGTTAGTGCTAACAGGTCATGTGGCTTTTCTCAGAGGGTGACAAGTTGTGCAGCCTTTCGTAGAAGGTGACAGGTGGTGCAACTTTGATGATGGGTAACACATCGTGCAGCTTTTCACAGAGGATGCCAGGACGTCAAACTGGACAAGTGCTGTAGTCGTGCGGAGTAACCCCTCACCACCACTATAAAACCGGCCTAGGGGTAGACATCCAACACCGCCAAACAAGCAATACACGCCAGTTGAATCTACACATATTAGGGCATGATGTCGTTCTACCGTCGCCTCTTCAGCAAGCAGAAGTCATCCCACCCCGAGTACCTGGATTCCAGTAGCGTTGACACCCCGCTCGCCGGAGTTGCCCGACCCAAATGCGACTGCAACCTTCCGGCGAAGATGATGCAATCTACCCATGGAGAGACGCCGCCCGCTCACTATCACAGCCCGCTTCTATCGGGTAAACCTACTGATGTCCATACAATACAGGTAATCGGACGCTTCATGCATCATTCTATCTTTTCTCAAAGACAACGACCGGTGACTACTTAATTTGTCTACAATCGCCATGACGCCACCCCGCTTCGCCGAGAACTTCAACCGTGGAGAGGCCGCCAGATACGCCCCGTTCTAGAGCGACCAGAGTTCGGGGCCGGTGGGCAAGGGGCCAACCAATCGGTGAGTTTCATGCGACAAACTCATGTTTCACTCACAAAGTAGTCATTCTAAACCAGTTCATCGCATATAGGAGTTCAAAAGAAAATTGCGAAATTGCTCGAGTCAAAGGAGAAACCTCCCGAGGGCCACCCAAAGTGCCTACTTTGCGAACACGGCCTTCAGCAAAGGGTTGATACCGCCACGATGAACTAGCGGACCGAGATTCTACCGATGCCCTTGGCCGAGGATGAATGGTGCGGATATTTCAACCGGTGGACCCGAGACGCACCACCCACATCTCAAACTTCCCGTATGGGATAACCGGGGAGCAACCTCCCGTGGTGCTACTACCGCCCGTAAAAGCTGCACTCGAGTACGCCCACGGTGTTATTCAACGACCAAAGCGGGCATACCGCAATGATCGCAGGACACACTTCCGGTTGTACAAGGATAAGCCCAACACACACCCCCGCACCATATAGTGGAGTGCGAGCGAAACAGAGCAGCGCCTCGGCAAGTTTCCGAATGGCCAACGCACTGTAGTGAAAGAGGGTACCTCCTCTCAAGAGCAAGGGACAAGGGAAGATCCGACCGAGGTCCGCACCACGCAACAAATCCTTGAAGCGTTAAGCGCACCATCCGAACCCGTGGTATTAACATAGGGATGCTGGGAATCGGGATGACATGCCCATATGGGAGGGCAACAATCCACATAAAAAGACCAAAAATTCTATCTTATACACCGAGACGTACGCATAGGCCACCCAATCATGACAACTGGAGCACTTGGGAACCCCATGGAGTTCTTTCATAGTAGGGATTGAGTGGTGTCCGAGAACAAATCGGAAAATTTACACGGTCATGTAATATGCGAAAATGTGGGACATCATTCCCGCCTACCCAGATAGACTAAATGATCACTTGTTCCACCATGACAAACGGCTTGCAAGTTAGTTAGTTCGTCGTGCAATTTCATCACTACTGTAATGCCCTTGTAATATAATCTAATCTATCGCTTATTTTATCATCTGAACTTTCGGTGTATGTGTCCTTATATATGTTTAACAAATAATTTAAGTGCTTCGTGGGAACTATTCATAACATGAGTGGTTGTCGACTATAATACTTAGGGTTATTGCACTAGTGCAAATTAGATGCAAAGCGAGGTGAAAATTAAATATTTTTCCAGAATATCATTGTGCACATATGAAAGATCAAATGTGGTCCATTGTTCATAAAAATTCCATTTAGAAATGATTTTTAACGGGCCTGCGAAAGGGATAAAAAATATGACATGAGTGGTTGTTGACTATAATACTTAGGGTTATTGCACTAGTGCAAATTAGATGCAAAGCGAGGTGTAAATTAAATATTTTTCCAGAATATTGTTGTGCACATATAAAAGATCAAATGTGGTCCATTGTTCATAAAATTCCATTTAGAAATGATTTTAACGGGCTCGCAAAGGGCTAAAAACATCACATGAGTTGTCCACTATAATACCGTGTTGTCCTTTAATTTTGAAAATTGCCTTTGTCCACATCATCTGCTTTCACTGTCACCTCTCGTCGCCCAACCAACGCGATGAGGTATATTTTCGAAATTTTTCGTATTTCACGATATTATTGCAATTTCAATAAAACATCTATTATTTCCAAAAAATATATATTTTATCAACTTGAGTAAAAAAGTATTACTAGACTAAATAAATCATCATTTTTCTATGAATCGTCGTCTCCATTCAAAAAATGCCAACAACGATATCCATTTTTTCGACATAATATTCTCAAATACTACATGACTTATCACCGATGATATGAACTTTTTTAATTTATTACATTCTAGTTTGAATTGCAACACAACACCGTGAAATGTATGGATAAATTATTTATGAGGATATTCTCGTCGCAATTCCAAATTGCGCATGGAGGGCTCAATAAGTGTCGATAGCCTCTCCGTCGCAATTCCAAATTGCGACAGTTGTCGTCATTTTGAATTATGACAGCTCTCTGTCGCAGCTTTGAAATTGCGACAGAGAGCTTGTCGCAATTCCAAAATGCGACAGGTGGGTATTTCTGTTATTTTTTTCGGCATATTTTTTTCTGTAAATTTGATTAAAAATATATTATTTAAAAAAAATTCGTAAAGGAAGCCTGTGTTTAGCTTTTGCATAAAGCATCATTTTTTGAAGTATTCTAAGTAATTTTTCAATGGCATATTTCAAATTTAAGAAAGATTTTCCTTTTAAACAAATTTTATGACAGGAATCCATACTGGAGCTAAACCAAATTTCCCACAATGGAATCACTCCATCTAAAATTTATATTTCCAAATTCACTTTTGAAATATCAAAGTCTAGTCTGTGAAAGGTTTGCTCGGAATACATGTCGATGTTCAAGACCTAGGGTCTCTTAATCGAACTTTCAAAATATAATTGCGGCTCATAGTAAACAAGATGAGGAGAATGGGGATTGCTTCTTTATTAGTCAAGCTGCTCTACAGAGTATACAGACATGTAATAGATGCTTTCAAATGTCTATTGCCTATTCTGAGTCAAATATTCTATGCTTTGCTTGATTGGATTGGATTCCAAATACCTTCAATAGCATGGATCGGCCCCCTATTTATCCTGGTTGAAGAGGCGACAGTTGTTCTCCAAAAGGGAGTCATGTAACCGAGGGGTGTCTTCTCGTCAAAGGGTGCCTTTCGCAGAGATAACTTTCGGTAGATATGCGTGCACTGCCGATAAATCTACGACGTTGATATGTGCGGGGTAATCACTGGTCCCCGATCACGAGGTGATTATTTCACTGGTCGGTGATGACCAATGTGAAGCAAAGTTTTGACCACCTTAACTGAAATGGTCGGAAACTTAACCATTCGAATAATGGTGGGCTTCGTTCTATATATTATGGGCTTTATGTATTGCAGGCTCATTAACATAGTATAGTCACGAATAATTGAGGGCCCAAATAGTGACAGGCTTTTAATCCTCGTCAGCTAGCCCCCAAGTCTTGAGAAATAAGAGTTTATTTTCTCAAGGCTTTTCGTCTTCTATGGCCTTATAGGGTTTTGTGTAAATTATATTGACCGGTTTAAGTGCTAATAAATGGAAAATATTTGCACTTCTCTCAGTAATTGAACCGACGCTAATCGTCTTTAATGTGTAATGCATATAAAGGGGATGAAGGCTTCCTTTGTACACTTACATTTAGACTTCTGAATCCTGAAAGAATTTCTTTCTATTTTTTTTAGTTGTTTAAGCTTTTCATCATCCACACCTTTTTTCTTCTTTTCATCAATTGCGATAAAGAGTATGATCAAGGATGGGGGCGAAAAGCTTAAATATCTAAAAGGCGTTTTGAGGACAAGATTTGTGATTTCTTTGAATCCTATTATTTTCAAGCCTTCTCTTAGGTCTTCAGGATTTTCATCTTCCGTCCTTTTTTTCTTCTCCCATTAGTTATGATGGAAAGTATGATCAATGAAAGGGGGTGAAATGCCTGAAGATCTGAAAGGAAGTTCGATAACATCAATTCGGTGTCAGTTATTGTTTATTAAAAAAAAGACAATTTTCATCCTTTCTTGGAAACCGAAACGGTGTCCAAAACTGACACAAGTTAGGCTATATAAAGAGGGTAAATCTTCTTCGATTCTTTACGCCCTTCTTGTCATTGAGCGTAGAAGTAATTTCTTAAACCCTTTGCAATTCTCGAGCTTTTCCTTCAATCCTTTCCTTTCCCCAACCAATGGTCATGGATATGTCGATCCTCACCGAGGGGAGGATTAAGGAACTAGAGGATCAAGGTTTAATTCCTCCTCTCGAAATGCTGTGATGGGATCCTAGCGGGGAGGATACGAAGCCAGTGCCTCAGGAGGGGCATCTCGTCCTCTTCACTACTTTGGTGAAGTTAGGGTTTTGCCTCCCCGAGAGTGAGTTCTTGGCTGATATGCTAGGTCATTATGAGATCGAACTGCACCTCAGGTTGTTCGACAGGTCTGTTCTGACCATGCATCTAAGCAAATGATTTCAATTGTTAAGTATAAAAGACAATTAGATTAAAAAAACTAAAGAAGTTTCTTTGTTCTTGCCATGATGCGTTCATTAATGAGCATCGCTTTGCCCGATCAGACTAGATGGATGCTTATCCAAGGCATCTAGGTCAGACCCATTAGCAGAGATGCGTAACATAGACGCAACTCTCGACCAGATCTCTTTGGTGGTTAGCACTGATATGGGTAGCATAAAAAACATCAATAAAATTCTTTAATAAAAAAGGAATGAGGTTGGTACCTGAGAACGTCTTTACCTCCAGGTTCGTCCTTGGTGGAATGCTTTTCGCCTTTCATCCTCTAGGAAAATCTACATCACCTTTTCAGAGGACTTATCTTATGGAGCAGAAAATAAAAAAACAATTCTCTGCTCCATCAGAGCTCCTTTCACTAGTTTTTCGATGATTTTTACAATATCCTTCTCCTCGGTGAGGGCCAGCGAATCCTTCTCTCTCTTTGCCTTGGTCTTAGTCCAGCTTGGGGCCATCTTCCAGTAAATCAAAGACGGCTGCCCCTGGGAATCTCCGAGTAGAACCACTCTTTCCGGTAATCGTGTCATGTATCTTTGGTCGGGAGTGGGGGATATTGGGAGGCTATTTTATCTTGGTGCTTAAAATAAGCGCTCCCGAAGAGATCTTCGCTCTTGCTATTTTTAGTATATTGATAGAAGAGGCGAAAAAGGTGAACTGGAGGAGGAATTCACAAAAAGCTTTGCAATGATGCGAGAAAATGCTTAGAATAAGAATAGAGTTTGGGGGAAGATGATGCAACTCAATCTCATAGTGATCAAGCACATCGGCCAAATATTCACAATCTGGGAGACGAAACCCTAACCTCACCAAAGCAGCGAACAACACGAGGTGCTCCTCTTGAGGCACTGGCTTCATGTCCTCCCCGCTAGGATCCAATCACAGCATTGTGCGACGGGGCATCAAACTTTGGTCTTCTAATTCCTTGATTCTCCCCTCAGTTAGGATTGACTTATCTATGGCCATTTGGTTCAGAAAGAAGAAAAGGATTGAAGATGAAGGCTTAAGGTCACAAAAGGCTTAAAAAATTTCTACGCTTAAATACAGTAATGGCGTGAGAAATCCGAATGGATTTACCCCCTTTGTATACAGCCTAATGAGTGACAGTTCTGGACATTGTTTTGGTTTCCAAGAAAAAGTGAACTACTTTTCAATAAATGGTAACTGACACTCGATTGATGTTCTCGAACTTTCTTTTAGATCTTCAAGCTTTTCACCTCCTTTTCTTGATCATACTCTCCATCATATCTGACAGGAGAAGAGAAAAGGACGGAAGATAAAAAGTCTAAAGAACTAATAGAATGCTTGAAATCTAAAGACATGACATAATCAAATGTTATCTTTAAAACTCCTTCAATATTTCAACCTCCCATCATCTCCCTTTAATCATACCCCTCATCATATTTGATGAAGGAGAAATAAAAGAGGAGGATGGAGAAGCTGAAACAACTAAAGAGTTTTGAAAGCAATCTTTTTTTTATTTGGAAGGAAGCCTTCGTCCCCTTTATATACCTCACGCATTAAAAAATGAACAAGTGACGGTTCAGTTACCAAGAGAATCGCAAGGATCTCCTAATTATCAACGCTTAGTTTGGTCAAATAATTGGCGAATAAATCCATAAGGTCACAGAAGATGAAAAGCCTTGAATAATAAACTTTTACCTCTCAAGACTTAGGGGCTAGCTGACGAGGATTAAAAGCCTGTCTTTTATTTAGGCCCTTTAAGATAATTTGTGACTATACGTAGGTAATGGGCATGTGAAGTATAAAGCCTATAATACATTAAACAAAACCCATCCTTATCCGAACAGTTAGATTTCTGACCAGTTTAGTCAAAGATAGTCAAAACCTTGCTTCACACTGGTCGTCGCCGACCAGTGAAATGGCCGCCCCAACTAGCAAACTGGTCAAGGATAAGCGGTTCTCCCCGTGCATGTCTCTGTGCGGACAGTTGTCTGACAGGTACACATAACCATCTGGAAGTTATTACTGGAAAAGACACTATTTGGCAGGAAGGTGTCTCCCGGTTACACAACGAGAACAACTGCCGCCTCTTCATCAAGGATAAATAGGGGGCCGATCAACGCTAATGAGATCATTTGGAAAATCATAATCCCAATCTTGTAATTGGTAGTTTTAGCAATCAAATATGTAATTCGTGTACTCGAAAAGCCGCTGGCTAATAAAGAAGCATTCCCCATTGTTTCCATTTTAATCTCTAGGAGCACACAATTTGTATTTTCGTAAGTTTGATTAAGGGACCTAAAGTCTTGGACATGACAACTACGACTACTAAAATCATTGATCCAGTGGCCTTGCCACTGGCATCTTTCTCTAATCACCCTGTTCATGGGGACTTCAAGCAAGTTTTCAATAACTTGCAAGCGAATGTTTTTATTTCATTCCCTTCTTTTTTTTGAGAAAAGTTAGTTCTTAATTCATTTGCTATTCTACTTTTTACAGCACTCGCAAGAACTGTTTGACCTATTAGGTCGACATGCAAAGATTTTGGCTAAGGCCGAAATCGAAACAACAAAAAAAGTAAGAATAAGCTTTGTTATTGTTTCTTATCTTTCCATATCCTTTTTTGTTCTAACATAACTGTTTTAACAAAGACAAAGATAACAAATAAAAGAATTGAAGAAGCAACTCTTGGTGGCTCAGAATACCGCCAAGGGTTATAAATTTGGTCTTGTTGCGGCTACCGACAAGGTCGAATACCATGAAGAAAAGACTGCTAGACTTCATGAGGCCTTCAAGAGAAATGAAGACAATGTCCAAAGGCTCTCCGAAGAGTACAATATTACTCTTCAGGCAAAGGAGTCTGAAATAGCAGGTAAGAAGAAAGTCCCAACCTACTTTAAATTTATTTGCGAAAACTGAAAGCGATTTTTCATTTAAACATTGCAGAGTTAAGAAATACAATAAAAGCCAGAGAATCTCAACTTTTCGAATGGGAAGAAGAGAGAATAAAGTCTAAAGATCATAAGTCGGTGATGAAGAATGAAATGGAAAATCTGACTAACCAAATAAAGCTCTTTGTGAAAGATTTGGCTACAGTTCAAACTAGTAGAAAAACCACTTTGAACTTTATTTTTGAACAGCTTCAGATAATCGCCACGGATTTAAAGGGGAAAGAAGTCAAACTTACAAATCCTGATCCGTCAGTTAATGACTTGGTCGCGACGGTGAATGACCAATTGAAGATCATCCAAAGCCAAATCCCCGCAATGGCGCAAACTATCAAGGCAGCGCTCTGGACTTCAATCGCCATCCAAGTAGTTACCCTCTTCGTCAAGTTGAGGCACTTTTACAAGGATGCAGTTGAGTTAGAGAAACTGGCGCTCGACCTGAAGCTGACTACTCAAGAAGAGATAGATAAGAAACGTACAGAAGTAGCCTTTGCTGTTGAGACATACATGAGAAATGTAAAGATCACATTCAAACAACATGTATGACTTATTCAAATGAATGAAAGAAAATATCTTCTTGTGTTATATTTTATCTTGTATCTAATCTGCTTGTATATTTTTCTAAGTATGTCACTAGCCCCTAACTGTTTGTGTGTTGACCAACAATGTGTTCAGAATACAAACAGTTATAGGATTGACGACCTGTTTCTTTTACGAAGTATTTGGCATTAACCAATAGCAGATTGGAGATAAGGTCATTATAACGAGTTTCCATACAGTGAGTACTGGCTTACAAGAAAAGTCTCTATTAGACAAGAAAAGTCTTTATTAGATGTTATCTCAAAATCCGACCAGCAACCTCGTACATTGTTTATAGAGAGGTCGGACAGATTATGACTTTGTGAATTCTCGAAGGATTATTAGAATAGAAACAATCTTGATATACAACACGCTAAAGAGATACTTTATGTAAATAAAATAGTAAAAATAAACTTATTTACACAAAAAACCTTTGAACATACTAGATGTTCTAACTATTTGATAGAATTCTTCCATCTTTTATAGCAAGTCAAACATAATCTGGTCTCGTAATTGATATTACAGTAAAGGGACCTTCCCACTTGTGACATAACTTATGAAAGTTAGACTGATTCTGGATACGCCTTAGAACCAAGTCTCCCACATTTAGTATTCTCGGTTGAACTCTTTTGTTGTAATATCTTCTTAAGTTTTGTAAATAGGCTGCTGACCTGATAAGTGCTCGATTTCACTTTTCTTCTAAGATATAGATATAATCTTTGCCTGATCGTCTTGATTAACCTGTTCATAAAGAGAAACCCGTGTAGAACCTAAATAAATCTCATTTGGC
Organism: Otatea glauca; assembly: GCA_036346275.1. Classification (NCBI taxonomy): domain Eukaryota; kingdom Viridiplantae; phylum Streptophyta; class Magnoliopsida; order Poales; family Poaceae; genus Otatea; species Otatea glauca. The sequence continues at coordinate 37,433,020 of CM070716.1, read as the reverse complement.
AACACGGCTTCAGCTTCATAGACCAGTTGAAAAGGCATTCTCCTGCTGCCTATCATGGTCGTTGTTTGTATGGCCTAGAGAATGAGTAGAGGTCGTCTTCCCAAGCTCCGAGCATTTGGTAAGACAATCAAACACTCCTTTCTTTATACCTTGTATAATTTGGCCATTAGCTCTTTTCAACTAACTGCGTTGCTATGAGGATTAGCAATCAAGCATAGCAAATTTTTGTATCTATTTCATCACAATAATCTTGAAATGTACTCACCGATGAACTGTGATCCATTATCAAGAATTAACCTACTAGGTACACCAAATCTAGTGACTATGTTTTTCACAAAGAATTTTTAACCGCTTGAGCCGTAATAGAGACCATAGGCTCGACTTCAATCCATTTTGTGAATGTATCGATTGTAACAAATAGGAATTTGAATCTGTTAGTTGCTCTTGGTAAAGGACCTACTATATCAATTCCCCATGTCGCAAATGGTCATGACAAAGGTATAGTTTGTAATTGATTAGCAGGTAAATATACTTGTAGAGCATGAAATTGGCATTGCTCACAAGTTTTCATAAGATGCATGACATCTTGTAAAACAGTGTGCCAATAAAACCTTGTCGGAAAGCTTTTTCGACTAACGTTCTATATGAAGCATGTGCTCCACACAAGCTCCCATTTATCTCATTAAGTAATGTTTTTCCCTATTCCTGGGTTATACATCACATGAGAATACCATGTGTTCCCTTTCTATATAGAGTATTGTCAAGAATTTTATACATTCGCGCCTTTCAAACTAGTCTGTCTTTTCCATAAATATCCTCACCAAGGTCCGCTTTTCTAGACAGCTTTAAATAGTTTAGACCAATCTAAATTCTACTCGAGAACTCCAATTTATACTAGTCAAAAAATTTTCTATGAATGTGTCTATAAAAGGCTTAGATAGATATTCAAGAAACCTACCTGTTGGAACAGGTGATCGTGAGGAACCCAGTTTTGATAACTGATCTGCTAAGATAATGTATTTTTGTGGTATATATTGGACTTCAAAATGACTAAAGTTTTTGTCCAATTTCCTCACTTCTTCCAGGTAGTGAGCCATTACCTAATCGCATGTCTTGTATTCCTTGCTAACCTGGTTTACGACTAATTGCAAATCGCCCACCGCAAGAAGCCAATGGACTCTAATGGATTTTGCTGCTCGGAGCCCGGCTAGAAGACTTTTGTATTCTGCTACATTATTAGTAGCAGGGAACTGTATTTGGATTACATATTTTAATTGGTCGCCTTATATGAATTCAATACTATACCAGCCTCGAGCCTTTTATTTCTCGAGAATTAAAGTATAATTTCTAGTCATTTGAATTAGCTATATCCTCTTTTACAAAGGATTCACTGCTTGTCCATTCAATGATAAAATCACAAAACTTGGGACTTAAAATCGCCAAAATTGGGGACTTAATTGTTGTTCGCTACAAAATGGATATCAAATGACCCAAGTTCAACTACCCACTTAGCAATCCGACTGATTGTTTCTTGGTTATGTAAGATACTTCCCAAGGCAAAAGATGATGGTATTGTAATCCGATGAGATTGAAAATAATATCTCAATTTCCTAGAAGCCATTAATAGGGCATAAAGAAATTTTTGAACCTGAGGGTACCACTCCTTAGGTTCATGCAAAACTTCGCTAACGTAATAAACAGGTTGTTGAACCTGCACTCGTTCAACTATTAGTACAACACTGACTATATTATTTGAGGCTGCTAAATACACCAACAAAGATTCCCCGAGGTTGGGTGAGACTAGAGTGGGTTGGCTTTGCAAATAAATTTTCATGTCATTAAAGGCTTTGCTTGCTTCATCCGACTAGTGGAATTTGTCGTGTTTTCAAATTACCTTAAAGAAAGACAAACCACGCTCTCCTGATCTTGAGATAAAATGACTAAGAGCAGCCATCCGACCAGTTAAACATTGAACTTCTTTCACCCTAGAAGGTGGTTTTAAGGATTCAATAGTCCGAATCTTCTCAGAATTTACTTCAATACCTCCTGAACAGACAAGAAAACCAAGCAACTTTCCAGAAGAAACACCAAAGACACACTTTTCTGGATTAAGCTTAATTTCATGTTTTTTTAAATTGTTGAAGGTTTCAGCCAGGTCTGACAAATGATTAGAGCTATTCTTGCTCTTTACAACGATATCATCAACATAATCTTCTATGTTATGCCCTATTTGACTATAGAAAGTCTTTTGCATAAGGTGCTGGTACGTGGCTCCATCATTTTTTTAGCTCGAATGGCATCTTCTTGTGGCAGTAAGCATCGAACGGGATTATGAAGGAAGTCTTATCTTCATCTTCACTTGCCATGCTAATTTGATGATAACCTGAGTATGCATCCAGGAAACTCATCAATTCACAACTCGTTGTTGAGTCCACCAGTTGGTCGATCCGAGGCAAAGGAAAATCATCTTTTGGACAAGCTTTATTTAAACTGGTAAAATCAACGCTCATGCGCCACTTACCGTTTGCTTTCTTGACCATAATCGGGTTCGCAAGCCAATCAGGATGACCAACTTCGCGAATGAAACCAGCTTCCAGGAGTTCATCCAACTCTAGTCGGAAGGCTTCTTGCCGATCAGGAGTGAATCGTCATAGCTTCTGCTTCACTGGTCGTATGTCAGGCCGTATAGCTAACCTGTGCTCTATTACTTCCCTTGGGACTCCAGGCATGCCGGATGATTTCCACGCAAACACATCTGCGTTAGCCCAGAGGAAAGCAATGAGGTCTTCCTATTTGGCATCCATTGATGATCCTATCTGAACGGTCTTCGACTGGTCGGCAGGATCAATGGAAACTTCTCTTGTTTGTTCATTAGCTGAGGAGTTATCTTCAGCTTCTCCGCCTTTTTAGATTTACAAGACTTTCCTGCATCATTAGTATCACTTAGTGGTAATTGATCGGCAATCTCAAGTAATTTGTGATCACAATTAAGCGCAATAACTTGGTTACCTTGTACACTAATCACACCTTTTAGACTAGGTATCTTTATGCTTTGGTAGGCGTAATGAGTAGCTACCATAAATTTTGTTAGTGAAGGACTGAAGGTCTACCCAAAATAGCATTGTATGTTGATTCAAAATCAACAACTTCAAATGAAATTAATTTTGTTATGAAATTGTTAGTATTTCTAAATTTGACAGGTATTACTATCTGTCCCACTGGAGTTATCGACGGACCAGGCATAATCCCAGAAAAATGGGTTTGTAATAGGTCTTATCTTAGAACGAGGAATTTGCATTTCATCCAAGGTATGAATAAAAAGTAAATCCAAAGAACTTCCTCCATCGATCAAAACTCTTCCAACTTTGCAATTATTAATTGTGGGAGAAACTACTAATAGAAGTTTTCTAGGGATTAACATACCTTTTGTACAATCCTGCTTATTGAAGGTGAGGGCAACGTCCGACCACCTGGGATATTCAGGCTTTTTTGTCCGATTGTCACTGTTGTTGACCTCCCTACATGCAGTCTTGAACTGCCTCATTGAAGCATATCCAGATAATCCTTTGAATATGACGTTGACATGATTATCGGCCTTCTGATAGCCCATGTCTTCATCACCATCTGCATCCTTATTGCTCTGCCCTACTGGTAGGGTAGGCATAGGACTCTTACTAGAGTAGAAATCTTCCATGCGTCTTTGCCAAGTGCGGCAATTCGCAGGTCATGTCTTGATGCCTTGTGCAATGGGCACCAACGACCATTGCCACTGGTCATACTAGGTTTTCTAGCCTGGTTGTCCTAATGACCAGCCGCTTTCTTCCATGGTGCCTTCCCTTTGGAGTATGTAGGTCATTCCGAGATGCCTGCGACTTCTCGCTGAGCATTCTTTTTGTTCTTTTTCTTATTCATCCCCCTACGATCTTCGGATTTTGAGATCTTCTTAAGCTTCTGGTCCTCTAATCCTGGGAGGTCAGGTTGTGGTAAAGTATGACTCTTGTCAACCATCTAGTTCCATTCAATGTCCTCATGAGCATCTGAATATCGATTTGCCATATCGAATAATTCTGGTATGGTAGATGGTGGATGAATATTAAGATCCTCTATAAATCATTTATAACGGACAACCTGTTTAAATGCACGAATTACAGAATTGTCAAATATATTGGGAATGGTATTGCAAACATCTACAAACCTTTTAATGAACTGACGTAAATTTTCACTAGAAATTTGACGAAGACGATGTAAATCATCCTCTTTACCAGGCTTGGTGTAGCAACTTTAAAATTATTTAAAATTGCATGGCACATATTTTTCCAACTGAAGATAGAACCTTCTGACTGATTGAACAGCCAAGTTCATGCTGATCCTTTTAAGACAGTGGGGAGGTAGTTGGCCATTACCTTTTCATTACCTCCAGCAGTCTGGATGGCGGTGGTATAAACTTGTAAGAATTCTAATGGATTTTGAGTTCCATCAAAACTCTCCAAAGACCCTAGCTTGAACTTTTCAGGCCAGGTGACATTTCTAAGCTCATAGGAGAAAGTTTTACATCCTGTATAAAGACCCGAACATGATTGTACGTTAGGAACTTGGTCCATATATTCAGTAGAATGGGATCGTCGCCGTCCATGATTAGGAACTTCACTTGGGGGGAGGCGTTCGAAAACGCTTCTCCGATGTGGCTCTTCTCTCTGTTGGTGGCTAATGCCTTGTCGGTGTCGCACTGCATCTAAAATCCTCAACACAGGAATTGGTCTGAGACCTTGTGGATAAATACCTAACATGTAATTTATTTGTAGCTTCTTGTAAGTCAACAACATGGGATCTTATGATTGTTGCATTAAGCACATCTTCTTCTGTTGGATGATTAAGAATTGCATTTGAAAAAATGTGAATCCTCTCAACGGGAGTAGCCTCCTGTGAACCATTTGGAGCAAAGTTTAAGTCTCTTATCGCCGCCATCGGAGCTGGTGGTGTAATTGGAATGGCTTGACGAGGCTGCGACTTCAAATCTCTGCGAGGTGCTTGGTTGACCCTTGGGTACAAGCATTTGGCCTCATCAATAGATTTTTGTTTTTCCACCATACGTCGCTTATATTCATTTTGAGTGGCTTTTTCAGCCTCTTTCTGAGCTTCACATTCCACTCGCTGCTCCTCTGTCTCACTTGTAACCGCACAAGCACGAAAACTAGAGTAGACAGGAGGCGCTATCGTCCATCTTCATCCGATGATGGGGTATAATCTAGACCTTGGAGACAATCTTTCGAGGTGAACTTTTCAGAGATTATTACTACCTTTTGATGCATATTCATTATCAATTTCCATGGAACATGCTTCATGGGTATCTTCCTCCGAATTTGCTAGAGGAGTGACGAAAGTTTTACCTTTTGGCGCTTTAGATGATAGTTCCTCCACTTCAATCTCTCGCCGATTTTTCTAATTCCGCTCAAAACATATTCGAAATAGAAATCACACTTACATTCTCCTTCTATTGGGCAATCATCTGCAGTGAGATGAGCATAATCGGTGAGGTCAAACCCGTTTTCTTCATCCACTGTAGAGAATTTCTTTGTCTTGATCATCGGAGGCCCTCCTTCTAGCACCAACTGTCGATGTTTGAGACCTGGGGTCCCTTAATCGAACTTAAAAAAATATAATTGTAGGCTCCTAGTAAACAAGATGAGGAGAATGGTGATTGCTTCTTTATTAGTCAAGCGGCTCTTACAGAGTATGCAGATTACAGAATGGATGCTTTCAAATGTTTATTGCCTATTCTGAGTCAAATCTTCTATACTATGCTTGATTGGATTGGATTTCAGATGCCTTCAACTATGTGGATTGGCCGCCTATTTATCCTAGTTGAAGAGGTGACAGCTGTTCTCTGAAAGGGTGTCGTGTAACCGAGAGGTGTCTTCTCACCAAACGTTGTCTTCTCGCCAAAGGTTGCCTTTCCTAGATATAACTTCTGGGTAGTTATGCATACCTATCAGATAAATCTCTGTACGGAGACATGTGCGAGGGTAACTGCTGATCCCCGACCAGTTCACTGGTCGGTGTAAGTATTTCACTGGTCGTGAAGCAAAGTTTCAACCACCTTGACTGAACTGGTCGGAAACTTAACCGTTCGAATAAGGGTGGACTTCATTCTATATATTATGGGTTCATGTATTGCTATCTCATTAACAAAGTATAGCCATGAATAATTAAGGGCTCAAATAAGTGACATGCTTTTAATCCTCATCAATACCCATGACCGTGGTGCGCTAATCAATTAGTTTTATACTCTGCAAAGGTTTTACAATTTTACCCATAAGAGATAGTCAACTTAATATGTCAGCCACGCTTTCTAAGATGTGCGACTAAGTGATTACCACAAGGCCTTTACAATACGCTATTCCAAAGCAATTATGCCCGCTAAGGTTCCACCGCCAAAAGGGGTAAAGCACCCTAGTCAGAAGCACTCTCTTGCACTATGTGGCAGTCTAAACTAACCCCACATTCAATCTAATGGCACAGCCGACAATGGAACATTGCAAATTAGTTAGTCAGGTCTGTCTCATACCAGACTTGTGGTAGTACAGCAACTGTTAAAATTTAGTAGCTCATGCATCGTCCTTTACTAACCAGACGGGCTTTTAATCAACCCAACAACCACCATTCCAACCATCCCGCCCAGTCTAAACCACATTTTCATTATCAAGACATTTCATAGCATCCAAAGCCTAATTTCATTTTAATAGAATTTTGTTTGGTTAGAATTTCCAAAAACGTCATAGTTTTAGTTCTAAGCATGTCTAAGCAAATTTCTAAATATTTTAAAATTCAACATATAGCTTAGGTTACAATAGCATAAGATATTTAAATTTCAAATGTGGTTATAAACAACTGGCTTAACTATTCATTTTAATTTGTGATTGAAATTATACTTGCTAAAATTATGCATGCAATGGTTTAAAAATTGGAATATAATTTTAAAAGTTAGGTTCAAAATGATCAAATGTGTAACTTGCCTTGATTGCAGGGTAGGTGCTCAATGTCGAAAATCGTGAACTCCTTCGACTCTCTAAAATCTATACGTTGCAAAAGAACAATTGAAATAAAATCCAAATAAAAATCAAATGAAATTCAAAATTGAAATAAATAGGAAATTTAGGATTTTAAATGAACTTAGGAAAGAGAATGGAGTTGATTGAGTTTGAACGAGAAGAATGGACTCTCGGAAATTTTAAAATAAGAAAATAAGGAGTTCACTTTTTGAAATTTTCTAGAATTTCATAATTATTTTCTAAAGGTAATTCTTTGTTTATTGCACAAGCCTAACGTCAATGAGCTATTTTCATTTTGGCCAAATTGATTTTATATGGAAAATGGGGCTTTGATCATTGAAAGAGGGGTCAGGCCCGTGGACTTGGTCCACGGTGCATGGCTAGTCCACCATTGTCATGGACCACAAGGCGGTGGCGCATGGCTCGGAGGTTGCTAGCGACTGCAAGACTTGGCGATGTCGACGTGGTGTAGAAGAGGTAGCTTGCAGTGCTAGGAAACTAGTGCTTGCAGGTTGGAGCCAGGGATTGACGGTAGTGACCGAGCGTGAGGATGAAGGCGGAGGCGCGTTCGACTTCATGGCGATGGCGCAGCTCAGGTGGCGCTTGGGATGAGAGGGTGCATGCGATGCGATGAACTTGACGAGGGAATCGGTGAAGACGGAGGAACTCCACGTCGACAGCAATGCGATGACAAGCGGTGCACAACCAAAGAATGAGAAAAGCCAAAATTCGATGAGAAGAGGGATCCAAAATTAATTTAGGGGAAATATAGAGGAGACCTGGGCACACCTTTCGACGTGAACGGCACGGAAAGGAGAGGTCCAGGGAGGTAGGGATGTCGCGAGGCGCGGCGACTGGCGTCGGGGACGGAGCTCTGGTCCTTGCGCTTTCCAATCAAACGTGGCCGAGGGAGAGTGTGGCGTAGGGCAAAATGGAAAGAGGAGGGGAACACAAGCCTGAGGCTTCCTTTTATAGGCCATGAGGGTCAGTGGAGGAGGAGAAATGGCGGCGAGGAACTCGACGGCCGAACTGTTGTATGTGGGCAAATGCGCAATAATTTAAGGGAAAACGGCTGACTTGAGTACGGCATGGGTGGAGATGGTGAATGGCCTTGAATGCGCACTTGGGAGAAGAAATGGCGGCTTTCGGAGCTTGAGGTTTTTGGCCATGGCGGCTTGGTTCGACTTCTGTTCATTGTGTGCGACTGGAGGAAGGAGAAGGGGAGGGCAAGCTGGGCCGGAGGAGGGAGCAGGCCGGTTGGCTGCGTGGGAGAGGAGGGAAGGCAGTGGTCGGGCTTGCTCTACCAAGTGAGCGGCTTGGGTTGGGGAGGGAAGGCGGGCGAAAATTGGGTTTTTTCCAAGAGAATAATTGAGAAATTTTAATTCTTTTCTACATTTAAATAATTATAGAATTTCAAAAAAGCTTTTAGAAAATAGCAAATAGAGTTCAAAAATTCCGGGACAATTCACAAAAATTCCCTGAGACATTTTGAACATAATAAAATTATTTCCAACTTTAATTTGCTTTTTATTTTTACACATAAATTATTTTTAAATTTCTGAAAATAGCAAAAGCCTTTTTAAAATCTAGAAAATTCATATAAAATACCAAAAATAATAAAAAACCAAAAACGAATTATTCCCTGGAAATTCTCAAAATCCAATAATATTTTTAATTTCATATAATTAATATAATTTTTACCTTTATTTTTATAAATAAAAGTCTCGGAAGTTACAGTCCACAATCAAATCTAGGTACCTTGCACTACTACGTAATCAAAGACATCCTTGCTTAAGCACATCATCTTACGGTTAGATGAGCCAAGCAGTGAGAACATATCATCGCCGGTTCAAAGTTAAGTTGTGGAGAACTTATCACGCCGGCAGTGATAACCTCATATGACCGCCGGTTTATATATAAAATCGGTAGTGATATATCATCCAGATCTTGTGTCAACCGAAGTGATATTGGCATTTTCACCGCCGGTTTTAAACCGTAACCAAAGTGATATTTATTTTACCGCCTAATTTTATTTTTCTCATGAATCTGCCTTATCATTGCGCTTCAAGGCAGAACCAGCAGTGATAAGTCCTTTATATATCGGCGCCCTTCCCCCCACCAATCGAAGCGTAAAGCAGAGGAGTCGCTGCCCATTATTGTGTCCAATTGTCACTAAAATTGTACTAAAATTCATATCTATTTGTCTTCAAGGTTAGTAATTTGAATAACATTATATTTGTAGTTGGATTTACTTTATAGATTGCTTTAGATTTAGATAATTACAATTTTATTCATTTCAGTGATTTAGTGGATTTTAAATGGTGAAAATGGCTAGGTGGATTTTGCAAATGGTGAAAATGGCCAGTGAATTTTGCAATAATGAAAATTGCAAGATACATTTGTAAATCGATATATTTACAAATATATCGTGTATTTTCATTTATATGCTTATTTTCAATAATTAAAGTAATTAAAAAATTGCAACATTGATATTATCAATTATGAAAGTAATTTAAAAATTGCTACCTAGATATTTTCAATATAATAAAATATTTCCTAATTATTCACAATTATTTTCTATTTTGCAAATAAATAAAAATTGCCAGATGGATATTTACATAATGAGAAAAGGTTGATGTATGCTCAAATTTTGAAAGAATAAAAAAATTCTACATGGATATTTACATAATAAAAAAAGGTTGATGTATTTTAATATAGTCAAAATATATCCTAACTATTTACAATTATGTATTATTTTGTAAATAATTAAAAATTGGAAGATGGATATTTGCATAATGAAAAAGATTGATGTATTTTGATATAGTAAAAATATATCCTAAGTATTTACAATTATTTTCATTTTATAAAAAAATAAAAAATGCTACATGGATATTTACATAATGAAAAAGGTTGATGTATTTTAACATAGTCAAAATATATCGATCTATTTACAATTATTTATTATTTTGTAAATATTTAAAAATTGCAAGATGGATATTTACATAATGAAAAAGGTTGATGTATTTTAACATAATCAAAATATATCGTATCTATTTACAATTATTTTCATTTTATAAAATAATAAAAAATTGCTAGATGGATATTTACATAATGAAAAAAGGTTGATGTATTTTAACATATTCAAAATTGCTACATGGATTTTTAAATCTTATCATTTACAATTATATTGTTATTTGCAATTATATGCTTATGTGATGTTTGATTTAATTAATTGTAGATGGACCGAAGGTGGATGTATGACACGGACCATTGCGGCGCAGAGTTCTTTAATGGTGTGACATGTTTTGTAAACGCGGCTGCGGCGCACAAGTCAAGAATCATTTAACTATATGTTTTATCCATGCGTTGATTGCAAAAACGAAGTTGTTTTCACCATAGAGTCGATACGCGCACACTTACTTCAAGGGTTTCAAGGTGGCTATACTGTTGGACCGAGCATGGTGAAGATGATATTGTGCATGAAGGGCAACATATTGGTGAAGATGTTGGAGACAACGATATGACGGCGGTCGTAGATACGTTTGTCGATAGCCACGACGACGACCTGGATCAAATGTTGCGTGATGGGGAGGGGGACTTCACGAGTGAAAGAGAGTTTGAAAAGTTCCAGCGTATGGTAGAGGACTCCACAACACCATTGTAACCTGGCTGCAAAGAGGAGCAAAAAAAACTGCATACCGTGTTTACACTACTGCAGTTGAAGGCAAGCAATGGTTGGTTCGATAAGAGTTTCACTAAGCTCTTATGTCTCTTGGGGGACTTGCTTCCAGAGGGTAACATGTTGCCTACAACTACGTACCAGGCCAAGCAGGTTGTCTGCCCGTTGGGACTGGAAGTACAAAAAATACACGCATGTCCAAACGATTGCATGTTGTATCGCAATGAGTTTGCAGACTTGGATGCCTGTGCTGTTTGCAAAGCAAAGCGGTATAAGGGCAACGATGATATCCATAACGACGATGTCGAGGTGGAGCATAAGAATAAGAGATCCCCCCGTAAGATGGTGTGGTATTTCCCTATAATCCCCCGTCTGAAGCGATTGTTTACGAACAAAAGGCATACCCAATTGCTACGATGGCACGCTCGAAGAGCGTAAGAAGGATGGAATGCTTAGGCACCCTGCTGATTCTGTGCAATAGAGGAACATCGACAAAAAATATAAGAAGCACTTTGCATATGATGAGGAATATAAGGTTCGGGTTGAGTACGGATGGGATGAATCCTTTCGCAACATGAGTAGCCGCACACAAGATTTGGCCGGTGACTCTTTGTATCTACAACCTTCCTCCTTGGCTTTGTATGAAGCGGAAGTACATTATGATACCACTATCGATCCAAGGGCCTGTGCAACCCGCAACGATATTGATGTGTACCTCAAACCATTGGTTGATGATCTTCTAATACTGTGGAACAATGGAGTACGGGTATGGGATGAGTACAAAAGAGAGAACTTTATCCTCACGCGCATTGTTGTTCAGAACCATTAATGATTACCCCGCCTTTGGTAACTGTCGGGACAGATGACAAAAGGGTTCAACGGATGCGCCCAAAGGCTTGGATGATACAGCCTAGCCGGTGGGTCAAGAACTGTCAAAAATGGCCTACATGCGACATCGTGAGGTTCCTTCGCAAGGATCACCCATACCGCGATAATAAGAGAGCATTTGACGGACAAAGGAGACCGCCTTAGCTCAAAAAATCGACCGGGAAACAGATATTTGCGGTCGAAGGATCTTCATATTATTCACTAAAGGGAGCCGACAAGACATCTATCCCGAAGTTCCCGTGACAAGGCTCCTTTGTGGAAAAAGAGATCAGTATTTTGGGTCCTACCGTACTGGCAACACTTGGATGTTCGACACGCAATCGACGTCATGCACATAGAGAAAAACGTGTGCGACAACTTGTATCTTACTGGATATACCTGGTAAAACAAAAGATACCCTCCACGCACGGATGGACCTTGAAGATATGAAACTCAGGAAGGAGCTGCATCATGAAGACATGGATACAGGCAAAAAGTACATTCCCGCAGCCTGCTACACTCTGAGCAAGAAAGAAAAAATTAGCGTGTGCGAATGCTTGCACGGAGTGAAAGTTCCGTCTCGTTACTCTGCCAACATAAAGAGACTAGTCTCAATGAAAGACTTAAAATTAATTGGCATGAAGTCTCACGATTGCCACGTGATGATGACATGATGCTTCCAATTGCAATTAGGGTGTTCTCGCTGAGTAAGTCCGAGACCCAATTATAAAGTTGTGTTCATTCTTCAACGCGATTTCACTGAAGGCCATCGATCCGCTGAAACCGGATAAGCTACAGAAGACGTGGTCCACACTCTGTTCAGGCTCGAGATGTGTTTCCCTCCATCTTCTTTTGATATTATGGTCCATCTCATTGTTCACATTGTGAAAGAGATACGGATTCTTGATCCCATGTTTCTACATCAGATGTACCCTTTTGAGAGGTTCATGGGGGTTATAAAGAAATATGTTCAGAATCGACATCGCCAAAGGTTGCATTGCGTATGGTTGGGGAACCGAGGAGGTCATTGAGTTCAAGGCCGATTATATGGATCTTAAACCGATTGGTGTGCCTATATCTCGGCATGAGGGAGGCTATAGGGAAAAGGGACACTTGGCGAGAAATCACTCCGTACAAACAATCTATCTTCATTCACACTTGCACATTTCGCAGTTTTGGGACAATCAGTTGTGGTGGCCCCGTATATCAACATGCACAAGAGCATGCTATCCGAACAAACCCAATAAGTCGAGGGTTGGATCGTGAGAGAGCATAGAGATAACTTCGGCGATTGGTTGCGTAAGCACATGATGCATACGGAGACAGAGTGCGTTCAGTTGAAAGTGTTGGCTCAGGGACCGTCATCTACAATTCGGACATTGCAAGGGTACGACATAAATGGTTTTACATTTTATACAAGAGCACAAGATAAGAAGAGCACGAACTAAAACAGCAGTATCCGATGTGATGCCTATGACAAAGAATGAAAATAGGCAAAGCTACTACGGATTCATAGAAGAGATTTGGGAGCTTGACTATGGACCTTGAAGGTCCTCTCTTTCGTGCCAATGGGTCGACTTCCAGAGGTGTTAACATCGACAAGTACGGTATCACTACCGTGGACCTCAAACTCTTCGGATACAGGGAAGAACCATTTGTACTTGCTAATTCTGTTACACAAATCGTCTTTGTAACTGACCCAGCTAACAAGGAATGCCACATAGTTATTCAAGGAAAAAGAAGGATTGTCGGAGTTCAGAATGTTGTCGATGAGGAAGAATACAACCAGTTCGATGAGCTTCCTCCTTTCGGAGAGGACGTTGAACTAAGTCTCATGGAAGAGAGTGAGGAAGCTACGTATGTACGCCGCGATCATAACGAAGGTCAAATCGTAGCTTAGTTGTTCAAATTAAAGATATGCTTTCTTTTGTACGAACAACATGGTTTTTTTCTCTTGTGTAACAATTAATGTATTATATGAGGTAATGGATTTGACTACATTTGTGTGAATTATTACAAGTAATTAAATCAAACATGATATAAGCATATAATTGCAAATAACAATTTAATTCTAAGTAATTAGGATATATTTTGACTATATCCATCTAAATTTTTTATTATTTCAAAATTTGAAATTTGTAAGCCTTAATATGAATTTTTTAAGCACTATTTGATTTATGAAATATTAAAACAGTGAGCAATTTGGTTTTTATGAATTTTAGAACTTAGTCAAATTTAGGGGAAAATATTTATATAACATATTATATGTCCTGTAGTATGCCTCCAAAATTTTTCAGATTATTTGGATCAAATTTGACAGTATTTGAAATGAAATAAACTGAAAGTTCCATCAGATATATCATCGTCGCTCTCTTTAACCCCTGAAGGTGATACTTGCACTACTACCGAGTCACAAAGAGAGGCAGTGATAGTGGATTATCACCGCGGTTCTACTAAAACCCTAAGAATAAGAAGTATCATCGCCGGGTTTAAAGAGAGCCGACAAAGGATAGTGGCTTATCACGCCGGTTCTACTAACACCTGCAAGAATACTAAGTATCATCGCGGGGTTAAAGAGAGCCGGCGGTGATAGTGTCCTATCATCGCGGTTTATCAACACGGCAGTGATACTGTGATCACCGCCGGTGTTAGTAGAACCGATAGTGATAAGCAACTATCACTGCCGGCTCTCTTTGTGACCCGACAGTGATATTATGTCACTGCCGGTTCTTTTGAGACCCGGCAGTGATAGTCCACCCCTATAAATATCATTGTCGCGCCCAACCCAATCCCTCTCCTGTCACTTGCATCTCCGCCACCTTTCACCTCCCGAGTCCCGACCTCCACGCCTTCGGCCGCCTCGAGCCTCCCCATCGCCGCCTCGGGCCTCCCGCCACACCGCGTGCCGCGCGCGCCGTAGCCTCCCGCCGCCACCTTCACTGCGCACTCGCCTCGATCGCGCCTCCCGTCGCGCGGCCGGGCCTCCCCGCACTTGCCGCCGCGCCCCTTCGCCTTCGCCGCCGCCGCCGATCCCGACCGAGGTGAGGAAGTTCTCAACCCGCTATAACCGTTGCTTGTGTAACCCGGCTTGAGTTGTTCGGTGGTGCTTGACCGATATGCGCTTAGGGTTTGAGGTTGCCCGAGCTTGTCTTGTGCTAGATGTTGGATTGTGCTTGAATCGGACAGTTTGTTGCCAGAGCTTGTCTTGCTAGGCTCTAGGGTTTGAGGTTGCCCGAGCTTGTCTTGCGTTGGTTGTTGGATTGTGCTTGAAATATGAGCTTTAAAGCATGGATTGTGCTCGAATCGGATAGTTTGTCAGTTGGGGATTCATCTTGTGAGGCTGACACTTGCTTGGAAACTCGATTGGCTCCAAAACAACAGGAGCTTTTCTTAATTTTCTCCACTGGACCATGAAAGAGGTGACAATTTGGGAATTATGTATGGAGCTCGCCATTTGCAAACTCGTCGTGCTGCCTTTTCGTTGCTCGATGATGATAACGGTGAAAATGATCATATGATTAAATTTGCGATTTTGGCCTCGAACCGTAGACTTGCATGCTAATAAGTCTTTCGTTGCTCAATTATGATAACTCGTCACCCTAATACCCTATACATGCCCTTATATATGTTTTATTGTTTAGCACCTATCGCATTGCTTTGTTGCTTTTGAATGTAACCTCGTTAGCCTCGCTATTGAATGTTGTTGTTCGGCTCGCTTGTAATCGACTTCACTATGTTAATCAATAGATGCTAATCGATTGTGTAATCGATATGAGGTTAATCTGCTCACTAAGATTCTATTATAACAAAGGCATTCAATTATCAATTCTTTGTTTTGCATGTTAAGGTGGTAAGGGTTCGAGGCTCGATTCGCTAAATTAATTTGTTTAGCCCATTTGTGATTGAGGTTGAAGATTCAAATCTTCAATCAAACCCTAAACTGAGAGCACCATAAACAAATTCACGTCAATTATGTTATTTTTATCATATTGTTATTTGGGATTAGAAATAGATTCTTGTTCATTCTTCATCGAAAGGTTTATATGTGTATGTATTATCGAAAGATGTATGTGTAATTATCCTCGAAAGATGTATGTGTACGTATCCTCCAAAGAAGTATGTGTATGTATCCTCCAAAGAAGTATGTGTATGTATCCTCTAAAGGTGTGTATGTGTATGTATCCTCGAAAGATGTATGTGTGTATCCTCGAAAGATGTATGCGTATGTATCCTCGATAGATGTATGCGTATGTATCCTCGAAACATGTGTGTGTATGTATCCTTGAAAGATGTATTTTGTGCTCTACACTTGTTATGTATTTGTCGTTGAATTGACATCACGAAATTCTCTTGCTTAATGGTAATCTACATGAAAACAATCTCGAATAAGATGTATATGTTTATATATCCTGTATGTGTATATATCATGTGTATGTGTATGTGTATGTGTATATTTGTGTTCATGGTAAAATTATTATGGAGCATTCATATTAAAAAAAAAGATAAAAAAGTATGTGTATGTGTCCTTCAAAGATGTATGTGTATGAAGATCAAAAAGTATATATATGTGTACAAGTTCTTTAAAGATGTACGTGTATGTGTCCTTCAAAGATGTATGTGTATGAAGATCAAAAAGTATATATATGTGTACAAGTTCTTTAAAGATGTACGTGTATTTATTTCATTTCTTAGAATTTGTGGTGCAATTGAAATTGAGAAAGATAGAGAGAAAATGACTTAGGTCGATCTACACATCGCTTCTAAGTTTAAGCCTTAATGAGAATCCATATTAAGGTTTAATGATACCCTATATGAAAACAATCTCGAATAAGTGCAAAATATCACGGGACTAACTTTAAAACACCGTAAGGGATATATATACTAGCATAGTCTACAAAAGGATCGTAATTAGAACTAGTTTTGCATCTGAATACGTACGCTCATATGATTTTACATCTATGTTCATTCGTTATGTCAAGCTTCATTTGTATGTGTGTTTCAAAAATGATCTTACTAATTTGAAATTTCCGACAAACTTGCTAGGAATGGCCTCTGACAAAGGACAAGTACCGGCCGGAGTTGGATCCTCAAATATGGACGAAGGAGGAACGGGTAGCCCGAACCATAGTCCAACGTCAGACCGAACTTGCGGATCCTCGTCATGGACCACCTAACGCCAATAACGAATGCGAGGTAAAGTTTAAGTGTATCTTGTGGTTCTCAAAACATTGTTGGCCCAGACGACTCATGAGAAGATCAAATTGCGTGCTCGGACGCCCGATCAACGAAGGCGCAAGGCAAGTCATGGTCCAAACAAGATGCCTAAGGGACTTTTTAACATAGTGGAACTCTCGGCAATGGGGAACTTACTCTACCCGAGTCATCGTTGGGGCGTACAGACAAAGATACGGTGTTCTTGCTAGGGATGACGTGCCCATCAGCTATAGATCGTGGATTGGCCGCCAAAGTGACTCATAGGTGGTTCCCAATGACCTGAAGAACTCGTTGAGGGACAAGCTGAAACAAGTGTTCCAGTTCCTCCAAGGGACCGAGCTGGTTGCAAAGAAATGTGCACTATCCATCATGTGCACAGCGTGGAAGAATTGGAAGACGGCACTAAATAAGAACTATGTGAAGAAGAATGAAACGCCGAATTTTGACACGTACCCAAATTTAAAAGAGTTCTGAGAGGACTTTGTGGCGTACAAGAGGTCTAAAGAAGCGCAGATAGTAAGTCAAAGGAACAAGGCAAACGCGGATAAGAATATTCACCCTCACACACTAGGAACAGGAGGGTACGTGAAGAAAATACCAGCATGGGATCAGACTGAAGAAGAACTAACCCGCAAGGGTGTCATTCCTGCGACGACCGTCTTGAGCGAACGATGGAAGCACTGGTTGCTTGGGAGGGGTGCTTCTATCTCCGATGATGGCAGCTTAATCTTCAGAAGCGATAGAGAGCAGGAAGTGTCGCGCAGAATCACGGATGCTCACATACAGTCTTCCCAAGGATGTTTCATGCCAAGAAGGGAGAATGACAAGCTAACCGTAGCCCTGGGTAACAAGGAGCATCCAGGTCGCACCCGAGGAGTTGGTTTGGTGCCGTGGAAAGAAGCTTTCCCAGTAGACGCATGGTTGTACAAGCGCTTGAAGAGACTAAGAGAAGATCAACTGGACCATCAAATAAAAGATGCTGTGGCGAGAGCGTTAGAGGAACAGAGAGCGGAACTAGATAAGGTTGTGGAGCAAGTAGTACAGAAAGCTCTCAGCTCACGACCGCCGCCTAGAGAAATCCCTGAGCTCATCAGTCCTGGTGCTCGTAAGAGCAGTTGTGCATCCACAGGGATTCCCGAAGAGCACGGACTCCATTCTCCTGTGGATAACATCAAAGAACCGACACCGTGCAAGCTACATTTGTCCACACATGGCATTACAATCAAGGTGGCCGAGGGCAGGGCTTGGCCATGCTAGGAATCGCATGTTTTGCACTGTCGCCGGATACCGCAGGGATTCGCCAGGGTCGAAGTGGACAGTGTAGTCCGCCAATACCGTAAAATAGAGGTAGAGATCCCTGGTGAGGACGGAAACAAAATACTAGGAGAAAACGTACATAGCTTCCTCGCGTGGCGCAAGAGCTTGATTAAGTTTGGCTCGGACGATGTGGACGATGAAGATGATGATCAGCCGCACTCTGCACACGGAGACCTCCCGCCCTGGTCGCCACCATAGAGACAAAGTCCAACTCCTCCGTCGGCACCAACTAGAAAAAGTCCGACTCCTCTGCCAGAATCTGAGAAGAATCGAACACCAGCACCATCTCGCAGGTCAGCACCATCCTCGAAGAAATCTCAATCATATGTGAAGCAAGGACAATCCCAGAAGAAATTACCAGCTGACAAAACTGAAGAAGAACGGAAAGAACATGTAAGCGCCAGCGTAACATCTCACTTTAAAAAAGTGCCACCACCTGAGAAGACTAAAGTTGACGAGAACGCGCAAAAGTTTTTCGCGAGCATGGCAAAAGTGCAAAAGACGGGGCAGGCTTCTGAACTTTGCAAAATGTCAGACTACGAGCGCATATCCAGAAAGCAATACTTGAAGATGGCTAGTGCCGATGCGTTGAGGTTGGATGCTCAGGCAGATCCTGCTCAACGAGAAGCTCAGGAGCAAGGTCTAAGGTGGAAGTTCTTTATGGGGAAACCGCTGGTTGAACCAGCTCATTTCGACCACCTGACAACACAACTGCGATGCGTCCATCAGTGGTACATGCAGCAGTCCAACGAAGGTATGGAGTTGTTTGCAGTCCGATACACAGAGCAAGATTTTCACAATGGGGATAACATCTTCTGGGTGAATTTCGAGGAGGTGTACATGTTGTACCAGCAAGATGCCCTGGATGTGAATATACTTCGAATGTGGACTTTGTAAGTCTCTACGTATATTATTGTGCATTCTTGTACTATTTAATTGCATGTCTGACTTCTTTCGTATGTAGAATGGAGATATAGATTTGTAGAAGAAATGGCAATGACAATCTAGGATTCCTAGATCCGGGGCTTCTCAACGAGAAGCTTGTGAAGGACAATCCACAGGACAATGAAGACTATTTATTTAATACTTTTTGAAGTCGCAATACAAAACCTCCATACTTTTACCCTATAACTTTAAGTATGTATTTCCTACTTCTAATATCATTTACTGCTTTTGTGTAACACGACGATGTTGGAGTAATTGACTACGTTGACATATATGTGCGAGTTTCACTAGGTCCTCCTCGTCATCCAGCTTAGATGCTAGCGTGATTTTTATCTTGGACTCTAGGAGAAAACCAACTAAGTCAGATCAAGACTTTTGGGACATGCTGAACAGGTAAACTCGATCGTTGTGTTATTGCTCTAGCAATATTCCATTCTACTTCATTTAAGTTTACTTAATATTCAAAATCATTCATAGGACATTCGCACGATACCGCAAGAAAAGTGTTCGCCATCGTCCCTACAGGAAACATTTCGAAATAGTAATCAACTTTCCATGTATGAGGCAGGACCCGGGAAACAATTTATGTGCATACTATGTATGTACAAATTTACATTCAATTGTTACGGAGACTGTGGGCTATAACGAAGCCATGGTACATAATTGCACATTGATGCCTATTTTTTTCATTTAACATATATCTTCATTAATTAACTTTCTCTTTTCTTCAATAACAGCGCTTCAAACTGAAAACCAATAAGTTATTACTGACATAAATTATAGCAATTCAAGAACAGCTCGCCGGATTCATTCATGACGATGTCATCAATCCAAACGGCGAGTTCCACGCGTAGCCTCATCGCCCTCATTCCTTCCATCTACACCCGTGATATGCCTACTTCGACTCCTTCTACTGTGGCCGGTGCAAAATCAAAGTGAATGAGATGAGATGTAGTCGAACTATATTTGTAAATAAATCATCGTAAAAACAAAGTATTGTGATACTTAATTTAATATATTTGAATTATGATTTTAACGATGCTTTGTATATACATGGATATATTTGAATTATGATTTGAACGATGCTTTATATACTATATATGAACACTGTATAAACAATTATATAAAAATATATATATTGAACAAAAAATATGCAATAAAAATATTTGGTTCGCGGCTTGTCACTGCCGGTTCTCGGAGAAAACCGGCAGTGATATGTATATATCACTGTCGGATTGAGGTATAACCTGACAGTGATAGTCCTATATCACTGCCGGTTTTGTGTATAACCGGCAGTGATAATAATTATCACTGCCTGATTTTGGTTTAACCCGACAGTGATAGTACAATATCACTACCGGTTCTACATAGAACCGGCAGTGATAATCCTTATCATTGCGGTTCTCGAGCGGTTCCTAAGCCGGCAGTGATAATCCCGAGTATCACTGCCAACCAATCACTGCCGGCACCAATGACCGGCAGTGATGTCGTTTTGGAACCGGCAGTGATGTGCTGTTCTGTAGTAGTGTTGCCACTTATGGGCCGGGTAATTGGACAATTTTCCTCTCTTTTTTAGGAAGCGCAATTAAATATTCAAGCTCAAATTAAACATGATTAATTTGAACCCCAAAACAACCAAACTTGTTCATTTTTCGATCTCGCATGCTTATTAAATTACGCAAACACATACCGTACACAGAATTCTACAAACGTACATATATGCCTTTATATTGCTTGATCACTCTGAACAGATCAGCTTGTTAGCTGATGAAGCCTTTCCGAGATTGATTTTTTCTTTCCAATCGTACCGGCCGGCAGCTGGCTAGCTAAGGCACTGCATACTTCGGCCGTCAGACTCAGCGCACGTTTCTACCTCAAAGGTGATGAATCAAGCTTGTCGACCGATCTTTCAAACAGTCCGAGTTACAGAGAAGAAATTAACAGATAGATGAATAATGCATGGAGCAGAATATTTCAGGAGGAGCTGCGCGCTGCTGTCCGGTCGGCCAGCTTTGCAGCAAGACGAGAGTTGAGATGCATGCACTCGGAACAGTAGTGGTGGTGCCGACTGGCTATCTGGAAGTCACGCGCGTAAGGCCCAGATCGATCAGAGCTAGCCTTATCAGACGTCGACGAGTGGGGTAGACTTGTATTGATCTGGTCGGATTCACACACTATGGACTGTGGAGTATGGACGAGTTACCACGCCCAATTAAGTGCAATATAATATACGCGGACGTAATAATGCTGGGCAAACAATTGCATGCACCCGGTTGGCCATGGCTGGAAGATGTGGGCTAATAATTAAGCGGGAGCTGTGAGCAGCAGATGGGGACGAGCACAAGTTGGACAACACAGCAATGGCATGGCACGAATGTTACTCGACCGTGCGACAAGGTTGAAAAAACCAAAGTTTTTCTCCCCTGTTCGAGAAGAGGCCATATGACAAGTAGGAAACGATGGCCGGCCGACGCTGCTGCATGATCTGCATGCGAAGTTTTGCATTCTAGTAAAGGGTATAAAAGCACGCACAGTAGCATTGCTGGTGTAACTATAGCTCGATTAATATTGACAAAAAAATCCTTCTTTTCGGTAAGTTCAATCAATAAGTTCTAAACATCATCTGATTACTACAAGCAACATGTATGTACTGCATATTCCACAAACAAGGAAAGGAAAATTGGGCGCCAATTAATTATCGCATTATTTCCAGGACGTTCCTTATGTCATCACTAATTAATCATCTCGACCCAAGCATGAAAAATACATGCATGCATGATGCATGACCCAACCACCACCCCGCCCGCACCGGCCGGCGGAACGAACTAACCGCCGCGCGCGATCGCTCTCACGCGATCGACCAGATTCCGAGCAGGTGCATCGAGCATGGCACGCACATGGAGCTGTACCCGTACGTAGGCGACGGGATCACGTACGCATGTATGCATGCGCGCACGGTGAAGGCAGCTCTGCCTCTAAACAGCGGCACGTGTGGGAGCCCACCGCTGCCTTCCCCGCGGGCGGGCAGCGCAACGCAATAAACGCCGCGACGGCGACCTCACCTGCAAACGCAACTTGCGGCCTTGTGGGGCTCGCTTGGCCACAACGTGGCCTCCGTCGGCCTCGGGCCCCACGCGAGCTGGAGCCCGGAGAACGCGCGCCCTGCATAATATCGAAGCTAATAAGATTTCTTTAAAGTGTAAATTCTGTTTGGGAGTACGAGGAAGGATGAATATGCTCCTTATAGGTCAAACACAATGCACCAAGTGAACATTAAGAACAATCACGAGGAGCACACACAATATAAGGAGGTAAAAAATCTTTTCTCTTAATTAGATTGATTCTTTTATATTGTGAGGCAGTGGCATATTTATAGTAGAAGCCCATTAGAGATATATTCGGATTTGGATTCATCCACAAAGAGAAATAGAGTTCAAACATTTTTGAACAACTAGGGCTAAGAGTCCTGCTATATCTCAATACCCTTCTTGGGTGAATACCACGTAATGCATATATCTTATCAAAAACTCCCCCTAGAAACTTAGTGAGAAAAAACGATGGAGAAAAGAGTACATTGTACTCGCACATTGTGTTCCACTAGTTACCTTATTAAAAACTTTTATGCGAGAAAACTTTAGAAAAACTCACTAAGGAAAAAATAGTGTAATTTATAATCTTCTGGATTAAAGTACTATCTCTAGGATCACGCCAAGGGTCATGTTCAAGGATTTACTCCTTCTGAACTTTGCATATCCCTAAGTCGTCTCATTCCAATACTACGAACACATCTTCGGAAGCTAGATGTTAGCAAAGATTTGGTGAATAAATCTGCTAGATTTTTCACATGACTTAGTTTGTAGGATCTTTACCTCTTCGTTCTTCTGGAGTTCGTGAGGATAGAAAAGTTTAGGGGCAATATACTTCATGACATTGTTCTTTACATAACCCATTTGCATTTGTGCAAAACAAGCAGCGTTATCTCCATAGATAATTGTGGGGGTATCGACGGTATTGATGCTACATGACTTCTGGATATGGCTAATTACATGTCCCAGTCAAACACACTCACGTAAGGCTTCATATAATGCTATAATCTCCGAGTAGTTGGTAGAATTAGCTACCAAGGTCTGCTTAAAAGACTGCTAAGAAATGGCTGTACCACCGTAGAGAAACACAAATACAGTATGAGATTTGGCACTATGATGATCAGACAAACAACCAGCATCCGTATATCCCAGCATGGTCAAGTCTTGGTCCTTCCGATAAATAAACCAAGATCTTGAGTACCTTAGAGGTATCTGAGCAAAGTTTTGGCACCAGCCCAATGTCTTCTAGTTGGAGCTGTACTATTGTAACGACCCCCATTTTCGCAAACTTGCAAAAATGGAAATCTAATGTGCATTCCGTACTAGTCCCATGATCAGTAGCTAGTACGCACATACACCAATTGGAATCACAACCATACAACAAATATTATTAAGCGGAAGCTATTACATAAAGAAAATTCTTACAAATCAGAGATATAGCAGCAAAAGAAGCAAGGTCTTGTAGTGTGCTCATCCAAAACCCGCAGGCAACCGACAAGGCATAATCCCTAGAAAGATTCGACGAAGAAAAACCCGCAACCTGCGATGGAAGAAACCTCGAAGCTTCGCTAACTTATCCACCTAAAAACCACATATAAGCAAGGGTGAGTACATTCGTACTCCGCAAGACTTGAGCAAAGCCTATAATATATGCATGAGCCATTTCAAAGGAGGCTACTACGCTTAATTTGCATAAAGCGAATTGACATTGTAAAACAAGTTATTTGCAAACGGAATTTGTAAAAGCATAATTGGTGATATGAAATAAGTAAAGCATAAGTAGTATTCACAACCCATCGTGAATATCGAATAATCCGAAATGGAATCCATCAATGTCGATCCTTTGACATGAAAACAAAAGCTGCTAAACAAGTTCCAAACCACAACCCATTTTAGAAAATTAAACATTTAACTAGTGCAAGTTCACCAAGTTTCCCATGACCGAGGGGACGGCTAATCGATTAGATTTACTCGCAGAGGTGTACAACTTTACCCACAAGTCATGACCTTTTCTTTTGCCGCGAGTTTCACGCACCTTTGGCGTGGCCGAATGTTCATGACGAAAACCTTTACATTATCTAATTTAACTTTGCACCAAAGACTGGACGATAAAACCCACGCTATGCTGGGAGAACTCAGAGCATAGGAATGTTGGAACTCCCCATAGACGTATGGCGTAACCGTTATATTGGTAAGTGTTGTTCCCAAAGACCTCGGTGTGGGCACCCGTAGAGCAAACCCCGAAAGGAAAGCCCGTACTACTTTAGCCTACCAATGTGCAAAGTTAAACTAGATAACTTAATTGGTTTAAGGAAGCCCCATAACAACACTTGTGGTTGTACGGATTATCTTGGATCATACAACACTGAGTTCGGTCCTTAAATTGACACGGGCGATACTCCACCCTAACTACGTGCAAATCCCTCTGCACCTCCGGCTATTGCCAATAATCGCCCACATCAAAACCATAGTTTTATTTTGGGTTTTTAATCAAAATACCCATAACCAACAGATACAATTACAATATTTTCCATTTCCCAAGGAACACATTTTGATCTGATCATCATCATCATTTATTCTAAAAGCATGGCTAAGCATGGATAAAAGTAATCGCATATACCCATGGTGACATTAAGTAATTGTCTAAGCTTATTCTATGGTTATCAAGGCTCACATTTTCATACTTATCAAGGAAGTTTCATGAGACAACAGGTATAACTACCAGTACCACAAAATAGCAATTTACAGAAAGTAAATGTATGCATGAAACATTTTAATAAACAATGCAATTTAAATTTCGGGATCAAGATGGTGAAAGGAGGGTGCTTGCCTTGCTTATATATCGTTTACGACGAAGACACGATCACGGCTGGCGGGGGCAACGACGAAGGAAGGGACGCCGGATTCTACACGTCGATCAATCGGAAAATATAGCAAATAATAAACTTCAATAAGGGCAAAAAGAAGACAGACAGAAAATCAAATAAAGATTCATTGCAGAAAACAGGAACACTTTAGAGTTTGGATTATTTAAGAAATTACTTTATTATTAAGCTTAATGGCTTTATGACAAACAAAACAGAGTTTCTTATATAGATTATCTATTCTTGAATTACGAATTCAAGAGGCTAAAATTATGAATTCTTGTATTTATGATTTCGAATTATAGATGCTAAAATTATTTAGATTAGAAGAAGTAAAACACAAATTAAAGCGATTATGCTAATAGCACTTAACCTTAAGCGATTTGCATAAGAAAGGTTTTAAATAAGTTATGATTGATAAGCTAGCTAATTAGATTTATTTATGATTTTTAAGAAGGTTCTGGTGATACAAATATATTAATTATAAATTCTTTGTTACAAGGTTCACTTAATCTTATTATGGCAAAGTTCATTAAACATAAAACTAAGGGTTATTTGACTACTAGGGTTTATATGCAAAACATGTGAAATAAGATTATTTCTTGAATTGATAGCATATACTTTGAAGAACGCATCTAGGCTGATTTCATACAGTTTGGTTTTTAGACGAGATATTATTTTCTTAGTTGAAAACGATTATGTGACATTAAAGGTTACGACATTCA
The DNA here is from genome assembly GCA_036346275.1 of Otatea glauca. Taxonomy (NCBI): domain Eukaryota; kingdom Viridiplantae; phylum Streptophyta; class Magnoliopsida; order Poales; family Poaceae; genus Otatea; species Otatea glauca. The sequence goes on along the minus strand of CM070716.1, from coordinate 37,407,274 downwards.
TACTTTCTAGGGTATTCCACTAGGACGATTTAATTGAAAAGTAAGTTGTAAAGGAAGTATTTTCTAGAATATGATAGACCATATCCTAAATATCATTTCTAAACTAATTTCCATAGCTTTTGCATTTAGACGAGAGATTCTACTGAGTTGACTAAAAGCTTGATAGTTCAATTATTACTCGCTAAGGATTTAAATTTTGATATAATGATTGCGACTACACCGCCTAGGATAATCTACTCATTTTTCAGGCATTGACAGTTTATGACTCTAGTAGCATTTTAAAATTAATACCGTGATATTTGGCTTCTATCCGAAGTGTTTTTCCTATAAACGATCATTAGGGTCTACCGTTATTTTATTTCATTCTTGCACCAACATAAGGTATTTTGTTTAAACAGTAAGAGTATTATTTTTCAAGGCTATCGGATTTGGTTTCATCAAATTCAGAGTTTAGTTGTGAAAGTTATAGCTATTTATATCATGCAAGTAATAACACTTTGACTATTAAACATTTACTGTTTTACATAGCAAACTTTAAATATTATTTTATATCTGTGATCCTTGAAATGCCAGAGGTATAATAAAACTATCTGGGTGATCGGGAGGATTCATTTAACCCATTTTTAACCATTCAACTTTCTATACATATACACATGCATTTTTATGTTCAAGCTATTTCATACTTTTCAAGATAATTCAAATCAGGTTCACCTCTTAAATATTTTGGCAAACTCAGGTATTCTACTGCCATGCTAATATTTAGAAACTAAATTTTACTTATTCCATATTTATTTTGTTCAAATTATGTTTATTTGAATTTCTAGTGCATTGACAACAATCTTTATTAGAAGGTATTTCAAAAAATAATGAAATTTAAATATTTTTATATATTTGAACTCCTGGAAGCATGAGGATTTTACTAAAATTGGTTCCATTCATTTTTAAGTTTGTTTACAACTTTTTAATATGAAGTGTGTTTTAGCCCTTTCTTTCAGATTTGAATTTCAAATTTACCCATTGAACATTTCCAAATTTTTATTGCATATTCTGAAATAACTAGATTTTAGATAAATTTAGAATTTTGTTTCACTTCATTTGGAGTTACAATGCAAAAGTTATAAGTGTTTGAATTAATTTGGGTATTGAAATAAACTGAAAATATTGAAAATACGCTTTCTCTATAGTGAAGGCGCCTTTTACCGCTTTGCACCGAGGAGGACTTGATCGGTGACAGAGGGGCCAGCAGGCAGCGACACAAAGCAGAGGAGAAACTAGGGCTCGGCGCGGAATTCGGTGAAGGTCCTACGAACGGGTAGCATGGTGAGCACCATTGGACCTCGCGCATCCGGTGGTGGGGTCATTAGCGGCGGCGTTGATCGGAATGGGCTGCCACCGAGAGGGGCGGCGGCGATGGCAAAAGCTCGCCGGAGAAGAGAAGGTAGCGTTTCTCCGGCCGAATCGGTTATGGTTTAAGCATCAGTGATGTCCGAGCACTCCATTTTGCCGGTTTTCCGGGCTGGAGCATGGTCGAGAAGCTCTACCACCGCGCGCCGGAGTTGGAGAAGAAGGACACCCGGTGAGGAAGCTCTGTAGTTGAAAAGAGGTGAAATTTCGGTGTGATGAGTAAACTATGATGTTGGATGGTGCTAGAGGAAGAATCAATTTCGAGAATTGTTACCGATTTTGCTCAATTCCTTGATTTCCCCTCTTTTCGGGTTTTCCGGCGAAATGGCGAAGAAAGGTTGATTTTGGTTTGATCGTTGGTTCTGGGAGTGAGCAAGGAAGAAGGGAGCTCAATGTGATGTTGCTGGGGTATTTATAGCCAAAGAACGAGGTGGCACGGGGTTTGAACGCGAAGGAAGAAGTGCGGCTGATTTTGGCGCGCTCTGGTGAAGTGGTGCACGTCTTCTTGCCGGCAAGGAAATGACGCAAGGACGACAGGGCATGGTGCACGGACTCCAAGGTTCAACGTGGCAGTGATTGGCAAAGCTGGCCGCGGTGGTGCGCGAATCGGCGAAAGCAAGCGCGAGGCTCGGGAGACTTCACGCTTGTCTCAAGCGAGGGGAAAAGGAGGAGGGGCGGTGAAGCTGGGTCGACGGTGGGTCCAGGGCCACAGGCAGTGAGAGCGATGCTTTTCCATTGCCGCAAGAACCGTTATTTAAAAGAGGCTGGCCCCACATGTCAGTGAGTGAAGGTGAGTTAGAGGATAAGTCTGACCGAGACAAGCTCCATGTGAGCATTAAAACGGACAGTAGATCAAGTTTAATAATTGCGAAACTTTTTTACCGACCGATCCTGGTAGTTGCTAATGTTCAGTAAACATTTGAGGTTAAAATACCGCATGGTTAAATTTTAGAAATTCTGACACTGTGGACTTGTATAGGATTTGAATTTCGGTATTCTATTTATTTAGGGGTGTAAATCATATTAATTATTTTCCAAACTTTTTATAGGGATTCATTTTGTCTTAAGGATATCTCCATAAAAATTTCAAGTCAAAAACTCAAGTGAATATTTTATAAAAATTCTGACATTAGGATTTCTAGTTTTTAATTGTTTCTATTTTTGAATTATTAGAGGGCTTTGCCGACATGATCAAATCATGATATTTTTACCAGGTGTAGGTTATACACGGAGGGTGTTTTGGTAATTTTTCCTGATCCATATAAACTTCTAACATTTTTCATTAATTCTGGCTTGCACTGTTTTTAGTCAAAAAGAGGTGTCATTCATTTATTTACCCACTTTTCTATGCATAAAATTTTAAATGTTGATTTTAATGACTTACCAACATGGTTAGGGTTCCATGGTAATTTTTCCAAAATTTATCTCTTAAATTTTTATCTTTTTACCATTATCCATTCTTTAATTCTAGTTGTTTGATTTTTCATTCAATACAAAAATCCAAAGAAATCCAAATAAATTCCATTCATGTCAAGAAAATCAGAAATAATGATATTCAAATTCAAAATATGAATTTTTATATCATTGTATTTTTCAGAATGTTACAACTATGTCCAGATAGCAAATTTACTGCGAATGCAATATCAGACCTTGTGCAATTCACAAGATATATAAGTGATCCAATGACGCTTGTGGAATATATGAAACCAGGTATCTCCATGACCGGCCCAGCGTCATCTGAAGAGAAAAAAGGCCCAGGGAGGAGGTGTAATGACCCGAATCCACTGATTCGAACCCACTGTGTTTACTGCACTATTCCCAGGATCAACGCTAGTGCACACAGCTCAACTTTGGTACATATCACATTATACTCAACGATAATAGAATAATAGTTCATTCATCGATATAACTAAAGGTATGATCTTATGACCAACTTACATTATTAAGCCACGCAGGCAAGGTGAAAATATAACTAATGATTAAGCAAATGAAAATAGAAAACGTAGATAGCTCATCAGTTCACCACAGCAACCGACAAGGCTCGGACCCAAATGACTCGTGTCTTCCGGACTTCATCTTCCAACACAGTGTAGATTCCTCAATCTGTTGATTATTGTTGTTTGGCAAGAGTGAGTACTTAAAGCACTCAACAAGTTGTGCATGTAATGCAATTCTATGTATCTATATGTAAGGCTTATTCCAATGGATAGGCTATCATGGCTATTTTGCAATAAGCGACATTTATGAACAAATACAAGAAATAGATTGTAAAGAATGTAAAACAAATAACAATAGTAAATAAATTCAGGATTTCTCAAGTAAACCAAGTTTCCAATCCTAAGTCAAATTCCATCTTCCATATGGCATTCCGCCATCCCAACCATGTTGTCCAATTAATTAAGCTAACCCTTAACTGTAATTCCCGAGCATTGCTCAATACCGCGAGCACGGCTATCCGAATAGTTTCACACTCTGCAGAGGTTATGCACTTTACCCACGTGATACAACCAAACACCACCAAGGCGAGTGATTATAACAAAGCCTTTACAATGCTCTGGCTTAACCCGATACTATCCGCTAAGGTTTCAACACTGGTGGGACCGGTTACCACATCCAGGGCCCCCCTCTTGCGCCATGTGAATTACACCATAACTCGGGAACTCACACCGACCACAATAGTACCAAAATGAAGACATTGCAAATTACTCAGCTAGGCTGGCCCATACCAGACATGTGGTTGCATGATAGACTCAGGTCAAAGGCTTGCAAGGTTAAGTCCTTAGTGTGATCGAGGCAAGACATCCACATACCCTCTGCCCATTGGGCCCACCTTGGCCTCCTCGCCCCTTGCCACTTGCCTCAATCTAAGTTATGATCACCCAGTTGATTACCAAGCACCACGTGCCATCAACAATTCAACATCGTTGCGTGACATGACTCGCCACAACAACTCAATCTCATCGTGTGATCCCACATGACACACAAGTTCATAACATTGTTCCATATTCCATTAATCAAGATTTATTTATCAATGATTCTGACACATGTGATGACGTGGCACGGCTAAGCAACTAATACGGTCTAAACCTCCAATGCTGATCATAATTACTAATCAACTATATTAAACCAATCTAGGGTGACAATGGATCATGGCATACAATGACAAGGTAGGTATAGATCAATCTGGTATATTAGCTAAGCCCAATCTAGTTTGAAACAATTGTATATTTGAAACATATGTAATAGGGTAAAACAAATATAGCAATTTTATAAACATGGGTTCAACATGATCAAAGCACAACTTGCCTTGGAATAGGTCCTGATCTGGTTCGGAACTTGCTCTTGAGTTGCTTGATCTTCCTCCAAGCGCCGCACAATTCAACGTCTCACGCTGCATCAAGGAGAAAAGCAAATAAATACCAAAACAGAGAGCAGTTGAGCTCAAAAATCAAATAAAATTCACCATTAAATAGATCTCAATTTTACAAATTTTTAGAAACTGGAATCACTCAAATCCGAGTTACGATGCAAAAGATATAGCCTTTTGAAGTTTGAAACAAATATCAAATCGTAAAATCGTAAAATCGAAATTAAAAGATTTACTTTTATTCGAAAACCGATTTATGACGTCAGCGTGACGTCAGCCCCGACCAAACGAATCAAAGGCTGCCACGTGTCTTAGGCGCATAGACCCGGTCCACGACTCCCTCGGGTTCACGCAGACACCGGTCCATGGCGCCGACCGCGCCCGACACATGTCGGCTCCCGATTGTCCACACGGCGGAAACCCACCGCATGCATTGCATCCAATGGCTGCCGTTCTCCACCTACGTGGCTAAATCCGACCGCCAAATTGATCTAACGGCTAAGGCTTACCCGAGGAGTTCACTTTGCTTACGCCTTGGCGACGTGGCACGATCCTCGCCCTTCGAAGATCCAACGATCACAAGCTTACCCGAAGCAAATGGCGCGACGGCGGCGAAGACCACCGGAGGTGGGACGACCCCATTTTACAAACTTGCAAAATGGAAATCTAATGTGCATTTCGCATTAGTCCCATGATCGAGCTAGTACGCACATACACCAATTGGAATCACAACCATACAACAAATATTATTAAGCGGAAGCTATTACATAAAGAAAATTCTTACAAATCGGAGATAAAGTAGCATAAGAAGCAAAGTCTTGTAGTGTGCCCATCCAACACCGCAGCAACCGACAAGGCATAATCCTAGAAAGATTCGACGAAGAAAACCCGCAACTCGCGATTTAAAAGGAACCTTCAAGCTCGGCAACTTAACCACCTAAAACCACATATAAGCAAGGGTGAGTACATACGTATTCGCAAGACTTGAGCAAAGCCTATAATATATGCGAGCCATTTCAAAGGAGGCTACTACGCTTAATTTGCATAAAGCGAATTGACATTGTAAAACAAGTTAATTGCAAACGGAATTTATAAAAGCATAATTGGTGATATGAAATAAGTAAGCATAAGTAATATATTCACAACCCATCGTGAATATCGAATAATCCGTAAATGGAATCCATCAATGTCGATCCTTTGACATGAAAACAAAAGTCGCTAAACAAGTTCCATTCCACAACCCATTTTAGAAAATTAAACATTTAACTAGTGCAAGTTCACCAAGTTTCCCATGACCGAGGGGACGGCTAATCGATTAGATTTACACTCTGCAGAGGTGTACAACTGTACCCACAAGTCATGACCTTTTCTTTTTGCCGCAAGTTTCACGCACTTAAAGCGTGTGGCCAGAATGTTCATGACGAAAACCTTTACATTATCTAATCTAACTTTGCACCAAAGACCGGACGATAAAACCCACGCTATAGCTGGGAGAACTCGAGCATAGGAATGTTGGAACTCCCCATAGACGTGGCGCACACCGTTATATTGGTAAGTGTTGTTCCCAACACCTCGGTGTGGGCACCCGTCGAGCAAACCCCAAAGGAAAGCCCTTACTACTTCAAACCTACCAATGTGCAAAGTTAAACTAGATAACTTAATTGGTTTAAGGAAGCCCCATAACAACACTTGTGGTTTGCACGAAATATCTTGGATCATACAACACCGAGTTCGGTCCTTAAATTGACAGGCGATACTCCACCCTACACTACGTGCAAATCCTCTGCACCTCCGGCTATTGCCAATAATCGCCCGCATCGAAACCATAGTTTTATTTTGGGTTTTAATCAAAATACCCATAGCCAACAACTACAATGACAACATTTTCCATTTCACAAAGAACACATTTTGATCGATCATCATCATCATTATTTGATCTAAAAGCATGGCTAAGCATGGATAAAAGTAATCGCATATACCCATGGCGACATTAAGTAATTGTCTAAGCTTAATCTATGGTTATCAAGGTTCACATATTCATACTTATCAAGGAAGTTTCATGAGACAATAGGTATAACTACCAAGACCACAAAATAGCAATTTACAAAAAGTAAACGTATGCATAAAACATTTTAATAAACAATGCAAATTAAATTCGGGATCAAGATGGTCAAAGGAGGGTGCTTGCCTTGCTCATATATCGTTTACGACGAAGACGCGATCGCAGAGCAGCGGAGGCAACGGCGGAGGAAGGGACGTCGAATTCTACACGCCGATTGATCGGAAAATAGCAAATAATAAACTTCAATAAAGGCGAAAAGAAGATGATGTAAAATCAAATAAAGATTCATTGCATAAACAGGATGATTTAGGGTTTGAATTATTTACGACCTCATGAATTAGATACTTACAAATTCATATTCTTAATGGTTTTGAGATAACAAACAGGTTTCTTTTATAGATTATCTTCTCTTGATTTACTTAATTCAAGAGGCTAAAATTATGAATTCTAGTATTTAGAACTTGAATTATAGATGCTAAAATTATTTGGATTAAAAGAATTGAAATACCAATTAAAGTAGTTATGCAAAACATATTTAATTCTTTAAGTGATCGCATAAGAAACGATCCGAAAGGGTTATGGTGATAAGGTAGCTAATTAGATTTATTTATATTTTTAAGAAGGTTCGGTGATACAAATTTATTAACTTCAAATTCCTTATTACAAAGTTCACTTAATCTTATTACGGTAAGGTTCATTAAACATAAAACTAAAGGTTATTTGACTACTAAAGTTTATATGTAAAACATGATGAAATGAGGTTATTTCTTTGAACTAAATAGCATATACTTTGAACAACATATCTAGACTGATTTTATACATTTTAGCTTTTAGACGAGACATTATTTTCTTAGTTGAAAATGCTTAGGTGATATAAAAGGTTACGACAACCATACTTTTTAGGGGTATTCAACTAGCAGGATTTAATTGAAATGAAAGTTGTAAATGAAATATTTTTCTAGAATATGGTATACCATATCCTAAATATCATTTTTAAACTGATTTCTAATACATTTGCATTTAGACGAGAGGTTCTACGGATCGATGAAAAGGCTTGATAGTTCAATTTACTACTCGACTACAGCTCAGCTTTTGATATAAGGTTGCGACTACACCGCCTAGGATAATTTATCCATTTTCAGGCATTAATAGGGCATGACACTAGAAGTGATTTAAAGTTGGTTTCGCGACAAATGGCTTTTATCCGCGATGTTTTTCCTATAAGGATTCATTAGGGTTTAACCTTATTTTATTTCAACCTAGTATAAACATAAGGTATTTTTGTATTCACAGCAGGGGTACTATTTTCCAAGGCTATTAAATTTGGTTTTGTCAAATTTGAAGTTTATTTGTAATAGTTACAACTATTCCAATTATGCAATTATTAACACTTTAATTATTTATCACTTACTGTTTTATGTAATAAACTTTTAAATATTATTTTACATCTGGAAACCTTATACTACCAGAGGTATGATAAATTTAGTTTAGTGATTACTCGAATTCATTTGACCCATATTCTAACATATTTAGCTTTCTATCCATATACATTTACACATTTTATGTTTAAGCTATTTCATTCTTTTCAAGTTAATTCAAATCAAGTTCATTTATTAATTATTTTGGAACAGTAAGGTATTCTACTGCCATGATATTATTTAGAAGTCAATTTTACTTATTCTATATTTCTTTTTACTCAAATTATGTATATTTGAATTTCTAATGCATTGATTATAATCTTTAATAGAAAGTAATTCAAACAATAATGAAACTTAAATATTTTTGTATATTTGAACTTCTGGAAACATGAGAATTTCACTAAAATTAGTTTCATTCTACCTAAAGTTTGTTTACAACATTTTAATATGAAGTGTGTTTTTAGCCCTTTCCTTCAAATTTGAATTTTAAATTTATCCAGTGAACATTTTCAAAATATTATTTTATATTCTGGAAGAACTAGATTTTAGATGAATTTAGAATTTTATTTCACTCAATTCGGAGTTATAATGCAAAAGTTATAAACATTTAAAGTAGCTCGGGTATGTAAATTCCCAGAAAATTGAAAATACGTTTTCGGAGTGGGGAAGACGTATTCTACCGAGTGACTGAAGACTTTGCGCGTTTAGCTGACAGTGAGGTCCCACGCGCAATGACACAAAAGCAGGGGCGGCGCTAGGGCGTGGCGGCTCCGGCGAACGGCGGCGAAATCCGGCCGGGCGAGGCCACCGTGAGCATCACCTCACCGACACGCACCCGATGGTGGTGTCGGTCACCCGTGGGATGGCGGAGAAGCTGCCACCGGCGGCATGCGGCGGAGGGAGATGAGACTCGCGGAGAAGAATTAGAAGCGAATCCGGCGAATCGGTGGCATTCTAAGCATCCACGCAACTCGGGTTCCATTTTCCGGTCGGCCGGGCCGAGAAGCGACAGTTTGGGCCGCCACGGGCGGCCGTGGAGAAGAAAGACATGGTGGCGGCGGTGCTGCGGCAAGGAGAGTAAAGATTGGCGAGAGGATGAGTTCGCGGTCATGAGGAAGCAGGATCAAAGAATTGAATCGATTCTTACCGAGTCACGTGAATTGAGTTTTCCCCTTTTCGGGTTGGTGACAAAATGGCGAGAGAAGGAGCTTCAAGCTCGATATTTGGTTCTGGGGGAAATGAGGAGGAGGGAGCCTCAAGGCGTCTACGCAGTGGTATTTATAGCCGGGAAAGATCGCCCACGTGGTTTGAACTCGAGATGGCTGGCGGCTCGGTTTGGCGCTTGCGCAATGAAGTAGCGCATGTCTCGCCGGCAGGAAGCGACGTGAGAACGTGACCGGCATGGCGCGCGAGTCTCGAGGATGGACGTGGCAGGGGTCAAGCAGAGGCGCGTGCACCGAGTCGGCGTGGGACAGCGCGAGGTGGCGAAGGTGGCGTGAAGGCTCGGTCGGCGAGAGGGAGAAGAGAGGAAGAAGAGGATGGCGCCGACGGATGGGTCAGGGTCCATCGGCAGTGACTGAGTGAGTTTTTCCGTTGCCGTTGAACGGTTACGGCACGATGGACCTGGTCCCACGCGTCGATGAGTGAAGGCGAGATGAAAGGATAAACTCAGCCGGACAGCTCCATGTGACCATTCAAATGGCTATCAAATCAGTTGGGAAAATCGTGAAACTTTTTACCTGCACCTACTGGTAGTGTTATTACCCCAGTAAAATTTGTAAGTCAAAATATCTTGTAATTAATTATTTAAAATTCTGACACTGCGGACTTATACAGGATCTGAATTTCGGTTTGTATTTATTTAAAGGTTCAAACCTTATTATTAATTTTGAAACTTTTATGAGGGGTTATACCTAGGTCAAGAATGTCTCTGTAAAATTTTCAACTCAAAATATTGGGTATTTATTTTATTAAAATCTGACATGAAGATTTCCAGCTTTTAATTGTTTCTGTTTTGAATTATTAGAGGGCTCTGCCGACATGATCAATTCCTAAAATTTTTACCAGGTGTAAACACTGCACTGAGAGAAATTTGGTAATTTTCCAGATCCAGATAATCTTCGAATATTTTTCATTAATTCTGACTAGCACTGTTTCTAGTCAAAGTGGTGACATTAATTTTATTTACCCATTTCTCTGTGCATAAAATTTTACTTGTTGATTTTACTGAGTTACCAAAGTGGTTAGGGTTCCATGGTAATTTTTCCAAAATTTATCTTTTAACTTTTATCTTTTACCATTATCCATTCTTTAATTCCATTTCTTTAATTTTTCATTCAATACAAAAATCCAAAGAAATCCAAATAAATTCCAATCATGTTAGGAAAATCAGAAATAAATATATTCAAATTCAAAATATGAATTTTTATATTATTGCATTTTTCGGGATGTTACAAATCTACTCCCTTACGTAAATCTCGCCCCTAGATTTGCAAGGACTAAGTGGGTTCGAAAATTCTTTCTCGGAAGTGATCTCGTTGTTTCCTCGTCTTCTTATTTCCAGTATAGTCGCTTTGCAAAACATCGTTCTTGCGATTCCAAAGTGATGTGTCTAGAATGGAGAAGATTTCTATTTGGGTTTCAGTAATGATGAGGAATATTACTAAATATCTCTTTTGATTGCATAACTAGGATTGTTAATAATGATAATCTAATTTAAAGAGTGACACGTGATATGTTTAGAACATTTGAGGAAAGAATTAATGTTTGTTACTTGATTCATTTGGGAAGAATTTAAATATTATCATCAAGAAATGATATTTGAATATAATGGTTGATCCGCACGATTTAACAATGATTAACGAAATTAGATGAGAATGAATGTTATTCTAGGTTGTCTTTAGATTGCAAACAAAGTATGATAAGTCAAGAATTTAGGTTGAGGTAAGAGGATCATAAAATGATCCCGACGATTTAACTTACTTGATCATCTTGATAGACAAAGGGTTTTGATTTTCTTTGTACTTGGCAATTATGAAAGAATATAATGTACAAAGTCAAAAGGTTGATTGTAGGAATTGTATATATATAAAGGACGTTTCGATATTACATTAAGTATCGGTGTAATTACATAAGGAAGATCTTTACATAAGCGACATCGAGGTGGGTCGTTCTAGGTATTTGATGCTTCCTAGGTCTTGATATAACTTGAAATCACTTATGTCATCCTTGACGAGATGAAGAACCTTTTGGGTAGATTTTGGTGAAGTGATGAGATTCTTCTCGATCGCAAAGCGGCGTTGTCCATCTTATTCAAACAATAGAAGGATTACTCACGATGTTATAAAATAGATAGAGGATTGATTAGGCAATGGTTAAAAATGAAAATTGAAAGTTTGACACTTGACATCTTATCGGCTATTTGGAAAGATTAAGATAATATATATTTTGATGAGAGTTCAGTTAAATTTATAAGGCAATATTCCGCTTATCGAAATATTACTTTAAGATTAGACATAATGTTTTCAATTTAATCTAAATTCTGACAGAAACTATATTTGTATAAGATGTACCTGGCATTGTGTTAGGTATGCCATGATTGATGTCTTGAGTTGGAGCGAATGTAGGGATAGGGGATTGCTGGCCTTGAGAACGAGGTTGATTTCTTTTCTTCCTTGGGCACTTGTTAGCATAATGTCCAAGCTCACGACAGTAAAAGCATGTAACATTAGTTGCCTGGTTTTGGACTCCAGATGGTTGTTCACTTATGTTGTTGGAGGAATGAACAAATGATGGTTGAAGTTCAGGATGGAATTGAGCAGAATTCCTCCTGGGGCAAGCGTCTTCATTCAAGCGCCTCTTCTTGAACTGATTCTTCGAGTAAACTGATTCAGATTTTATTCCTCCTACTCTTGGAGTTATAATCTTAACTGATGTAACTTCGGTATGACCATGGTTGCCAGAAAATATTTGTTCTTCTTGCGGGCATCGCTTAGCTAGATGGCCCTTCTTGTGACAGTTGAAGCACTCACGCTTCTCTTGTGGCGTCTTGGTGGTTATGATTGGATTCTCAATACTATCTTCCTTTTTAATCTCAGCTTGCGGACATTCCCTTGCCCAATGACCTTCTTCACCACACAAGAAACATGCTGATGGCGATGGCCATTTATTACTTCCTGGATGAAGGCGATCAAAGTCTATGTGTTGCTTCTTTAACTCCTTAGGTAATATTTTCTATGTAGCTAGTTTTTCCCTTCTGATTGCCAAATCTTGAGCAACTAAGGCCGAATTTCTCTCACGATCTTTGAATTGTATTGGCAACTATCGGACCTAGGGGACATTGAGTGGGCAATGGTCATGACCTTCACAAAGGTAACAAGTGATATTGCTCATGGGACATTTTCCAGGAGAATGATTTCCTTCACAGCTGGAGCAATTTATTGCATGCTCATCAGCAGTGTGTCCTATTTCTCCACAGCGAATGCAAGCACGATCTTCAGATTGGTTGGGTTGGCAACACTTCAAAGAACATCGTTTAGGTATTGAGTGAAATGTAGGAGTAGGCTTCTGATCTAAACCATTTCCTTTTCGGGCAAGAACTGAGCCAAGGTTGGAATTGTTCTGTACTAAATGTTGGGAACCTGGCTGAACTAAGGCAGGATTATCATTAGATGGCTTAAAGCTGAACATGGCTTCACTTTCCAAGATTTTACCGGGGAATCTTGTCACAGGTATCCTGCTACAATGATTGTTAGGAAAAGTTATTTCGATGGAATCCTGTTGGTTTTCACAAAGTGAATGAGAAGTGCTAACAATTTATACCAAGATTCTTTAGCAATAATGAGCTAACTTAAGGAGAGGTACATGGTATACTAAAGTGTTTGAAATGATTGAAAGGATATATCTCAACTAGAGTTATTTGGAAAGAGCCGAAGATTGATTATAAAGGCTGAAAAACCTATTACTCATTACTTGTAGCGGATGAATTAATGGATTGTTTCGAAGGTGTCTTCAAGATATTGAAATTGGGAGGATATGGTTAGATGAAAGTTATCCATTCTACAAAGCATCATTCATTTATTAAAATATTATTTTGAGAATAACCTATATATGGATTTGGTAATTCTTTGGTTAATTTATAAGGCGTTGTCTCATTCCTTAAAACATTGTTTCAAGGTTGGTTATTTGTTAGTTATTAGTTCATAAGGCAACTTTTCGTTCCTTAAAATTTTCTTAATTAGATTTTCTTATTAAATAAGGGTTGGCACATCGTAAATTTCCACCTAATGGTTTAACATTTACGAGAGTAACCCAAAGCAATCTGAAGTTTCAAAACTTAAAATTGCAACATCACAAAAATATATATATATGCTCAACTTAGTATGCGGGAGGGTATCTAAGTTTTTTTTTTTTTTTTTTTTTTTATCCTAACCATATGTATCTCTGCACAAGAGGTTTATTATGCGATTCAAAATAATGTGTAATTTGGGTAGTACTATCTTTAAAATAGGCCATTTGACGATAAGTCTCTTTTAACTTTTGCACTACTTGTTGTGTCGATGATCCAATGTTTCTATGAAGTCGAGAGGTTTGATGCTTCATTATTTCCATCTTCTTAGAGTTTGCTGTTGCAGGTATTACGATGTTATTGACTTGTTAGCGAAATTATTTCTCAAAAAGAATTTGTCGTTTTTTTTTTTTTTTTTGAAAATATGGCTTTCGATGTTCCCAGTTTTCCTTTAGACGACCATTCAAAATTTTAATAATAAAACATAAGACTATTCTGATTCTTACTTAATTTCATGGTATAAGATCTAAACAATTAAGTTTTGAGGCATAGTCAAAAGTTGTTATGGTTAGAATCAGATTTTAATTGGCCAAAAGTGACTTAAGTAAATTTGTGGTTACTAATATGGCGAGATATTGACATTAGTTCGTATATGAATGGTATGGTTTCAAGAAGTCAGTAGTAATGGTAATTATACTATTAATCTTGATTAGACTTGATAAGTTAATGATCATAATGATTTACACAAAGGGAAAGTTCCACAAAAGAAAGGATAAGTTTGGAAGAAATTTTATAGAAAAGAAGAGATAAGCTATCTTATGATTTCCAATTTATCCTATGGGTTAAGTTTTACATATTTATACATGAGGACAACTTATTGTGAAACTTTAACCTAGCGGTTAAGTTCACATATAAATCAGTCCTAACAACCAAAATAAAACCAATTTTCAAATAGCAAGTTATAAATACCACATTAAAATGCTTTATATAACTAGAGCGAAATAATATGCTATATGTAAGGGTTCTTATCTTAAGGCAAGTCTTAATATATTCTAAGCCTTCGCATTTTATCGCTAGGTGAAGTCGTCTCATCATGCACTAGGTTCTTTGAGCTTTGTTTCGCTTGCCGAGATTAGTGAAGTGTTGTTGGCTCCCATGATATTGCCTACAGAGAACTTGTAGCCTTCAATTTCAAGCAAGATAGCGACATATCTCTGACGTCTTGAAGCAACTAGCGAAGATACACTATCTTTAAGGAAAGAGGAGAATTTGTTTACAAATCAAAATGAAAGTAGTGGTAAGGAGAATCTTAAGATAGAGGAAGGATAGCAAAATCTACATTTTGTAAATACAATAGCTTTTGAGAATAAGATTTTGAATTTGCTTATTCTAATGCTAACGACCATTCTATCTAGGGTTTATCCTCTGATCAAGATAGCTCGATACTAATCAGATGCGACCCCATTTTTACAAACTTGCAAAATGGAAATCTAAATGCATTTCGCACTAGTCCCATGATCGAGAGCTAGTACGCACATACACCAATTGGAATCACAACCATACAACAAATATTATTAAGCGGAAGCTATTACATAAAGAAAATTCTTACAAATCGAGAGATAAAGCAAGATAAGAAGCAAAGTCTTGTAGTGTGCCCATCCAACACCCGAGCAACCGACAAGGCATAATCCTAGAAAGATTCGACGAAGAAAAACCGCAACTGCGATTTAAAAGGAACCTTCAAGCTCGGCAACTTAACCACCTAAAAACCACATATAAGCAAGGGTGAGTACATCGTATTCATAAGACTTGAGCAAAGCCTATAATATATGCAGCCATTTCAAAGGAGGCTACTACAGTTAATTTGCATAAAGCGAATTGACATTGTAAAACAAGTTAATTGCAAACGGAATTTATAAAAGCATAATTGGTGATATGAAATAAGTAAGCATAAGTAATATATTCACAACCCATCGTGAATATCGAATAATCAGAAATGGAATCCATCAATGTCGATCCTTTGACATGAAAACAAAAGTCGCTAAACAAGTTCCATTCCACAACCCATTTTAGAAAATTAAACATTTAACTAGTGCAAGTTCACCAAGTTTCCCATGACCGAGGGGACGGCTAATCGATTAGATTTACACTGCAGAGGTGTACAAGCTGTACCCACAAGTCATGACCTTTTCTTTTGCCGCAAGTTTCACGCACTTAAAGCGTGTGGCCGAATGTTCATGACGAAAACCTTTACATTATCTAATCTAACTTTGCACCAAAGACCGGACGATAAAACCCACGCTATAGCTGGGAGAACTCGAGCATAGGAATGTTGGAACTCCCCATAGACGTGGCGCACACCGTTATATTGGTAAGTGTTGTTCCCAACACCTCGGTGTGGACACCCCGTCGAGCAAACCCGAAAGGAAAGCCCTTACTACTTGACCTACCAATGTGCAAAGTTAAACTAGATAACTTAATTGGTTTAAGGAAGCCCCATAACAACACTTGTGGTTTGCACGAAATATCTTGGATCATACAACACCGAAGTTCGGTCCTTAAATTGACACGGCGATACTCCACCCTACACTACGTGCAAATCCTCTGCACCTCCGGCTATTGCCAATAATCGCCGCATCGAAACCATAGTTTTATTTTGGGTTTTAATCAAAATACCCATAGCCAACAGCTACAATGACAACATTTTCCATTTCACAAAGAACACATTTTGATCGATCATCATCATCATTATTTGATCTAAAAGCATGGCTAAGCATGGATAAAAGTAATCGATATACCCATGGCGACATTAAGTAATTGTCTAAGCTTAATCTATGGTTATCAAGGTTCACATATTCATACTTATCAAGGAAGTTTCATGAGACAATAGGTATAACTACAAGACCACAAAATAGCAATTTACAAAAAGTAAACGATGCATAAAACATTTTAATAAACAATGCAAATTAAATTCAGGATCAAGATGGTCAAAGGAGGGTGCTTGCCTTGCTCATATATCGCTTTATTTAAGACGCGATCGCAGCATTTACGGAGGCAACAGCGGAGGAAGGGACGTCGAATTCTACACGTCGATTGATCGGAAAATAGCAAATAATAAACTTCAATAAAAGCGAAAAGAAGATGCATGTAAAATCAAATAAAGATTCATTGCATAAACAGGGATGATTTAGGGTTTGAATTATTTACGACCTCATGAATTAGATACTTACAAATTCATATTCTTAATGGTTTTGAGATAACAAACAGGTTTCTTTTATAGATTATCTTCTCTTGATTTACTTAATTCAAGAGGCTAAAATTATGAATTCTAGTATTTAGAACTTGAATTATAGATGCTAAAATTATTTGGATTAAAAGAATTGAAATACCAATTAAAGTAGTTATGCAAAACATATTTAATTCTTTAAGTGATCTTGCATAAGAAACGATCGAAAGGTGTTATGACCGATAAGGTAGCTAATTAGATTTATTTATATTTTTAAGAAGGTTCTGGTGATACAAATTTATTAACTTCAAATTCCTTATTACAAAGTTCACTTAATCTTATTACGGTAAGGTTCATTAAACATAAAACTAAATGTTATTTGACTACTAAAGTTTATATGTAAAACATGATGAAATGAGGTTATTTCTTCGGAACTAAATAGCATATACTTTGAACAACATATCTAGACTGATTTTATACATTTTAGCTTTTAGACGAGACATTATTTTCTTAGTTGAAAATGCTTAGGTGATATAAAGGTTACGACAACCATACTTTTTAGGGTATTCAACTAGCAGGATTTAATTGAAATGAAAGTTGTAAATGAAATATTTTCTAGAATATGGTATACCATATCCTAAATATCATTTTTAAACTGATTTCTAATACATTTGCATTTAGACGAGAGGTTCTACGGATCGATGAAAAGGCTTGATAGTTCAATTTACTACTCGACTAAGGGTTCGACTTTTGATATAAGGTTGCGACTACACCGCCTAGGATAATTTATCCATTTTTAGGCATTAATAGGGCATGACACTAGAAGTGATTTAAAGTTGGTTTAGCGACAAATGGCTTTTATCCGCGATGTTTTTCCTATAAGGATTCATTAGGGTTTAACCTTATTTTATTTCAACCTAGTATAAACATAAGGTATTTTTGTATTCACAGCAGGGTACTATTTTCCAAGGCTATTAAATTTGGTTTTGTCAAATTTGAAGTTTATTTGTAATAGTTACAACTATTCCAATTATGCAATTATTAACACTTTAATTATTTATCACTTACTGTTTTATGTAATAAACTTTTAAATATTATTTTACATCTGGAAACCTTATACTACCAGAGGTATGATAAATTTAGTTTAGTGATTACTCGAATTCATTTGACCCATATTCTAACATATTTAGCTTTCTATCCATATACATTTACACATTTTATGTTTAAGCTATTTCATTCTTTTCAAGTTAATTCAAATCAAGTTCATTTATTAATTATTTTGGAACAGTAAGGTATTCTACTGCCATGATATTATTTAGAAGTCAATTTTACTTATTCTATATTTCTTTTTACTCAAATTATGTATATTTGAATTTCTAATGCATTGATTATAATCTTTAATAGAAAGTAATTCAAACAATAATGAAACTTAAATATTTTTGTATATTTGAACTTCTGAAACATGAGAATTTCACTAAAATTAGTTTCATTCTACCTAAAGTTTGTTTACAACATTTTAATATGAAGTGTGTTTTTAGCCCTTTCCTTCAAATTTGAATTTTAAATTTATCCAGTGAACATTTTCAAAATATTATTTTATATTCTGGAAGAACTAGATTTTAGATGAATTTAGAATTTTATTTCACTCAATTCGAGTTATAATGCAAAAGTTATAAACATTTAAAGTAGCTCGGGTATGTAAATTCCCAGAAAATTGAAAATACGTTTTGGAGTGGGAAGGCGTATTCACCGAGTGATCAAGACTTTGCGCGCTTGGTCGACGGTGAGGTCCCACGCGATGACACAAAAGGGGGCGGCGCTAGGGCGTGGCGGCTCCGTGAACGGCGGCGAAATCCGGCGAGGCGAGGCCACCGTGAGCATCACTCACCGACACGCACCGATGGTGGTGTCGGTCACCGCGGGATGGCGGGAGAAGGCTGCCACCGCGGCATGCGGCGGAGGAGATGAGACTCGCGGAGAAGAATTAGAAGCGAAACCGCCGAATCGGTGGCATTCTAAGCATCCACGCAACCTGTGGTTCCATTTTTCCGGTCGGCCGGGCCGAGAAGCGACGGTTTGGGCCGTCACCAGGCCGCCGTGGAGAAGAAAGAACGATGGTGGCGGCGTGTGCGGCAAGGAGAGTAAAATTGGCGAGAGGATGAGTTCGCCAGTCATGAGGAAGCTTCAGGATCAAAGAATTGAATCGATTCTACCGAGTCACGTGAATTCGAGTTTTTCCCTTTTGGGTTGGTGACAAAATGGCGAGAGAAGGAGCTTCAAGCTCGATATTTGGTTCGGGGAAATGAGGGAGGAGGAGCCTCAAGGCGATACGCAGTGGTATTTATAGTCGGGAAAGATCGTCCACGTGGTTTGAACTCGAGATGAATCTGGCGGCTCGGTTTGGCGCTTGCGCAATGAAGTAGCGCAGTTGTCTCGCCGGCAGGAAGCGACGTGAGAACGTGACCGGCATGGCGCGCGAGTCTCGAGGATGGACGTGGCGGGGTCAAGCAGAGGCGGCGTGCCGAGTCGGCGTGGACGAGCGTGAGGTCGGGCGAAGGTGGCGTGAAGGCTCGGTCGGCGAGAGAGGAGAAGAGAGGAAGAAGAGGATGGCGCCGATGGATGGGTCTGGGGTCCATCGGCGGTGGATCGAGTGAGTTTTTCCGTTGCCGTTGAACAGTTACGCACAGATGGACCTGGTCCCACGCGTCGCTGAGTGAAGGCGAGATGAAAGGATAAACTCACCGGACAGCTCCATGTGACCATTCAAATGGCTATCAAATCAGTTGGGAAAATCGTGAAACTTTTTTACCTGCACCTACTGGTAGTGTTATTACCCCAGTAAAATTTGTAAGTCAAAATATCTTGTAATTAATTATTTAAAATTCTGACACTGCGGACTTGTACAGGATCTGAATTTCGGTTTTGTATTTATTTAAAGGTTCAAACCTTATTATTAATTTTTGAAACTTTTATTAGGGGTTACACCTAGGTCTAGAATGTCTCTGTAAAATTTTCAATTCAAAATATTGGGTATTTATTTTATTAAAAATCTGACATGAAGATTTCCAGCTTTTAATTGTTTCTGTTTTTGAATTATTAGAGGGCTCTGCCGACATGATCAATTCCTAATATTTTTACCAGGTGTAAACACTGCACTGAGGGAGATTTGGTAATTTTTCCAGATCCAGATAATCTTCGAATATTTTTCATTAATTCTGACTAGCACTGTTTCTAGTCAAAAGTGGTGACATTAATTTTATTTACCCATTTCTCTGTGCATAAAATTTTACTTGTTGATTTTACTGAGTTACCAAAGTGGTTAGGGTTCCATGGTAATTTTTCCAAAATTTATCTTTTAACTTTTTATCTTTTTACCATTATCCATTCTTTAATTCCATTTCTTTAATTTTTCATTCAATACAAAAATCCAAAGAAATCCAAATAAATTCCAATCATGTTAGGAAAATTCAGAAATAAATATATTCAAATTCAAAATATGAATTTTTATATTATTGCATTTTTCGGGATGTTACAGGAGGCGAGGAAGAAGACCGAGATGGCGGCGTTCGTAGCGATTCCGACGCGAAGGCGTAAGCGTAGTCGACGCGGCACACCTCGACGAAGTTCAGATCTTGAACCAAAAGCGAAACCCGACGATCCGTGGCGACTTGAGCAAAAACCGCGGCGGTCCCACGCTTCAACTCCGGCGAGCTTGCGGCGGTGTTATACGACTGCTCTCGCGAAATCTCTCCGACCAAAAGACGCGGCGTTTGACTACAAACCTCGGGGTGCTACCCCTATTTAAAGCCTCGCGTCCGAGCTCTACACACGAGGAAGTCCAACGGCGGAACGGCGCGACTCGAGTCCGAACGAAGACGACAACCTGGCGCTACGCGTGTCCCGATCCGACGGCCGGGACACGAAGTCCCACGTGGCTTTTCCGGAACGCCCGATCATGATCGAACGGCCATGAATTAGGGTTTACGGAAGGCGGCTCTGCGAGCCGACTTGGGCCGCAGCGAAGGCTTCACGCAGCAAGACAGTGTTGGGCTCGGCCCAACATCATTCACAAGGTTTTTAAAAGATTTCTCATTTAAAATAATTCTGAAATTCATTTAATTTGTTTTAGGCAATAAAATAATCAGGAAAAATCCAATAAAAATCTCAAAAATACTTTGAGACAGTCTGGACTCAAATAAAATATTTTTGGCAAAACTTTATTTGAATTTTGCACAGATTTAAATAGATTTGAATAGAAGGCAATAAACTTGAAATAGGAATTAATTCAATTAAATCTAGAAAAATCCAAATAAATTCCAGAAAATCACAAATGCACTTTTAAGAAATAAAACTTAATTAAACCAAATTTTGGGATGTTACAAACCTCCCCTTGAGAATCTCACCCGAGATTCAGGGCTAGCTAGAGAATAGGTTCGAGAATTGACTTCAAATCTTCTTCTCGCTCCCATGTGGCTTCACTTTCGGAATGATTGCTCCATCAACTCGCAAAGCTTAATAGACTTGTTTACGGTCTTGCGTTCCATAACATCAAAATTTCGACCGTTGCTCTTTGTAAGTCAAATCTTCTTGCAGCTCTATTGCATCCAACGGGTTTGCTCGGTTGGCACTCGAGACACTTCTTAAGCTGCGACACATGGAATACATCATGCACTCCTGCCAAGGACTGAGGCAACTCTAACTGATAAGCCACCTCTCCTCGACGGCTCAGAATCTTGAACGGACCAACATATCTTGGTGCAAGCTTCCCTTTAACATGAAATCTTTTAACGCCCTTAAGAGGGGTAACCCTGAGATACACATGATCTTCTGGTTCAAAACTCAAATCTCGACGACGGTTGTCTGCGTAACTCTTCTGTCTTGACTGTGCTATCTTCAACCTCTCTCTGATCATTGCAACTTGGCTTTCTGCCTCCTCGAGAATATCTGGCCCAAACACCAATCGCTCTCCTGTTTCATTCCAATTTAACGGAGTACGACAAGCACGTCCATACAATGCTTCAAATGGTGACATCTGCAAGCTAGCTTGATAGCTATTGTTGTAACTAAATTCCGCATATGGCAAACACTTATCCCATGTCGCAGTATAAGCTAAAGCACAAGCTCTCAACATATCCTCTAAAATCTGATTTACTCTTTCGATCGACCATCCATGCTCGGGTGATATGTTGTACTAAAATTCAGACGAGTTCCCATTGCTTCGTGCAACTTATTCCAAAATCTCGAGGTAAATTGGGTCCCTCTGTCTGACACAATCTTCTTGTAACATCCCAAAAATTTGGCTTAATTAAATTCTTATTGCTTAAATGTGCATTTGTGATTTTCTGGAATTTATTTGGATTTTTTTGGATTTATTTGAATTAAATCTTATTTCAAGTTTATTGCTTTTTATCCAAAAGTATCTAAATCTGTGCAAAGTTAAAATAAAGTTTTGGTAAAAATATTTTATTTGAGTCCAGAATGTCTCAAAGTATTTTTGAGATTTTTTTTGGATTTTTCCTGATTATTTTATTGCCTAAAATAAATAAAATGAATTCTTAGAAATATTTAAAAAAATAAAGCTTTAAAAATCCTTTGCAACAGTACTGGGCCGAAGCCCAATACTGTGCGCGTAGGCCCATCGTGGTGAGGCCCAATCTTTGCGTCGTCGGCCCATTCTCTTGAGACGCGGATACTCGCCGTTGGATCGAGGATCGATGGCTGAGATTGGCGTAGGGATTTGGAAACCCTAGCGACGTGGACCGTGGGATCAAGATCAAGCGGCACCGGTGGAATCGGTACGAATAGGGTAAGTGAAGATCTCATCCGTTGTTTCGTAGATGAGCGATCCGTTCTCGCGCCGCGCCGGGCCGCCGTGGCCGCTCGATGGCGATCGGATGGGTGGGGTCGCTGCCTCCGACGGGACTCGAGTCCGCCGCCCAAGACACCTTCGCCGCCAGGCGTGTCTTGGAGTCCGTGTAGAGCACGATTCCCGCCGCTATAAGTAGGCGGGGTAGTCCCGAGGTTCGCCGTGAGTGTGCGCGCTTTTTCCGCTGGGTTGTCGCCGGAGAAGCCTCCGTGGACGCTGAGAGCTCGCCGGACTTCGTGAGCGCCGCCGCCGTCGTTTTCTTCGTTTCTGTGGTCGACCGGTGTCCTTCCGCCGCCGTTGAGGGCAGATCCGAATCGCCGCTGGGAGACGCCGGATCCGAACTTCTTCGCCGCTTTTGTTCACCAAAGCGCCGCCGGGCTTGTCTTCGCCGTCTCGGTCTCGGTGAACGCGCCGAAGCTCGCCGCCGACTCCTCGTGATCAACCGTGGCCGTTGGATTCCAGTCGGAGCGAGTCAGATCTCGCCGCGTGGATTACGTGTCGGTAAGCCACGTCGTCGCCAGCGTGGACCGTTGGATCGGTGAGGAAAGGCCCAGATCGCACCGCTGACCGTGCCAATCAGGCAGTGCTGCGTGGCGCACGGAGCCCGAGCATCATGGACCGAGTCCATGGTGATCCAGCGTGATTCCGTGGACCAGGTCTATGCACCGAGGCCACGTGTCGGCTTCTGATTGGTCCGGTCCAGCCTTGGCGTCATGCTGACATCATGATGACGCAATAAATCAGTTTTCGTTTTAAAAATAAATCTGTTAATTTCGATTTTATGATTTTCTGATTTCAGTATTTATTTCAAACTTCAAAAGGCTATATCTTTTGCAATTTAACTCGGATTTGAGTGATTCTAGTTTCTAAAAATTTGTAAAATTGAGATCTATTTAATGGTGAATTTTATTTGATTTTTGGAGTTCATTTGCTCTCTTTTTTGGTATTTATTTGCTTTTCTTCTTGAAGACGCTGTGAGACGTTGAATTGTGCGACGCTTCGAGGAAGATCCAAGAACTCAAGAGCAAGCTTCGATCAAGATCAGACCTATTCCAAGGCAAGTTGTGTTTTGATCATGTTGAACCCATGTTTATAAAATTGCTATGTTTGTTTACAATATTGCATATATTTCAAATATACAATTGTTTCAAAATAGATTGGGCTTAGCTAAAATACCAGATTGATCTATACCCTACCTTGTCATTTGTATGCCATGATCCATTGTCACCCTAGATTGGTTTAATGTAGTTGATTAGTAATTATGATCAACATTGGAGGTTTAGACCGTATTAGTTGCTTAGCCGTGCCACGTCATCACATGTGTCAGAATCATTGATAATTAATCTTGATTAATGGAATATGGAACAATGTTATGAACTTGTGTGTCATGTGGGATCACACGATGAGATTGAGTTGTTGTGGCGAGTCATGTCACGCAACGATGTTGAATTGTTGATGGCACGTGGTGCTTGGTAATCAACTGGGTGATGATAACTTAGATTGAGGCAAGTGGCAAGGGGCGAGGAGGCCAAGGTGGGCCCGATGGGCAGATGGTATGTGGATGTCTTGCCTTGATCACACTAAGGACTTAACCTTGCAAGCCTTTGACCAGAGTCTATCATGCAACCACATGTCTGGTATGGGCCAGCCTAGCTGAGTAATTTGCAATGTCTTAATTTTGGTACTATTATGGTCGGTGTGAGTTCCCGAGTTATGGTGTAATTCACATGGCGCAAGAGGGGGGCCCTGGATGTGGTAACCAGTCCCACCAGTGTTGAAACCTTAGCGGATAGTATCAGGTTAATCCAGAGCACTGTAAAGGCTTTGTTATAATCACTCGCCTTGGTGGTGTTTGGTTGTATCACGTGGGTAAAGTGCATAACCTCTGCAGTGTGTGAAACTATTCTGATAGCCGTGTCTCATGTATTGAGCAATGCTCGGGAATTACGCTAAGGGTTAGTTTAATTAATTGGACAACATGGTTGGGATGGCGGAATGCCATATGGAAGATGGAATTTGACTTAGGATTGGAAACTTGGTTTACTTGAGAAATCCTGAATTTATTTACTATTGTTATTTGTTTTACATTCTTTACAATTTATTTATCAGATTTGTTCATAAATGTCGCTTATTGCAAAATAGCCATGATAGCCTATCCATTGGAATAAGCCTTACATATAGATACATAGAATTGCATTCGTGCACAACTTGTTGAGTGCTTTAAGTACTCACCCTTGCCAAACAACAATAATCAACAGTTGAGGAATCTACACTGTGTTGGAAGATGAAGTCCAGAAGACACGAGTCATTAGGGTCCGAGCCTTGTCGGTTGCACTCGTGGTGAATCGATGAGCTATCTACGTTTTCTATTTTCCACGCTTAATCATTAGTTATATTTTCGCCTTGTCTTGCCTGCGTGGCTTAATAATGTAAGTTGGTCATAAGATCATACCTTTAGTTATATCAATGAATGAACTATTATTCTATTATCGTTGAGTATGATGTGATATGTACCAAAGTTGAGCTGTGTGCACTAGCGTTGATCCTGGGAATAGTGCGGTAAACACAGTGGGTTCGAATCAGTGGATTCGGGTCCTTACACTTGTTGGGCACTCCATGCAAACATACAATCCTGGACATGTACAACTCTGCTAAACGATCTCCTGAGTAAGTGGTCTTTACTGGGATAAAATGGGCGACCTTGGTTAGACGATCCACAATAACCCAAATGGAATCGTAACCTCTCTGAGTTTTAGGTAAACCGGTGATAAAATCCATTCCGATTTCTCCCACTTCCATTCCGAATTTTCAACGGTACGCAACAAACCAATGGTCTTTGATGCATGGCTTTTACTCGACATACGTCGCATAAAGCAACATGCTCAGCTACTTCACGCTTCATGTTAGGCCACCAAAATCTCTCTTTCAAATCCTGGTACATCTTGGCACTCCCTGGATGAATTGAGTATTTTGAATCGTGAGCTTCCTCAAGAATCAATTGCTTTAGTTCCTTTTTATCCCAGACACAAATTCGCTTTTGAAGAACATGGTTCCCTGCTCATCAGAGTGAAATCTATGCCTAGGCTTTCTTCCTTTTAGCCTTAATCTTAGAAATTTTATCATCATCTTTCCGCCTTCACTAACTGATCCTCCGTTGTTGGCCTCACTTCCAGTGCAGCTACCATTCCTTGCGGAACGAACTCCAACCTTAGTTTCTGAATTTCCTTGCATAATTCTGGTTGATCTTCCCTTGTTAGCGTATTTGCGCTATGGCTCTTTCGACTTAGAGCATCTGCCACCACATTGGCTTTTCCGGGATGATAATGGATTCCCACATTATAATCCTTAATTAGCTCTAGCCACCTTCGCTGTCTCATATTCAGATCTGCTTGAGTGAATATGTATTTCAGGCTCTTATGGTCTGTATATATCTCACATCTATTTCCTATGAGATAATGACGCCATATCTTTAAAGCATGCACTACGGCAGCTAATTCCAAATCATGCGTTGGGTAATTCACTTCATGCAGTCTTAATCGTCTTGACGCATAAGCAACGACTTTGCCTTCTTGCATTAACACGCATCCCAAGCCTTGCTTTGAAGCATCACAAGAAATATCAAATCCATTCTCGCACATCCGCAAGTATTAATACGGGCCGTTGTTAAACGCTTCTTTAACTCCATAAAGCTTTTCTCGCATCGCGCCTATGCAAACTTCTTTTCTTTCTTTAACAAGCTCGCGTAAGGGGTTTAGCAATCGTTGAGAATCCTCTATGAACCGACGGTAATATCCCGCCATTCCCGAGAAACTACGGATCTGGTAATGGACTTTGGTTGCTCCTAATGCAACATCAAGGCCCACTTTGCTTGGGTCAATGCTACTCCTTTAGTAGTCATTACATGACCAAGAAATTCTACTTTCTCCTTCCAAAATTCACACTTGCTAAACTTAGCATACGGTGATGCTCTCGCAGCCTCTCTAAAACCATTCGAGATGTTCGCATGCTCTTCCTCCGCCTTCGAGTAAACCAAGATATCGCCTATGAAGACTACAACAAACTTATCCAAATATTCCATGAAAACCTTATTCATCATGTTCATGAAATATGCCGGGCATTAGTCAATCCAAATGACATGACTGTGAACTCATAATGTCCATATCGCGTAGAAAACGCAGATCTTAGGCACATCCTCCGCTCGGATCTTCAATCGATGGTATCCCGAACGAAGATCTATCTTGAGAAAACTCCAGCTCCTCTTAATTGATCAAATAAGTCATCGATCTGGGCAACGGATACTTATTCTTGATCGTTACTTCATTCGAAGGCACGATAATCGATGCACATTCTAAGACTTCCGTCCTTCTTATTTAACAAACAAAACCGGGCTCCCCACGGCGATGAACTAGGTCTAATGAAGCCTTTTTCTTGCAGTTCCTCAATCGCTTCTTCATTTCCACTAACTCGTCGGTAGGCATCCGATATGGTCTTTTTGATATCGGTCTTTGTACCGGCGCTAACTCGATCACGAACTCGATATCACGGTCCGGTGGCAATCCCGCAAATCTTCCGAAACACATCCGGTATTCCAGCGCATCGCACACCTTCCATCCGATGGTTTTCACGCCTGTTGACCATTAATCGCCCATCGCGAATGCGGTCGCTTGAAACTCTACTTTCTTGCCACTAGGGCCTTCCAAAGTCACGATCCTTCGCCACAATCCAAAACGGCCTTATGCTTAGACAGCCAATCCATTCCAAGGATGACGTCTAGGATTGCGATCTATCAAGATAAGATTCGCTAGGAATTCTATCCCATCCATAAGCAACTTAGCTCCCAAACACCCAAGGCTAGATCTAAGCTCGATCCCGGGCTTGGACTAAGAGCACACACTTAAGATTCACCACTTTAAATCCATTCTTGGTTGCAAAACTTTGAGAAACAAACGAATGCGAAGCTCCAGAATCAAACAAAACTGTAGCAGGTACTGAGTTGACCAGAAACTTACCCAGTACGACGTCTGTAGCTTCCTGAGCTCCATCCGCAGTGATGTGGTTGATCCTTCCACGCACTGTTGATTGCGGGTTGCTCCGGCTTGACCTGGCGCACGATTTCCTCCTGAGGTTGGTGCCTTGGCGGTGTTGTTCCCAAGTTGAAACGAACTGGCGTGATGCCTCCCTTCTGTGGACACCTATTAGAAAAGTGCCCTGGCTCGTTGCATGTATAGCATCTTTTCACCGCCGATCACGATTCCCTCTGGCGCATTGTTGCCTGTGCCGGGTTTGAAAATTTTGATTGGCGTGGCGAGGCGTGGGTTGATGTCTTGTTCACACGGTGGTGGTTGGAATCTAGCAAATTGTTGTGGTGACATCCTCAAACGTAGATGGTTTGGACGCCCACCCGATTAGTCATCAAGCGCCATGTTCTCACCACTCTTTGCGCTTATCTTCTAGGATCAAAGCCTTATTGACTAATTCTGAAAATCTAGAAAATTGTGGGTGATCACCCCACTGCAGTCTGAATTGATCCCTTCATGAAACGAGATCGCTTAGCTTTATCTGTCGATACGTCTTGAGGGCATAGCGAGCTAATCGAGTAAACTTGTTCAGTACTCGGCCACCGGTTGGCCTCCTTGTTTCAAAGCCCTCAACTCTTCCTTCTTAAGGTCCATCATTCCCTCGGGACATGATATCGTGGAAAAGCATTAGTAAACTCCTCCCGTGTGATCTCTTGTGGGGCTCCATGAGCGCACAAGAATTCTCGCACCATTCTCGCGGCGGTTCCTTCAAGTTGATGAGAGGCGTAGAGCACCTTCTCATTGCCCTCACACCGAGTGATGTGCGACTTCTTCTCAATTGTCCTAAGCCACCATCGGCTTCCAAAGGGTTCACATTTCTGAAAAAGTTGGTGGCCTAGTCCTCATAAAATCTGATAGCTTTGAGTGAGGTCGGGGTCCACCATGGTTGTTCTGAGCTACAGGGTTGTTGTTGTTGGCTGCTGCGTTGGTCATCTGCTGCATCTGTTGCATCATAGTCTGCATTAGTTGAGTCTGCGCCGCAAGAAATGCTCCCAGATTCTGCATGTCTACTGACGGTGGTTGAGGGTCTGCCTCGTCGCTGGTGTTGTCGTTCTGGCGCAGTCCACTTCGAAGCTCCGTTGTTTCCTCGAGTATTCACCATCTGATGATTGCCTCTTGGGTTAGGAAAGGTAGGTGTAGCATAGATAAGAAGTAAGAATTTCTAAAGCGGGGAGATAGGTTATACCCAATTGAAATAATTCTTTATTTATTCTTGGTATGGTCGCTTATTTAAGCCTACAAGCTTTGCAACACATAACGCACACTCAAGAATACTAAGAAGCAAACTAAACACTAAACCTTAACGCCAACTAGAAAGGTAAAACTAACTTAAAGACGCGACTCACACTCGAGTCTCAACACAGCTCCAAGGTCGACACTCATTCATCCACCACCGGCCGAGGTCGATCCGCGCGATACACCGGGTGGCGGGCATAGGAGCAAACCTATCCCGATGACCTACCACTGGGTCCTCTCGCAACAACGGGCCTCCTCTCCGCTCCCACTCGCTCCTCTGGATCCTCCTCGGACTCCTCTGGGCTCGAACTTCTCGAGTCACGCGCCCACTCGTCCTCGACCGCCTCTAGGGCCTCTCCCACCGCTGATCATCCCGATGGTCAAGCACGGGTCACCTCAAGCTCTGCTCTGCCACACTGAGTGCCTCGCATACGCCTCCGGCTCCGAGTAGTCTCTCTCATATGATCCTCCCGGGCAAGGGCGAACTCCGCAAGGTGTACCGCGATGGCACACTCGTTCTCCACGATCCGTCGGCGTCGGCATGCTTGAACGTCTCGGGTGAAGGCGAACATCGAGTCGTGAAGCTCGTCGGCGTAGTCGCGGCGACACGGCGAAGAGCAAGTCGGGCAACCTCACGAATTGCAACCTCGCACGAGAATCTTCGCGCGAGATGTTGATTGGCTGCTAGCTTCCTCGTTCTCCGAGCGTAGATAATCGACTTGCAAATAAATCCCGGTGTACACCATTAATCGACCAACGCCTCCTCGGTAAAGCGGACGATAAAAGCCCCCTGCGTCTCAAGTACTCTCCACAGCTCCATGGCGAGCCGGTGACTCCTCGAAGGTCGGAACAATCGGCATCCGCTCCACAAGAACTTTGATTAAGTTCTCCACCCAAAACGGCAAGTAAAAGCAGTAAATTCAGCAAAGGCTAGAAGTAGAGAATGAGATGAGTCGAGAGTGTTTTATTAGTCAAGTTTAGATTTTCTTTAGAAAATAGTTTGGACACACACAAGACACCTCCATACTATCTTGGGCCAAGACCTACGATCGGTATGATCGATACCACCTCTCAGAATGACCCGAATCCATCGATTCAACCCACCGTGTTTACCGCACTATTCCGGTGATCAACGCTAGTGCACACACTCAACTTTGGTACATATCACATTATACTCAAC
Source organism: Otatea glauca (assembly GCA_036346275.1). Lineage (NCBI taxonomy): Eukaryota > Viridiplantae > Streptophyta > Magnoliopsida > Poales > Poaceae > Otatea > Otatea glauca. The sequence continues at coordinate 37,377,150 of CM070716.1, read as the reverse complement.
GATAATAGAATAATAGTTCATTCATTGATATAACTAAAGGTATGATCTTATGACCAACTTACATTATTAAGCCACGCAGGCAAGACCTGAAAATATAACTAATGATTAAGCAAATGGAAAATAGAAAACGTAGATAGCTCATCGCTCACCACAGCAACCGACAAGGCTCGGACCCTAATGACTCGTGTCTTCTGGACTTCATCTTCCAACACGGTGTAGATTCTCAAGCTGTTGATTATTGTTGTTTGGCAAGAGTGAGTACTTAAAGCACTCAACAAGTTGTGCATGAATGCAATTCTATGTATCTATATGTAAGGCTTATTCCAATGGATAGGCTATCATGGCTATTTTGCAATAAGCGACATTTATGAACAAATACAGTAAATAGATTGTAAAGAATGTAAAACAAATAACAATAGTAAATAAATTCAGGATTTCTCAAGTAAACCAAGTTTCCAATCCTAAGTCAAATTCCATCTTCCATATGGCATTCCGCCATCCCAACCATGTTGTCCAATTAATTAAGCTAACCCTTAAATGTAATTCCCGAGCATTGCTCAATACCGCGAGCACGGCTATCCGAATAGTTTCACACTCTGCAGAGGTTATGCACTTTACCCACGTGATACAACCAAACACCACCAAGGCGAGTGATTATAACAAAGCCTTTACAATGCTCTGGCTTAACCCGATACTATCCGCTAAGGTTTCAACACTGGTGGGACCGGTTACCACATCCAGGGCCCCCCTCTTGCGCCATGTGAATTACACCATAACTCGGGAACTCACACCGACCACAATAGTACCAAAATTAAGACATTGCAAATTACTCAGCTAGGCTGGCCCATACCAGACATGTGGTTGCATGATAGACTCAGGTCAAAGGCTTGCAAGGTTAAGTCCTTAGTGTGATCGAGGCAAGACATCCACATACCCTCTGCCCATTGGGCCCACCTTGGCCTCCTCGCCCCTTGCCACTTGCCTCAATCTAAGTTATGATCACCCAGTTGATTACCAAGCACCACGTGCCATCAACAATTCAACATCGTTGCGTGACATGACTCGCCACAACAACTCAATCTCATCGTGTGATCCCACATGACACACAAGTTCATAACATTGTTCCATATTCCATTAATCAAGATTTATTTATCAATGATTCTGACACATGTGATGACGTGGCACGGCTAAGCAACTAATACGGTCTAAACCTCCAATGCTGATCATAATTACTAATCAACTATATTAAACCAATCTAGGGTAACAATGGATCATGGCATACAATGACAAGGTAGGGTATAGATCAATCTGGTATATTAGCTAAGCCCAATCTAGTTTGAAACAATTGTATATTTGAAACATATATAATAGGGTAAAACAAATATAGCAATTTTATAAACATGGGTTCAACATGATCAAAGCACAACTTGCCTTGGAATAGGTCCTGATCTGGTTCTGGAACTTACTCTTGAGTTGCTTGATCTTCCTCCGAAGCGTCGCACAATTCAACGTCACGCTGCATCAAGGAGAAAAGCAAATAAATACCAAAACAGAGAGCAATTGAACTCAAAAAATCAAATAAAATTCACCATTAAATAGATCTCAATTTTACAAATTTTTAGAAACTGGAATCACTCAAATCCGAGTTACGATGCAAAAGATATAGCCTTTTGAAGTTTGAAATAAATACTGAAATCAGAAAATCAGAAAATCGAAAGTAACAGATTTACTTTTATTCTGAAAAACCGATTTATGACGTCAGCGTGACGTCAGCCCTGGACCGAACGAATCAAAGGCTGCCACGTGTCTTCGGCGCATAGACCCGGTCCACGACTCCCTCGGGTTCACGGTACACCCGGTCCATGGCGCCTCGACCTCTGCGCCTGACACATGTCGGCTCCTGATTGGTCCACACGTGTGGCGGAAACCCACCGCACAGATTGCATCCAACGGCTGCCGTTCTCCACCTACGTGGCTAAATCCTGACCGCCAAATTCGATCTAACGGCTAAGGCTTACCCGAGGAGTTCACCGCTTACGCAGCCGACGCGGCACGATCCTCGCCCTTCACAAGATCCAACGATCACAAGCTTACCCGAAGCAAATGGCGCGCGACGGCGAAGACCACCGGAGGCGAGGAAGAAGACCGAGATGGCGGCGTCCGCGCAGATTCGACGAGAAGACGAGCGTAGTCGACGTGGCACACCTCGACGAAGTTCGGATCTTGAACCAAAACGCCAAACCCGACGATCCGGCGGCGCTTGAGCAAAAACCGCGGCGGTCCCACGCCTAACTCCGGCGAGCTTGCGGCGGTGTTCTACGATCGCTCGCGAAATCTCTCCGACCAAAAGACGCGGCGCTTGACTACAAACCTCGGGTGCTACCCCTATTTAAAGCCTCGGGTCCAGAGCTCTACACGGCGAGGAAGTCCAACGGCGAACGGCGGCGACTCCGAGTCCGGAACGAAGACGACAACCCACAGCGCTACGCGTGTCCCGATCCGACGGCCAGGACACGAAGTCCCACGTGGCTTCTTCTGGAACGCCCGATCATGATCGAACGGCCATGAATTAGGGTTTCGAAGACGGACTCGCAGCCAACTTGGGCCGCACTGACGAAGGCTTCACGCGCACAGTGTTGGGCTCGGCCCAACACTGTTCACAAGGTTTTTAAAAGATTTCTCATTTAAAATAATTCCTGAAATTCATTTAATTTGTTTTAGGCAATAAAATAATTAGGAAAAATCCAATAAAAATCTCAAAAATACTTTGAGACATTCGGACTCAAATAAAATATTTTGGCAAAACTTTATTTGAACTTTGCATGATTTAAATAGATTTGAATAGAAGGCAATAAACTTGAAATAGGAATTAATTCAATTAAATCTAGAAAAATCCAAATAAATTCCAGAAAATCACAAATGCACTTTTAAGAAATAAAAACTTAATTAAACTAAATTTTGGGATGTTACAGGAGGCCCAAAGGTTGCGCCCCGTGCCAAGCCAAGCAGCCGTACGGTAGGGGGCATATCTTATAGACAGTTGAATATGTATTTGGATATAGAAGATACGATTGTAATCTGAGTCATTTATAGGGCAGATAAAGATGTAAAACTCTATCCTCAGAATCGACTAGAATCTTGTAACCGATCGAATCGCAAACCGACGAGGACTCTGTAAGCTGCACCACCCCCGGTATATAAGGGAGAGGCGGGCAACAACAAGGCATCAAGCCATAGAGCATAGCACACCTCATATCGCCTGAACACCTTGCGCTTTGAGCAATCTTAGATCCAAGAGATCCACATAATTCCAAAGACACAGATTAGGTATTACCTCCATCACGAGGGCCTCGAACTGCTTAACTCCTTGTCTTGTGTGACCTTCGAGTTTGAGATCTAGCGCCGCCCCATAAATTTATTGCCGACTACGAAAGTAGATAGTTGGCGCGCCATGTAGGGGGAGCGCTATAATCTTTTCCTACGACTGATGGCGGCAATCGGGCGGATTCATCGCCACCTTCATCTCCGCCGGGCCTTCCGCCTGAAGTCTAGATTTCATCGCGGATACGCGCAGAGCTTGTCCGCTCGTCCAAAGCCGATCCAATCGGTGAAGATCAGCCAACCCATCTCGGGTATCTCGCTCGACTCACCCAAAACCGATCGGATTGTGAAGAACTGCTGCGATTTTCATGGCGTCTTCGCGATCGAGGAGCAGAGGACCAATCTCCATCAAGAAGACCAAGAGGTTGCGGAGGAAGATCGCCTTCGTAAGGGTAAGGAGGTGCAGGTGCGATCTCTTCGATCGCGCGGTCGCAATGTCCGCGAGGACATCCTGTAGTCCAGGTTTGGAGACCAATCCGTCTTCCGCACGCCAATGCAGAACGTCGTCGCCTCCAAGACGCTTCGCGACACGCTGGACCCGATAATTGCATCGGACAGCCCGGCGGCCCCAATCGTGGCCCAGATCAAGGCCATGGTGACGGCGGCAGCAATCTAGCAGAATGAAGAAAAGCCAGTAGGTGAAGCGCACTCGCGCTCCCACGCGGCTACTCGTGTCGCCAGCAGTCGGACTGCAACCAGTCGGAATACTGGCAGTCGGCGCCATACACCACCACTCGGCGATGCTCGCCAAATTATCAACCGCGACCTCCGCCAAGATATCACCGCCAGACAGCAGGAGCGGGACGAAGATGAGCGACGTGGGCACCACGACGACTATGACCGTTTCGGCACCGGCCGTGATCGACGAGGTGATAAGAGGTACGACGACTGCGACGACCATAGAGACTATCATCGTCGGGGTCGAAACAACGACGACCGTCGAGCCATGAGCTCGCCACGCCAAACTCCGCCCCGGCACGTTGATGACCATCGCCGAGCCAGAGCCTCGCCACACCGGACTCCCCCTCATCATGATGAGAGATCTATTGACGGAATCCGAGCGTTTACTCCTCGGCTACGCCGAGTGGTATGGCCCAAAGGATTCAACCCCAAGGGCATCGTAAAGTTTGACGGGGAGCGAGATCCAGAAGCTTGGCTGTAGGTCTACGCCCGACGGTTAAGGCGCGGGGTAATCGTAACGTGATGGCGAATATATCGCGGTCAATCTCACCCTCAACTCAAGCTTGGCTCATAGGGTTACCAAATAACTCGGTGGACTCTCGAGCGATCTCTCGCGAACAATTCATCGCGAACTTTGGGGAACCTACGAGGCCTAGCACCCGTGGGACCTCTACCACCTTCACCGTAAGAAGGACGAGCGCTGAGAGACTTCATCCGGCGTTTCATGCAGAAGAAGAACACCATCAGGGATGTATCTGAAGCGGTGGTGGTGGCGGCCTTCCAGAAAGGGGTAAGTGATCCTGATCTAATCAAGAAGATGTTCAGGAAACCCCCGACATCCGTGAAGGAGATGTTCGCGCTGGTCGACTGCTACGCCACGGCCTCAAACGCCCTGACTGAGCGTCAAGAGGAGCGCCCACATCCGAAGAACAAAGGCGATAAGCCCGAGTCCTCCAAGCAGAAAGACAAGAAGCGGAAGGGCGAAGGCTAGTCGCGGTGGCCGAGCACAGCCGGCCCCGAGCCATGCGGAGGGAGGCGTCCGACTACAGCACCGTCATGGAAGCTATCTGTCCCTTCCACTCTAAAGGAAAGCACGCCGCCAAAGACTGCTTCACCTTGAAGCGCTTTGCGCGGGAGAGTAGCAAGCAGCCAGCTCCAGCAAGGGACGAGGTACCAAAGAAGAAAGACCTTCCAGACGAGGATGATTATCAAGAGCCCGAGCACGAGCTAAACTACATTTACGGGGGCTCCACCGGATACGAGTCCAAGCGGAAGCAAAAGCTTACCGTTCGGGAGATCAATGCGGTGGAACCAGCCACCCCCAATATCTAAGGTGGTCCGAGGTTCCAATCACCTTCGACCGATCAGTTCACCCCAACCGGGTTCTACATCCGAGTAAGTTCCCTCTAGTGCTCGACCCCGTAATTCGCAATGTGAGGGTCAAGAAGGTCTTAATCGATGGATCGAGGGAGTGGACTCAACTTCTTATTCTCCAAAACTTTCAATGACATGAACATTCCTCGCTCCGAGCTGAGGCCGAGCACTCAGCCGTTCCATGGTGTAATCACTGGAGCGTCATTGCTTCCGCTCGGGCAGATTTCTTTGCCCGTCACCTTCGGCACCAAGGACAACTACCGGATCGAGTACATAAATTTTGAGGTAGCGGACTTCGAGACGACGTATCACGCTATCTTGGGAAGACCCGGATTGGCTCGGTTCATGGTCGTCCCGCACTACACCTACTTGACGATGAAGATGCTGGGACCAAGAAGCGTCATCACGGTCCGCAGCGACGTCAAGCGGTCCCTGGAGTGCGACCGAGAGAACCATGAACTTGCCGAGTTGCAGGAGGTAGCCGGCGAAAGAAAGGAAATCCAAGCGGAAGTGGTTACGTTGCAGGAAGAAGGCGACGTCCTGTCCAAGAAGAAGGCCACGTCAGGAATGAAGCCTGGCGAAGGAACCAAGAGAATCAACCTCGACCCGTCCGACTCGTCCAAGACAACTCTGATCAAGACAGGGCTCGAAGGTAAATAGGAAAGCGCGCTCGTCACCTTTCTTCAAGCTAACAAAGACATCTTTGCTTAGAAACCATTCGACATGCCGGGTGTTCCTAGGGAGGTGATCGAGCACTCCTGACACATCGACGAAAAAGCAAAACCCATCAAGCAAAGGCTCTGGCGATTCGCTCCAGATCGCCAGAACGCCATCAAGCAGGAGATCACCAAGCTATTAGCTACAGGTTTCATCAAAGAGGTGTATCACCCCGATTGGTTAGCAAATCCTGTACTAGTTCAAAAGAAGAATAAAACTTGGAGCATGTGCGTTGATTATACTGATCTCAACAAGGCATGCCCGAAGGATCCCTTTGGGCTGCCCCGAATCGATCAGGTGGTTGACTCGACCGTCCGGTGCGAAATTTTGAGTTTTCTCGATGCCTACTCAGGTTACCATCAGATTCGCCTAAAGGCGGAAGATCATATCAAGACTTCGTTCATCACGCCTTTCGGAGCCTTTTGCTATACCACGATGGTGTTCGGATTGAAAAACGCTGGTGCAACTTACCAGTGCGCAATTCAGCGTTGATTTCACACCTAGCTCGAACGCAACATGGAAGCATACGTGGACGATGTTGTGGTAAAAACTTGGGAGAAGAAGGACCTTATCACCGACCTAACCGAGACATTCGAGAGTCTAAGGGCCTTCAGCATGAAGCTCAACCCCGAGAAGTGTGTTTTCGGAGTATCTTCGGGAAAACTGCTCGGGTTTATCGTATCGCAGAGAGGCATTGAGGCCAACCCAGAGAAGATCAGGGCCATATCAAATATGGAACAGCCGACTTGCCAAAAGGACGTCTAGAAGCTCACAGGATGCATGGCCTCACTCAGCAGGTTTATTTCTCGGTTGGGAATGAGAGGTATGCCATTCTTCAAACTCCTTAAGAAGCAGGACAAGTTTCAGTGGACTCGGAGGCTGTGAGCGTTTGAGGATCTCAAGACCTTCCTGACGACGCCCCCGGTCTTGGTTTCACCGATGCCAGAAGAACCTCTGCTACTTTATATCGCGGCAACGACTAATGTAGTCGCCAGCGCGATCGTCGAGAAAGGGAGGAGCGGACCACGTCGCGTAAGATCCAACACCGGTCTACCGTCGGTGAAGTCTGGCGAATCAAGGTGCGGTATCCGCAAATTCAAAAATTATTGTATGCGTGCTCCTAACGCCACGCAAACTCAAGCACTACTTCCTTATAGCATAATATTTGGTGGTCACTTCCTTCCTAATAGGAGATATACTTCACAATCAAGAGGCCATGGGAGAATTGCAAAGTGGGCGGTTGAGCTTGGGGCTTTGATATTCTATTTAAGACCCATGACCGCCATCAAATCCCAAGCGCTTCACGACTTCATGGCCGAGTGGATGAGCTTCAAAGCCCGCGATTGCCAAAGAACTCGAGTATTGGACGATGTACTTTGATGGTTCCCTTATGCTCGGTAGCGCAGGGTGGAATCGTGCTCATATCACCAAGCGAAGAAAGGTTGAGGTACGTTCTCCAGATACTTTTTCCCGCTTCAAATAACGCCGCCGAGTACGAGGCACTCATCCATGGGCTTCGCATCGCCATATCGCTCGGTATCCGACGTTTGGCGGTTCGCGGAGACTCAATGCTCGTGGTCAATCAAGTGCAGAAGGAATGGTCCTGCATCGAAGACAACATGGCGGCCTATTGCCAAGAGGTACGAAAGCTAGAAGGTAGGTTCGACGGCCTGGAACTCATTCATGTGCTCCGCCGAGACAATGAAGCGGCCGATGAGCTAGCAAAAATGGGATCTTGCTGGTCTACGGTACCCGTGGGCGTATTCGTCGAAGAAATTCATAAGCCCACGATTAGCACTCGACCAAAATCGGACGTCCTAGGAGATAAAAGCAACGAGGCTGAAGTCTTGGTCATTACCCCCGATTGGACAATTCCGTACCTGGACTACCTGATGAAGGATGAACTACCCGAAGATCGCGTACAAGCCGAACGAATAATGCGCCGAAGCAAGAGCTATGTGGTGATCAGGGAAGAACTCTATCGCAAGAGCTCCTCTGGTGTACTACGACGATGCATATCAGAACAAGAGGGAATAGATCTCCTCAAGGAAATCCACTTGGGAGTTTGCGAGAATCATGCAGCATCATCAACCCAAGTTGGCAAGGCTTATCGTCAGGGATTCTTCTGGCCGACCGCTGTTACTGACGCAGAAGACATCGTCCGGACATGCGAAGGATGTCAGTTCTTTGCGCGTCAGATGAACAAACCGTCACAGAAACTACAGACCATTCTCATAACCTGGCCGTTTGCGGTCTGGGGGCTCGACATGGTGGGACCTTTAAAGAAGGCTCAAGGCGGTCATACCCATCTCATCGTGGCTGTTGATAAATTCACCAAATGGGTGGAGGCCAAGCCAGTCGCGTCAATAACAGCGGCGAAAGCCAAAGAATTCTTCAACGAAATCGTGGTTAGGTTCGGTGTACCAAACCGAATCATCACGGATAACGGCACCCAATTCAGAAGCGGCGTATTTCAAGACTGGTCTAATGAACTCAGAATAAAAATATTCTTCGCATCAGTAGCGCACCCCCGGAGCAACGGGCAGGTCGAGCGAGCCAACGGCATGGTGTTACAAGGCCTGAAGGCAAGGATTTTCGATCGGCTAAAGCCATACGCCACTCGGTGGGTGAAAGAATTGCCTTCGGTACTCTGGGAGTTGCGAACCACCCCTAGCAGAGCAACCGGGCAGTCACCTTTCTTCCTGGTGTACGGCTCGGAGGCAGTCCTCCCCACCGAGTTAGAATTCGGATCCCCGCGGGTCCGGAGCTATGAAGAAGTCACCTCGGAAGAAAACCGACTAGAAGACCTCGACCGACTGGAAGAAGCCAGGGACGTCGCAACAATTCAATCGGCAAAGTATCTCCAAGGCCTACGGCGCTATCACGGTCGCAATGTGAGGAGCCGCGCATTCTCCAAGGGAGATCTGGTCCTTCGAAAGAATCAGAAATGCGAGCATAAGCTCTCCCCAAGCTGGGAAGGCCCTTACGTCGTCGATGAAGTGGTACGCCCTGGGGCTTACAAGCTCAAGCGAGAAGACGGCACGGCAATCAGCAACACTTGGAACATAGAACAGCTACATCGTTTTTTCACTTGAACTTATTGTTCCTTTATGAATGAAAAAGGTCGATATTAAAGTTATTTTTTACATAATCTTCTCGAGATTTATGCGTCCGAAAGTGCTTCGCTTCTACAATTTTCTAGACTACGAGACATGCGTCGCGAACCATGCCTCGAGCACGAAAGCTGGATTAGTCGGACACGATATGTCGAAACCACTCGGGTAAATATGCATGTTTGAAAAGATAATGCAAGAGCGAGGAAACGCTTTATATACATTCAATTTCTGGTCTAAAGTCTCTACAATGGATAAAGAGGTGTCCTTGACTTCCTCCCAGAGCTCGGCGGCCCGGTCCTCATCTACGTTGCGGGCGTAGCCTTCCTTAATGGCCTCAAGATCCACTCGGGGATAAAGCGACATGGTAATCGCCAAAGCCTGGCTAGCACCATTGGTCGCTATCTCCTTCAAGAGTCTCTTGAGCACCTCGGGGGCTTCCTCCAGCCGAGAGATGACCTAGACCCTATTGAGTGGCCTCTCGCCTCTGGGATGAAGCGAACTCAGCAGCGGCTCGAAAGCTTCTTGGAGCCTGGCGCAAGACATCTCGAGGGCTTCAACCTTCTCATTAAAGACGGCATATTGCGCCCGTGTTTTGAACTTATAATCTGCAAGACAGAGTGTTAAGAAGCACAAAGGCAATGAAGACATAGTAGGGCCAAGTCGTCGGTCATACCTTCAAGCTTGTTCTCCGATTTCGTTCTAGAAGCCTCCGCGGCTTTAAGTTGTTCTTGAAGTTTCGCGACGGCGGAATCCCGAGCTGACATGGAGATAAGAAGATCAAGAAACCAAATGATTAAATTAAAAGCGCGGGGTAGCCTAGAAAATAGCTACCTCGAAGGGAGCCAACAACGTCCAGCTTCTCTTGGCGCAGAGCCTTCTGCTCCTCTCGCAACGCATGGACCTCTGACCGAAGAGATCGCAGCTTGGCTGCATGCCCATCCTTGATACGCTCCAATTCGGCCAAATATTCCTGGCGCGTTCGGATTTAAAGGAGCATCTTCTAGAAGTATTTGGCTTTCTTTTCGAAGTGCTCCCCTATTTTCTGTAATCGTCACAGGGAAAGGTAACTACATGATAAATGACGGAAGCAGAAAGATAGCAAGTGTAGAGAAATGCTTACCCGGGCCAGGCGCGCGCAAGCCGTGGCATGACTGTAAAAATCATTTCTCTCCTTCTCCTCCTCCTTCGGATCGTCCAGGAGCTTCAGGCCTTCCTCCTCATCAACCCACGTAGCTTGCATTATGAGCTGGGGACGAGCAGGGGTCGGCGGAACTTGGAGGATCTCCTCGATCTCGGGGGACAGGCGGGAGGCCGGCTCCGGAACAGCAGGGCCCGATTCCGAAGTGGGAGGAGTCGAAGATGGCGCCAGGGGCTCATGAGGCACTTCGGTGCCCCTGGACGTGGCCCCCACGACCAGGATGCAAACCTCCGGGGGCTCAGACTCCACAGGGGCCATAGATGGCATCCCGATAGGAACATCAAGCGAAGGATCCCTACGAGAAGAACTGTCAGCAAGCTAGCGGAAGGAGTCAAATAAGAGTCGATAGGGTAATAAACCTGTCGGACTTCCTCATTTTCATCGGGGCTTCTTAGGCGGTGGGCCGCCCAGAAGGACCACTCGATGCACGCGCCGATCGGTACCCGGCTCCCCGAATGCCCGAATCGTTCGGTGTTGGACTCGGTCGAGCCGCAGCTCACGGAGAGGGAGCCAAGGCGCTGGGGCTCGTGCCGATGGGTCCCGGATCTTAGGACCACCAGTCGGGCGCCGGGGCTTCGCGGGGTCTTTGGCCACCGTCTTTTTCCCATTCTTGGCGGCAGGATCTCCCGCAGGAGAGCTCGCTCGCCACTTCGGGAAATCACCTATACGAGTAGGCATTTTCGGAAGGGGCGCATCGCTGAAGAAGGCAGCGTGATCCTGGAAAGGAAGATTAAAAGTGAGAAGCCGTTCAAAGACGAAGACAAGAATCTGTCGGCAAAGTATCTCACCTCTAGGGGAGGATTCAACGTGGAGAAGGCCTTGGGGAATCTGGTGGGCATCTCGACACTCTGGATGAAGAAATCGCCAACTCGAGCATGAATCTGCTTTCTTGTTATTAAGTCAGGCAACTCCCGGGTCGGATCGTCTTGGCCCTCAAACTGAAACCCCAGGTGGTCGCGCTCCTTCAGGGGCTGAACCCGTCGAGCAACAAAGTGAATGGCCAGACCAACCCCTATGAGGCCCCCTTCCTTCAATTTGCCAATAAGCACCATGAGGTCTTGCACTTGATCCATGTTGCTGGCGTCGCCGACAGAGGACCAAGAAATGGACACCTTAGGCCGGCGCCCGAGGAAGGAAGGAAGAGCTGGATCAGGATTGGCACAATAAAACCACTCCTAGTGCCAGCCTTTATTCGAAGACTTGAAGGGAATAGCAAAATATGACTTCTTTAGCCCCTCCCGAAGTTGGAATCCGGCTCCCCCAACTACCTTGGGGTCACTTTTTGAGGGATAGGGCTTCAGAAGGTAAAGATGGCGGAAAAGATCAAAATGGGGGCGGATGCCCAAGAAGGCTTCGCAAAAGGTGAATGAAGATAGAGATTAGCAAAACAGAGTTGGGATTCAAGTTCACCAACTCGATTTCATAAAAGAAGAGGAGGCCGCGGAGAAAAGCACAGGCCGGAAGACCCATCCCGCGCTGGAAAAAGGATTCAAATCCACTACCTCTTCAGGACGAGGAGTGGGGACGGATTCACCGGTAGCCGGCCGGGCGGAGATCAAGGCCAAATCTGGGAGAATCCCATCATCCACCATGGACTGCAGTTTCTCCTCTGTCGTTGTCGAGGTCGTCCAATCCTGGGGCACAGGCTGCGAAGAAGAAGAAGACATCTTCGAAGGAGAAATCAATGGCGGCGCAAAAGAGCAGGCACGACGGCGGTTAACTCTAGCGGCGGAGAAGTCAGAGAGACAAGGAAGCAGAAGGAGCAAGAGCGCGGTGAGAGAATGAACCGTCGGGCGACGCATGGCCTAACCATTAAAAGGGGAAAAATTAGGTTTTCGCCGAATCGGCGGGAAAAAGAATGCGAAACGTCTCGCCCTTCCGGATTCCCCATAAATGATTTGCAGGCCTGACGTTCTGACTCACGGAGTCAGACGTGGTTTGACCAAGTCATATGTAAGGACCCGAATCCACTGATTCGAACCCACTGTGTTTACCGCACTATTCCCAGGATCAACGCTAGTGCACACAGCTCAACATTGGTACATATCACATCATACTCAACGATAATAGAATAATAGTTCATTCATTGATATAACTAAAGGTATGATCTTATGACCAACTTACATTATTAAGCCACGCAGGCAAGACCGAAAATATAACTAATGATTAAGCGTGGAAAATAGAAAACGTAGATAGCTCATCGGTTCACCACGAGCAACCGACAAGGCTCGGACCCTAATGACTCGTGTCTTCTGGACTTCATCTTCCAACACGGTGTAGATTCCTCAAGCTGTTGATTATTGTTGTTTGGCAAGGGTGAGTACTTAAAGCACTCAACAAGTTGTGCATGAATGCAATTCTATGTACCTATATGTAAAGCTTATTCCAATGGATAGGCTATCATGGCTATTTTGCAATAAGCGGCATTTATGAACAAATACAATAAATAGATTGTAAAGAATGTAAAACAATTAGCAATAATAAATAACTTGGTGTTTCTCAAGTAAACCAAGTTTCCAATCCTAAGTCAAATTTCATCTTCCATATGGCCTTCCGCCATCCCAACCAAGTTGTACAATTAATTAAACTAACCCTTAACTGTAATTCCCGAGCATTGCTCAATACCGCGAGCACGGCTATCCGAATAGTTTCACACTCTGCAGAGGTTATGCACTTTACCCACGTGATACAACCAAACACCACCAAGGCGAGTGATTATAACAAAGCCTTTACAGTGCTCTGGCTTAACCCGATACTATCCGCTAAGGTTTCAACACTGGTGGGACTGGTTACCACATCCAGGGCCCCCCTCTTGCGCCATGTGAATTACACCATAACTCGGGAACTCACACCGTCCACGATAGTACCAAAATCAAGACATTGCAAATTACTCAGCTAGGCTGGCCCATACCAGACATGTGGTTGCATGATAGACTCAGGTCAAAGGCTTGCAAGGTTAAGTCCTTAGTGTGATCGAGGCAAGACATCCACATACCCTCTGCCCATTGGGCCCACCTTGGCCTCCTCGCCCCTTGCCACTTGCCTCAATCTAAGTTATGATCACCCAGTTGATTACCAAGCACCACGTGCCATCAACAATTCAACATCGTTGCGTGACATGACTCGCCACAACAACTCAATCTCATCGTGTGATCCCACATGACACACAAGTTCATAACATTGTTCCATATTCCATTAATCAAGATTAATTATCAATGATTCTGACACATGTGATGACGTGGCACGGCTAAGCAACTAATACGGTCTAAACCTCCAATGTTGATTATAATTATTAACCAACTATATTTAACCAATCTACGGTGACAATGGATCATGACATACAATGACAAGGTAGGGTATAGATCAATCTGTATATTAGCTAATCCCAATCTAATTTGAAACAATTGTATATTTGAAACATATGCAATAGGGTAAAACAAATATAGCAATTTTATAAACATGGGTTCAACATGATCAAAGCACAACTTGCCTTGGAATAGGTCCTGATCTGGTTCGGAACTTGCTCTTGAGTTGCTTGATCTTCCTCCAAGCGTCGCACAATTCAACGTCTCACGCTGCAGAAGGAGAAAAGCAAATAAATACTAAAACAGAGAGCAATTGAACTCCAAAAATCAAATAAAATTCACCATTAAATAGATCTCAATTTTACAAATTTTTAGAAATTTGAATCACTCAAATCCGAGTTAAATTGCAAAAGATATAGCCTTTTGAAGTTTGAAATAAATACTGAAATCAGAAAATCAGAAATTCGAAATTAACAGATTTATTTTTATTCTGAAAAACCGATTTATGACGTCAGCGTGACATCAGCGCTGAACCGAACCAACCAGAGCTCGACACATGGCCTCGGTGCATAGACCTGGTCCACGAGACCTCATCTGGTCCACCGTGAATCCGGCGCACGACGCCGAAACCCGTAGTGCCACGCGTCTTGACCCGATTGGTTGCAGCGCCGCCCCGCCGATGCACGACACGCGGCACGCATCCACGGCCCGATCTAATCGAACGGCGACAGATGCGCGCAACGCGGCTCGATCCCCTCCGTTCATCCAGATCCGACGGCCACAAGCTTACCCGAGACTAATGGCGAGGCGACGGTGAAGAAAGTCACCGGAGACGAAGAAGAGGCTTCGGCGACGGCGTTTCGGTGCGTCCCCGACGAGAAGAACCGGCTTAGTCGACGCGGCACACCTCGGCGAACCCAGATCGGGACCAAAACACCAAAACCGACGATCCGCGCGCGACTTGAGCAAAAACCGCGCGGTCCCACGCTTCAACTCCGCGAGCTTGCGGCGGCGGCCTCCACGATCGCTCGCGAAAACTCATCGACCAAAAGATGCGGCGCACACAGGCGAACCTCGGCGCTACCCCTCCTTTTATAGCCTCGGCCAACGCGCTAAAAACGGAACCCTAGCTTTCCCCGGCGGCGAAGTCGTGTCGGCGGCGGACTCCGAGTCCTTCGCGCAGACGACAACCCCCAGCCATCCGATTCCGCTCCAACGGTCACGATCACATAGCCATGATCTAATCCTATCCACCGCGATTTCTTTCCAACGGCGACGATCATCCGAGACCGAACCCAGACGCTTCATCCATGATCATCCGATCCGGATCCAACTACAGATTCAATCGCTCTAGGGTTTACCCGAGATGGGCCAAATGGGCGCGATTCTCCAAGACGCGCGATAGCGCATAGTACGGGCGGGCCCATTATTATTAGGGATTTTTCAAAGGTTTTCTCAATTAAATTAATTCGAGAAATTCATTTAATTTGTTTTAGGCAATAAAATAATCGGAAAAATCCAAAAAAATCTCAAAAATACTTTGAGACATTCGGACTCAAATAAAATATTTTTACCAAAACTTTATTTTAACTTTGCAAGATTTAAATACTTTTGGATAAAAGCAATAAACTTGAAATAAGATTTAATTCAAATAAATCGAGAAAAATCTAAATAAATTCAGAAAATCACAAATGCACATTTAAGCAATAAAATAATATTTGGCAGATTTTGGGATGTTACAAACCTCCCCTTAATGAATCTCGGCCGAGATTGTGGCTAACTAGAGAATAGGTTCGGAAATTCGACTTCAAATCCTCTTCTCGCTCCCAAGTGGCTTCACTTTGGAATGATTGCTCCTTGAACTCGCAAAGCGAGTAGACTTGTTTTACGGTCTCGCGTTCCATAACATCAAAACTCGACCGGTTGCTCTTTGTAAGTCAAATCTTCTGTGCACTCTATTGCATCCAACGGGGTTTGCTCTGTTGGCACTCTGAGACACTTCTTAAGCTGCGACACATGGAATACATCATGCACTCCTGCCAAGGACTGAGGCAATTCTAACTGATAAGCTACCTCTCCTCGACGGCTCAGAATCTTGAATGGACCAATATATCTTGGTGCAAGCTTCCCTTTAACATGAAATCTTTTAACGCCCTTAAGAGGGGTAACCCTGAGATACACATGATCTTCTGGTTCAAAACTCAAATCTCGACGACGGTTGTCTGCGTAACTCTTCTGTCTTGACTGTGCTATCTTCAACCTCTCTCTGATCATTGCAACTTGGCTTTCTGCCTCCTCGAGAATATCTGGCCCAAACACCAATCGCTCTCCTGTTTCATTCCAATTTAAGAGTACGACAAGCACGTCCATACAACGCCTCAAACGGTGACATCTGCAGGCTAGCTTGATAACTATTATTGTAACTAAATTCCGCATATGGCAAACACTTATCCCATGTCGCAGTATAAGCTAAAGCACAAGCTCTCAACATATCCTCTAAAATCTGATTTACTCTTTCAGTCTGACCATCTATCTGCGGGTGATATGCTGTACTAAAATTCAGACGAGTTCCCATGGCTTCGTGCAACTTATTCTAGAATCTTGAGGTAAATTGGGTACCTCATGCGACACAATCTTCTTGGGCACTCCATGCAAACATACAATCCGGACATGTACAACTCGCTAAACGATCTCACGAGTAAGTGATCTTTCTTTCGATAAAATGGGCGACCTTGGTTAGACGATCCACAATTACCCAAATGGAATCGTAACCTCTCTCGAGTTTTAGGTAAACCGTGATAAAGTCCATTCGATTTCCTCCCACTTCCATTCCGAATTTTCAACTACGCAACAAACCGGTGGTCTTTGATGCATAGCTTTTACCCTCGACATCGTCGCATAAAGCAACATGCTCGACCACTTCACGCTTCATGTTAGGCCACCAAAATCTCTCTTTCAAATCTTGGTACATCTTGGCACTTCTGGATGAATCGAGTACTTAGAATCATGAGCCTCCTCAAGAATCAATTGCTTTAGTTCCTTTTATCCGGCACACAAATTCGGCCTTTGAAGAACATGGTTCCTTGCTCGTCAGTGAAATCTCTGACTAAGCCTTCTTCCTTTTAACCTTGATCTTAGAAATTTTATCGTCATCCTTCGGCCTTCTCTAATCGATCTTCCAACGTTGGCTTTACTTCAAGTGCAGCTACCATTCCTTGAACGACTTCCAACCTTAGTTTCAAATTCCTTGCATAATTCGGTTGATCCTCCATTGTCAATGTATTTGCGCTATGGCTCTTTCGACTCGAGCATCCGCCACCACATTGGCTTTTCGGGATGATAATGGATTCCCACATTATAATCCTTAATTAGCTCAAGCCATCTTATTTGTCTCATATTCAGATCTGCTTGAGTGAATATGTATTTCGTGCTCTTATGATCCGTATATACCTCACATCTATTTCCTATGAGATAATGACGCCATATCTTTAAAGCATGCACTACGGACTAATTCCAAATCATGCGTTGGGTAATTCCCTTCATGCGGTCTTAAGCGTCTCGACGCATAAGCAACGACTTTGCCTTCTTGCATTAACACGCATCCCAAGCCTTGCTTTGAAGCATCGCAATAAATATCAAATCCATTCTGTACATCTGGCAACACTAATACGGGGGCTGTTGTTAAACGCTTCTTTAATTCCATGAAACTTTTCTCGCACTCTAGCGTCCATGCAAACTTCTTTTCTTTCTTCAACAACTGCGTAAGGGGTTTAGCTATTGTCGAGAATCCTTCTATGAACCGACGGTAATATCCCGCCATTTCCAGAAAACTACGGATCTGGGTAACAGACTTTGGTTGCTCCCAATGCAACACTGCGTCCACTTTGCTTGGGTCAACTGCTACTCCTTTAGTAGTCATTACGTGACCAAGAAATTCTACTTTCTCCTTCCAAAATTCACACTTGCTAAACTTAGCATATAGCTGACGCTCTCGCAGCCTCTCTAAAACTATTCTGAGATGTTCTGCATGCTCTTCCTCTGTCTTCGAGTAAACCAAGATATCGTCTATAAAGACTACAACGAACTTATCCAAATATTCCATGAAAACCTTATTCATCATGTTCATGAAATATGCGGGGCATTAGTCAATCAAATGACATATTTGTGAACTCATAATGTCCATATCGCGTAGAAAACGCAGTCTTAGGCACATCCTCCGCTCGGATCTTCAAGCGATGGTATCCCGAACGAAGATCTATCTTGGAAAACTCGGCTCCTCTTAATTGATCAAATAAGTCATCGATCACGGGCAGCGGATACTTATTCTTGATCGTTACTTCATTCGAAGGCACGATAATCGATGCACATTCTAAGACTTCCGTCCTTCTTACGAACAAACAAAACGGGGCTCCCCACGGCGATGAACTAGGCCTCGATGAAGCCTTTTTCTTGCGGTTCCTCAATCGCTTCTTCATTTCCACTAACTCGTCGGTAGGCATCCGATATGGTCTTTTGATATCGGTCTTTGCACGGCGCTAACTCGATCACGAACTCGATATCACGGTCGGTGGCAATCCCGCAAATCTTACGAAACACATCGGGTATTCCACAGCTCTCGCACATATTCCATGCTTGATGGCTTTCAGCCGTTGACCATTAATCGCCCATCTCGAGCTGCGGTCGCTTGAAACTCTACTTTCTTGCCACTAGGGCCTTCCAAAGTCACGATCCTTCGGCCACAATCCAAAACGGCCTTATGCTTAGACAGCCAATCCATTCCAAGGATGGCGTCTAGGGATTGCGCATCTATCAAGATAAGATTCGCTAGGAATTCTATCCCATCCATAAGCAACTTAGCTCCCAAACACCCAAGGCTAGATCTAAGTTCGGATCACGGGGCTTGGACAAAGAGCACACACTTAAGATTCACCACTTTAAATCCATTCTTGGTTGCAAAACTTTGAGAAACAAGCGAATGCGAAGCTCGTAATCAAACAAAAGCAGAGCAGTCTCGAGTTGACCGAAACTTACCCGAGACGACGTCAGTAGCTTCACGAGCTCCATCCGCGGTGATGTGGTTGATCCTTCCACGCACTGTTGATTGCGGGGTTGCTCCAGCTTGACCTGGCGCACGATTTCCTCCTGAGGTTGGTGCCTTGGCGGTGTTGTTCCCAAGTTGAAACGAACTGGCGTGATGCCTCCTTACGTGGACACCTATTAGAAAAGTGCCTGGCTCGTTGCGGGTATAGCATCTTTTCACCGCCATTCTTGATTCCTCTGGCGCATTGTTGCCTGTCTTTGGGTTTGAAAATTTTGATTGGCGGCGAGTGCGAGGGTTGATGTCTTGTTCACGGTGGTGGTTGGAATCTAGCAAATTGTTGTGGTGACATCCTCAAGCGTAGATGGTTTGGACGCCCACCCGATTAGTCATCAAGCGCTTGCGGTTCTCACCCACTCTTTGCGCTTATCTTCTAGGATCAAAGCTTTATTGACTAACTCGAAAATCTGGAAAATTGTGGGTGATCGGTCCCACTGCGATCTGAATTGATCCCTTCATGAAACGAGATCGCCTAGTTTTATCGTCGACACGTCTTGAGGGCATAGCGAGCTAAGCGAGTAAACTTGTTCGGTGCTCGGCCACCGGTTGGCCTCCTTGTTTCAAAGCCCGAACTCTTCCTTCTTAAGGTCCATCATTCCCTCGGGACATGATATCTTGTGAAAGCATTAGTAAACTCCTCCCATGTGATCTCTTGTGGGGCTCCATGAGCGCACGATAATTCTCCCACCATTCTGGCGGTTCCTTCCAATTGATGAGGCGAGAGCACCTTCTCATTGCCCTCACCTTGAGTGATGTGCGACTTTTCTCAATTGTCCTAAGCCGGCCATCGGCTTCCAAAGGGTTCACATTCCTCGAAAAAGTTGGTGGCCTAGTCCTCATAAAATCGATAGCTTTGAGTGAGGTCGGGGTCCACCATGGTTGTTCGAGCTCGTGGTTGTTGTTGTTGGCTGCTGCGTTGGTCATCTCTTTGCATCTGTTGCATCATAGTCCGCATTAGTTGAGTCTGCGCGCAGAAATGCTCCAGTCTCGCATGTCCACTGGCGGTGGTTGAGGGCTGCCTCTATCGTTGGTGTTGTCGTTCTGGCGCAGTCCACTTCCTGAAGCACCGTTGTTCCCTCGAGTATTCACCATCTGATGATTTCCTCTTAGGTTAGGAAAGGTAGATGTAGCGTAGATAAGAAGTAAGACTTTCTAAAGCGGGGAGATAGATGATACCCAAACTGAAATAATTCTTTATTATTCTTGGTATGGCCGCGTATTTAAGCCTACAAGCTTTGCGACACATACTGCACACTCAGCATTACAAAAAAGCAAACTAAACACGAAACCTTAACGTCAACTAGAAAGGTAAAGACTAACTTAAAGACGCGACTCACAATCGAGTCTCAACACAGCTCCAAGGCTGACACTCACTCATCCAGCCACCCTGGCTGAGGCTGATCCGGCGCATACACCGGCGGGTGAGCTGGCATAGGAGCAAATCTATCCTGATGACCTACTAATGGGTCCTCTGCAACCACGGGGTCTGCACTCCCCTCTGGCTCCCACTCTCGCTCCTCGGGATCCTCCTCGGACTCCTCTGCTTGCTCCTGAACTCCTCGGTTCACGCGCTCCAACTCGTCCTCGACCGCCTCCAGGGCCTCTCCCAGCTCAGTGATCATCCCGATAGCTGAAGCACGGGTCACCTCAAGCTCCTGCTCTGCTACTCTGAGTGCCTCGTATACGCCTCTCCGGCTCTGAGTAGTATCTCTCATATGATCCTCACGGGCAAGAGTGAACTCGCAAGGTGTACCATGATGGCACACTCGTCCTCCACGATCCGTCGGCGTCGCATGCTTGAGCGTGCAGGTGAAGGCGGAACATCGAGTCGTGAAGCTCGTCGGCGTAGTCGCGCGAACACGGCGAAGAGCAAGTCGAGCGACCTCTGAATTGCAATCTCGCACGAGAATCTTACGCGCGAGATGTTGATTGGCTCGCTAGCTTCTTCATTCTCCCGAGCGTAGATAATCAGCTTGAAAATAAATCCTCGGTGTACACCATTAACTGACCAGCTGCCTCCTCGGTAAAGCGGACGATAAAAGCCCCCAAGCGTCTGAAGTACTCTCCACAGCTCCATTGCATAGCCGCCAGCTGACTCCTCGAAGGTCGGAACGATCGGCATCTGCTCCACAAGAACTTTGAATAAGTTCTCCACCCAAGACGGCAAGTAAAACGGTAAATTCAGCAAAGGCGAGAAGTAGAGAATGAGATGAGTCGAGAGTGTTTTATTAGTCAAGTTTAGATTTTCTTTTAGAAAATAGTTTGGACACACACAAGACACCTCCATACTATCTAGGGCCAAGACCTACATCGGTATGCTCGATACCACCTCTGAAGGACCGAATCCGCGATTGAACCCACCGTGTTTAACGCACTATTCCCGGGATCAACGCTAGTGCACACGACTCAACATTGGTACATATCACATCATACTCAACGATAATAGAATAATAGTTCATTCATTGATATAACTAAAGGTATGATCTTATGACCAACTTACATTATTAAGCCACGCAGGGCAAGACTGAAAATATAACTAATGATTAAGCAGCGGAAAATAGAAAAACGTAGATAGCTCATCAGTTCACCACAGGCAACCGACAAGGCTCGGACCCTAATGACTCGTGTCTTCCTGGACTTCATCTTCCAACACAGGTGTAGATTCCTCAACTGTCGATTATTGTTGTTTGGCAAGGGTGAGTACTTAAAGCACTCAACAAGTTGTGCACAGAATGCAATTCTATGTACCTATATGTAAAGCTTATTCCAACGGATAGGCTATCATGGCTATTTTGCAATAAGCGGCATTTATGAACAAATACAATAAATAGATTGTAAAGAATGTAAAACAATTAGCAATAATAAATAACTTCAGTGTTTCTCAAGTAAACCAAGTTTCCAATCCTAAGTCAAATTTCATCTTACATATGGCCTTCCGCCATCCCAACCAAGTTGTTCAATTAATTAAACTAACCCTTAACTGTAATTCCCGAGCATTGCTCAATACCGCGAGCACGGCTATCCGAATAGTTTCACACTCTGCAGAGGTTATGCACTTTACCCACGTGATACAACCAAACACCACCAAGGCGAGTGATTATAACAAAGCCTTTACAGTGCTCTGGCTTAACCCGATACTATCCGCTAAGGTTTCAACACTGGTGGGACTGGTTACCACATCCAGGGCCCCCCTCTTGCGCCATGTGAATTACACCATAACTCGGGAACTCACACCGTCCACGATAGTACCAAAATCAAGACATTGCAAATTACTCAGCTAGGCTGGCCCATACCAGACATGTGGTTGCATGATAGAATCAGGTCAAAGGCTTGCAAGGTTAAGTCCTTAGTGTGATCGAGGCAAGACATCCACATACCCTCTGCCCATTGGGCCCACCTTGGCCTCCTCGCCCCTTGCCACTTGCCTCAATTTAAGTTATGATCACCCAGTTGATTACCAAGCACCACGTGCTATCAACAATTCAACATCGTTGCGTGACATGACTCGCCACAACAACTCAATCTCATCGTGTGATCCCACATGACACACAAGTTCATAACATTGTTCCATATTCCATTAATCAAGATTAATTATCAATGATTCTGACACATGTGATGACGTGGCACTGCT
Source organism: Otatea glauca (assembly GCA_036346275.1). Taxonomy (NCBI): domain Eukaryota; kingdom Viridiplantae; phylum Streptophyta; class Magnoliopsida; order Poales; family Poaceae; genus Otatea; species Otatea glauca. Next base: position 37,354,649 of record CM070716.1, on the reverse strand, counting down.
AAGCAACTAATACGATCTAAACCTCCAATGTTGATTATAATTATTAACCAACTATATTTAACCAATCTACGGTGACAATGGATCATGACATACAATGACAAGGTAGGGTATAGATCAATCTGGTATATTAGCTGATCCCAATCTAATTTGAAACAATTGTATATTTGAAACATATGCAATAGGGTAAAACAAATATAGCAATTTTATAAACATGGGTTCAACATGATCAAAGCACAACTTGCCTTGGAATAGGTCTGATCTGGTTCTGAACTTGCTCTTGAGTTGCTTGATCTTCCTCAAGCGTCGCACAATTCAACGTCTACAGCGTGCATCAAGGAGAAAAGCAAATAAATACCAAAACAGAGAGAAATTGAACTCCAAAAATCAAATAAAATTCACCATTAAATAGACCTCAATTTTACAAATTTTTAGAAATTTGAATCACTCAAATCCGAGTTAAATTGCAAAAGATATAGCCTTTTGAAGTTTGAAATGGGAGCGAGTTAAAGCCGAACATCAACGCCCTGCTGGACTCCTTCAGCCCTTGCAAATCCCCATGTGGAAATGGGAAGACATTAGTATGGATTTTATCACCGGTCTACCTAGGACTCGGAAAGGAAATGATTCTATATGGGTCATTGTTGATCGGTTAACAAAAGTGGCTCACTTCATCCCGATTAAGACCACATATCAAGGAGACAAGCTTGCGGAATTGTATATGGAGAACATTGTGCGTCGCACATGCGTTCCAAGAACTATTGTTTCGATCGAGGCTCCCAATTTACTTCCGATTTTGGGAAAGTTTGCGATCTGTTAGGAACTAAGCTAAACTTGATGCGACTTATCATCCTCAAACAGATGGGCGGTGAAAGAGTAAATCAAGTCTTGGAAGATATGCTCAGAGCACTGTGTGCTTTCATACAGCGCTAATTGGGAAAAGAGTCTTGCATTTCTGAATTCTCCTATAACAACAGCTTTCAAGCCGTCTTCAAATGTCGCCATTTGAAGCATTATATGGGAGAAAATGCGAACCCCTCTTTTACAGTCCGAAGTTGGAGAAAGAAAATTTTTCGCCCGGATCTTATCCAAGAGGCCCAAGGGCAAGTGGATGTAATCGAAGCCGATTGAAAGAAGCCCAATCACGTCAAAGAGTTATGCCGATAATCGTCGGCGTGAACTTAACCGAAAAAGGTGATCATGTTTACACGAAAGTCTCACCACTCCGTGGAGTTCGTCGTTTCGGATCCGTGGAAAACTAGCTCCCGGTATATTGGACCATATCAAATTCTCGAGAAGATGGGTGAGTTGGCATACAAGTTGGAACGCCACCTCGGTTATCCGAAGTTCATAATGTCTTTCATGTTTCGCAACTCAAGAAATGTCTTCGTGTACCCTTTGAATTCACCAATTTAGAAGACATTGATATCCAACCAGATTTGTCATATCGAGGCGTCAGATTCGCATCCTCGAAGAAGCGAACGCCACACAAGAAACAAATCCCACAAAATGCTAAAAGTTCAATGGAGCAACCACAGAAGATGAAGCAACTTTGGGAGCGTGAAGATCACTGCGAAAAGAATTCCATTTCTTTTAGTCCTTGCAAATCTCGAGGGCGAGATTTTTGTAAGGGGGTAGATTTGTAACATCTGAAAAATGGAATAATATAAAATTTCATATTTGATATTTGAATATAATTATTTCTGATTTTTCTTGACATGATTGGAATTTATTTGGATTTCTTTGGATTTTTGTGTTGAATGAAAAATCAAACAACTAGAATTAAAGAATGGATAATGGTGAAAAGATAAAATGGTAAAAGATAAATTTTGGAAAAATTACCATAGAACCTTAACCTCTCTGGTAAGTCAGTAAAATCAAGAAGTAAAATTTTGTGCACAGAAAAATGGATAAATAAAATTTATGTCACCTCTTTCTGACTAGAAACAGTGCTAGTCAGAATTAATGAAAAATATTCGAAGATTATCTGGATCTGGAAAAATTACCAAAGAACCCTCAGTGCAGTGTTTACACCTGGTAAAAATCTTAGGAATTGATCATGTCGGCAGAGCCCTCTAATAATTCAAAAACTGAGACCATCAAAAACTAGAAATTCTCATGTCAGAATTTCTATAAAATAAATACCCAATATTTTGAGTTGAAAATTTTACAGAGACATTCTTGACCTAGGTATAACCCCTCATAAAATTTTCAAAAATTAATAATAAGGTTTGAACCTTTAAATAAATACAAAACCGAAATTCAAATCTTGTACAAGTCTACAGTGTCAGAATTTTAAATAATTAATTACAAGATATTTTGACCTACAAATTTTACTGAGGTAAGAAGACTACCAGTAGAGACCAGTCAAAAAGTTTCACAAAATTACGCAGTGATCTGATGGCCGTTTTAATGCTCACATGGAGCTGTCTAGTGAAGCTTATCACTTTGGCTCGAATTCTCTCACCGGCGTGTGGGGCCATCACTTTTCCGTAACGGTTGATTGGCGGCGACGGAAAAGCGGCACTCTCTATGCCAGTGGCCCGGGACCCACCTGTCAGCCCCGAATTCCTTGCCCTCCTCCTTTTCCCCTCTCGCTTGAGACAAGCGCGAAGAACTCTCCGAGCCTCGCTTTTCCTCGCCGATCCGATGCATCTTCGCGCCACTCCTGCTGACCGAGCCACGCCTGCCCTTGGTCTCTGCGCGCCATACCTCGGTCGATCTCGCATCAAATCGCTGCCGCGAGGCGTGCGCCACTTCACGAGAGCGCCCGAACCGCGCAACTCCTCTCGCTGTTCAAATCTGTGCAACCCGAGTCCTCCGGCTATAAATAGCTCGTGTGCAGCACCTTGAGGCTTCCCTTCTCCTCATTCACTCCCGAACCAAGAAATCAAGCGAAACTCGGGAGCTTCTCCATTTTGCGAAAACCAAAAAGGGGAGAATCGCGATTGAGCAAAAACGATGCGTATCAATCGAATTCATTGCACCCGAGGCATCTTTGGGCATCACGAGCCTATCACGCTCATCAATTTGACTTCCCTCTGTGATCAATCTTCACTGCTGCGCTCGTTTCTTCCCCACGCCGCCGCGGTGGCGGGATGACCGCCGCCCCTCGGCCGACCAACCGGAAAAATGGAACCCGAGTTGCGTGGATACCTAAATCGCTACCGATTCCACCGGTTCGCTTCCTCTTCGTCTCCGTGAGCTCTTCTTCATTCCGCCGCATGCCGGTGGTGAGCCTCTCGGCCATCCCGCCGGTGACCGGCACCTCCCAGCGCGCCATGGTCCATCGCTGCTAGCCGTGGCCTTCACGCGCCGGAATCTCGCCGAACATCGCCGCGCGACCCTAACCGCGCTCTGTTTTCCTCAACGACCCACGGGTCCTCATCGACCGGACAAACAACGTCTGTTCTACGGTGAAATCGCTTTCCAAATTATGAAAACGTAATTCTCATTTTTTCGATTATTTTGTATACCGAATTAATTCAAACATTTATAACTTTTGTATTGTAGCTCCAAATGAAGTGAAATAAAATTCTTAATTCGTCTAAAATCTAGTTCTTTCAGAATATGCAATAACATTTTGAAAACCTCCACTGGTTAAATTTGATATTCAAATTTGAAAGAAAGGGCTAAAAACACACTTTATATTAAAATGTTGTAAACAAACTTTAGGTAGAATGAAACTAAATTTAGTGAAACACTCTACTTCCCGGAGTTCAAATATACAAAAATATTTAAGTTTCATTATTGTTTGAATTACTTTCTATTAAAGATTATAATCAATGCATTAGAAATTCAAATATACATAATTTGAGTAAAAAGAAATATAGAATAAGTAAAATTGACTTCTAAATAATATCATGGCAGTAGAATACCTTACTGTTCCAAAATAATTAATAAATCAACTTGATTTGAATTAACTTGAAAAGAATGAAATAGCTTAAACATAAAATGTGTAAATGTATATGGATAGAAAGCTAAATATGTTAGAATATGGGTCAAATGAATTCGAGTAATCACTAAACTAAATTTATCATACCTCTGGTAGTATAAGGTTTCCAGATGTAAAATAATATTTAAAGGTTATTACATAAAGCGATAAGTGATAAATAATTAAAGTGTTAATAATTGCATAATTGGAATAGTTGTAACTATTACAAATAAACTTCAAATTTGACAAAACCAAATTTAATAGCCTTGAAAAATAGTACCCCTGCTGTGAATACAAAAATACCTTATGTTTATACTAGGTTGAAATAAAATAAGGTTAAACCCTAATGAATCCTTATAGGAAAAACATCGCGGATAAAAGCCATTTGTCATGAAACCAACTTTAAATCACTTCTAGTGTCATGCCCTATTAATGCCTGAAAAATGGATAAATTATCCTAGGCGGTGTAGTCGCAACCTTATATCAAAAGTCGAAATTTGTAGTCGAGTAGTAAATTGAACTATCAAGCCTTTTCATCGATCCGTAGAACCTCTCGTCTAAATGCAAATGTATTAGAAATCAGTTTAGAAATGATATTTAGGATATGGTAAACCATATTCTCTAAAAATATTTCATTTACAACTTTCATTTCAATTAAATCCTGCTAGTTGAATACCCCTTAAAAGTATGATTGTCGTAACCTTTAATGTCATATAAGCGTTTTCAACTAAGAAAATAATGTCTCGTCTAAAAGCTAAAATGTATAAAATCAGTCTAGATATGTTGTTCAAAGTATATGCTATCTAATTCCGAAGAAATAACCTTATTTCATCATGTTTTACATATAAACTGTAATAGTCAAATAACCCTTCGTTCTATGTTTAGCGAACCCTACATAATAAGGATTAAGTGAACTTTGTAATAAAGAATTTGAAGTTAATAAATTTGTATCACGAACCTTCTTAAAAACTATAAATAAATCTAATTAGCTACCTTATCGGTCATAACACCTTTCAGATCGTTTCTTATGCGAGATCACTTAAAGAATTAAGTATGTTTTGCATAACTCCTTTAATTGGTATTTCAATTCTTTTAATCCAAATAATTTTAGCATCTATAATTGAAGTTCTAAATACTAGAATTCATAATTTTAGCCTCTTGAATTAAGTAAATCAAGAGAAGATAATCTATAAAAGAAACCCTGTTCGTTATCTCAAAACCATTAAGAATATGAATTTGTAAGTATCTAAATCATGAGGTCGTAAATAATTCAAACCCTAAATCATCCCTGTTTATGCAATGAATCTTTATTTGATTTTACATGCATCTTCTTTTCGCCTTTATTGAAGTTTATTATTTGCTATTTTCCGATCAATCGACGTGTAGAATTCGGCGTCCTTCCTCGTAGTTGCCTCCGCTGCGTCTGCGATCGCGTCTTCGTAAGTAAGCGATATATGAGCAAGGCAAGCACCCCTTTGACCATCTTGATCCCGAATTTAATTTGCATTGTTTATTAAAATGTTTTATGCATCGTTTACTTTTGTAAATTGCTATTTTGTGGTCTTGGTAGTTATACCTATTGTCTCATGAAACTTCCTTGATAAGTATGAATATGTGAACCTTGATAACCATAGATTAAGCTTAGACAATTACTTAATGTCGCCATGGGTATATGCGATTACTTTTATCCATGCTTAGCCATGCTTTTAGATCAAATAATGATGATGATGATCGATCAAAATGTGTTCTTTGTGAAATGGAAAATGTTGTCATTGTAGCTGTTGGCTATGGGTATTTTGATTAAAACCCAAAATAAAACTATGGTTTCGATGCGGGCGATTATTGGCAATAGCGGAGGTGCGAGAGGATTTGCACGTAGTTAGGGTGGAGTATCGCCGTGTCAAATTTAAGGACCGAACTTCGGTGTTGTATGATCCAAGATAATTCGTGCAAACCACAAGTGTTGTTATGGGGCTTCCTTAAACCAATTAAGTTATCTAGTTTAACTTTGCACATTGGTAGGTCAAGCAAGATAAGGGCTTTCCTTTGGGGTTTGCTCGACGGGTGCCCACACCGAGGTGTTGGGAACAACACTTACCAATATAACGGTGTGCGCCACGTCTATGGGGAGTTCCAACATTCCTATGCTCGAGTTCTTCCGGCTTTAGCGTGGGTTTTATCGTCCGGTCTTTGGTGCAAAGTTAGATTAGATAATGTAAAGGTTTTCGTCATGAACATTACGCCACACGCTTAAAGTGCGTGAAACATGCGGCAAAAGAAAAGGTCATGACTTGTGGGAAAAGTTGTACACCTCGCAGAGTGTAAATCTAATCGATTAGCCGTCCCCTCGGTCATGGGAAACTTGGTGAACTTGCACTAGTTAAATGTTTAATTTTCTAAAATGGGTTGTGGAATGGAACTTGTTTAGCGACTTTTGTTTTCATGTCAAAGGATCGACATTGATGGATTCCATTTACGGATTATTCGATATTCACGATGGGTGGTGAATATATTACTTACGCTTTACTTATTTCATATCATCAATTATGCTTTTATAAATTCCGTTTGTAAATAACTTGTTTTACAATGTCAATTCGCTTTATGCAAATTTAATCGTAGTAGCCTCCTTTGAAATGGCTGCATATATTATAGGCTTTGCTCAAGTCTTGCGAATACGATTGTACTCACCCTTGCTTATATGTGGTTTTAGGTGGTTAAGTTGTCGAGCTTGAGGTTTCTTTAAATCGCAGTTGCGGGTTTTCTTCGTCGAATCTTTCTAGGGATTATGCCTTGTCGGTTGCTGCGGGTGTTGGATGGGCACACTACAAGACCTTGCTTCTTTGCTACTTTATCTCGATTTGTAAGAATTTTCTTTATGTAATAGCTTCCGCTTAATAATATTTGTTGTATGGTTGTGATTCCAATTGGTGTATGTGCGTACTAGCTCACGATCATGGGACTAGTGCGGAAATGCACATTAGATTTCCATTTTGCAAGCATGTAATAATGGGGTCATTCTGATTGGTATCGAGCTATCTTTGTATGAGGATAAACCCTAGATAGAATGGTCGTTAGCATTGGAATAATCAAATTCAAAATCCTATGTCTAAAGGTTATCATATTTGCAAAATGTAGATTTTGCTATTCTTCCTCTATCTTAAGATTCTCCTCTTATCCTTACATTCATTTTGTTTAGTAAACAAATTCTTCTTTCCCTTAAATTAAACCTTGACAATTGGAGACTCGGTGTCTACATCAACAATCTTAAGGAAGAGAAATGTCGCTCCGTGAAGACTGGTGTTGATAGGTTGAATAGGAATATAATAAGCTAAGATATTTTAGAACCCTTGTAAGTTAATCGATGATTTGTTTTGTGAGTTTTGTTGAAATCTTCTCTCTTGTATTGCTTACGGGTTACTCTCGCAAATACTAAACCATTTGGTTGAAATTTACGATGTGCCAACCCTTATTTAATAAGAAAATTTAATTAAAAAGATTTTAAGGAACGAAAAGTTGCCTAGTAACCGAACTGAATATAGTCTAAATGTCAATCTTCTCTTGACTGCAGAATGCCTAAAACAAGATCCTTAAGGAAATTATTGGAGTGTGAGGTCGCTCAAAATCCCCGACCCACAAGAGCCAACATTCCAACTCCAGTCCAATCCGGTCCCCAAAATCCAACTGCTAGAACATCCCGACGCAATGTTCGTCATGAATCATCTCCGCCTCTTCAAGACCCAAGTGAAGTATTTCCTGAAGAACAATCTCCTGAACCTCAAGCTGTAGCTCGAGTCTTGGCAATGCTTGAGCAAGAGCATCGGGTTGATAATCTTCTACTCCGAGAAGTAATGCGAATACTACCCACCTTAGCGAAGCTAGGGATGGAAATGGGGTACGCGCATTACTCCAAGTTGGGAGAGTTTCGAAGACTCAACCCCGACTTTCTCCTCATCGTGGAACCTCTTGATGCCGATGATTGGCCGTTCCATTGAGAGCAAGTTAGTCATTACGCAATGTAGTGACTATGAAAAGGTTCTTTATGCTTCTCATCGCCTACATGGAACTATGATGAGTGCGGTGGGAAAATCATCGAGCGATGCTCCCTGAAGGTCAAACTATATCTTGGGCAGCATTTAAAGAAGCATTTCGTAGGACTCACATTCCTACAAGTGTCATTGAGATCAAGAAGCGAGAATTTATGGAGTTGAAGCAAGAAAGCTTATCGGTGATGGAATATTTATATCGCTTCAACCATCTATCTCGTTATCTTTGATTACGAAGTGGCGGATGAAGTTGAAGAATTGAGCATTTCAGAGAACATCGAATGATGAAATCAAGTGGATGCTAGTCGCCCACGACATTCATGATTTCCAAACCTTAGTTGATAAAGCTATTCGAGTGGAGTTCGGCATGAGAACAGTAATGGAAAGCCGAAAGCGCAAATGGATAGCTCGTCAGTCTATAAATGATCATTCTCCAAAACAACGTCTATTACGGTCATTCAATGTTCACCACATGTTTCTCAATTCCGGCAATGCCGAGGGCGAACTTTTCACCCTCAACGACCGCAGTTCATTCACTCTGACAAGCCAAATTATCTTCTAGCACTCGGTGCGAAGCCTATCCTTGTCCTAAGAAGGATTACGAGCGACTTTATCCGCACTAAAGAGCCCTCAAGTAAAGATCGGATGGTTGGAAAGTTGAAAATCTCTAAGTCACCCTCTACTTCAAAGCAAGTTACTATTTACGGTAAATCGCAACATGTGACGTGAGAAGAAGCTCATAATGCACTGATGTGGTACTAGGGACATTCCTTGTTCACTCTGTACCTACATTGGTGTTATTTGATTCCGGTGCGTCACATTCCTTCATATCCAACAAGTTCATTAAGCAGCATGAACTTCAAGCTGATTTGCTTCCCACAAAGATGATAATCTATTCGCCAGGAGCAACGATGAAAGCCTCGAAACTTTGTTCTGAGGTATGCATTGAGATTAGCGGAGTATCTTTCTATGCTAATCTTATTGCTATTGAGACCTCGGGACTAGATGTGATCCTCGGTATGGATTGGTTGTCTAAGCACAAAGGCTATATTGATTGTGCTAACCGATCTATATCCCTTCTCAATCAGATGGGATCCAAGTGCTATTTTCTTGATCGAGAGCACTCGGCTCAACAGCCATTTCTTGGTTCTGCTTTGGTTACAGAATTGAGTCAAGTACCAGTGGTATGTGAGTATCCTGATGTGTTCCCAGATGAACTACCAGGAATGCCTCCAGACCGAGACATGGAATTTGTCATTAATCTTGTTCCTGGAACAGCACCTATCTCTAAGCGACCTTATCGCTTACCTCTAGATGAGTTGGCAGAATTGAAGAAGCAACTCAATGAGCAATTGGATAAAGGATTTATTCGCCCTAGTTCATCTCCGTGGGGCAGTCCTGTACTATTTGTTCCTAAGAAAGACGGTGGTCTACGCATGTGCATAGATTATCGTGCTTTAAATGAGGTCTTTATTAAGAACAAATATCCACTTCCTCGTATTGATGATCTTTTGATCAATTGAATGGTGCTCATGTATTCTCAAAGATTGATTTGAGACATGGGTATTATCGATTGAAGATGAAGCCCGAGGACATTCCAAAGACGCCTTCACCACTCGTTACGGGTTGTATGAGTACACCGTAATGTCATTCGGACTTACAAATGCTCCTGCCGGTTTATGTGCCTTATGAATAAGGTCTTTATGGAGTATCTGGACAAGTTCGTAGTGGTGTTCATTGATGACATTCTCATTTATTCCAAGATGAAGAAGATCATGTGCAACACTTGAGTATGGTACTTGGAAAGCTTCGTGAACATAAACTCTATGCCAAGTTAGAAATGTGAATTACGGTTAAAGGAAGTCGCATTTCTTGGACATGTTCTTCGGAAGGCGGAATTGCAGTGGACCCAAGAAAGATCCAAGCCATTACAGAATGGGAGCCACCTCGATCTGTTCCTAAGGTCAGAAGTTTTCTCGGTTTAGCGGGATACTATCGCGCTTTATCGAAAACTTCTCCAAAATTGCTCGCCCAATGACTCAACTCATGAAGAAGGAAAAGAAATTTGAATGGACCCCGAATGTGAAGCAAGTTTCAAGAACTTAAGAAAAGATTAACTACTGCTCCAATTCTTATTGTGCACGATATTCATAAGAGTTTCGATGTATATTGCGATGCATCACGACACGGTCTTGGATGTGTTTTGATGCAAGAAAGAAAGGTTATCGCATATGCTTCAGCGTCAACTTCGCCGCATGAACAAAATTATCCTACTCATGATTTAGAACTAGCACCGTTGTCTATGCTCGAAGATTTGGAGACACTATCTTATTGGCAATCGATGTGAAATCTATCTGAGACCACAAAAGTCGAAATATTTCTTCACCCAACCGATTTAAATCTCGTGCAAAGGAGATGGTTAGAATTGATCAAAGACTATAACCTTGGCATTCATTACCATCTGGTAAAGCTAATGTTGTAGTGATGCTCTCGATCAGAAAGCTTCATTGTCTTTTCGTCTCCGATCAATCTGAGTGCAAAGTGAGTTCCAAAAGCTCAATTTGGATTTGGTTGAAGAAGGCTATGTTGCTACTCTTGAATTGCAACCTACCCTCGAACTCATATAAAAGCCGCTCAACTCAAGGATGAGGCCATTGCCAAAATTAGAAAGCAGTTAAAAGAAGGTGTTGAATCTGATTCTCGGAAAGTCGGATGAAGTAATTATGCGAGGGAATCGTATATATGTCCCAAGTGATCCCGAACTCAAGAAGTCGATTTTGAAGGAATCTCATGAATCTCCTCTTTCTATCCACCACAGGAGTACAAAAATGTATCGAGACCTAAAACAAGAATATTGGTGGCCCGGTATGAAAAGGAAATTGCTGCCTATGTCGCGAGAGTGTGACGTATGTCAGCGAGTTAAAGCCGAACATCAACGCCCTGCTGGACTCCTTCAGCCCTTGCAAATCCCCATGTGGAAATGGGAAGACATTAGTATGGATTTTATCACCGGTCTACCTAGGACTCGGAAAGGAAATGATTCTATATGGGTCATTGTTGATCGGTTAACAAAAGTGGCTCACTTCATCCCAGTTAAGACCACATATCAAGGAGACAAGCTTGCAGAATTGTATATGGAGAACATTGTGCGTCTGCACGGCGTTCCAAGAACTATTGTTTCCGATCGAGGCTCCCAATTTACTTCCCGATTTTGGGAAAGTTTGCACAGTCTGTTAGGAACTAAGCTAAACTTGATCTGACTTATCATCCTCAAGCAGATGGGCGATCAAAGAGTAAATCAAGTCTTGGAAGATATGCTCGAGCACTGTGTGCTTTCATACTGTAGCTAATTGGGAAAAGAGTCTTGCATTTCTTTGAATTCTCCTATAACAACAGCTTTCAAGCCAGTCTTCAAATGTCGCCATTTGAAGCATTATATGGGAGAAAATGCAGAACCCCTCTTTTCTGGTCCGAAGTTGGAGAAAGAAAATTTTTCGGCCCAGATCTTATCCAAGAGGCCCAAGGGCAAGTGGATGTAATCAGAAGCCGATTGAAAGAAGCCCAATCACGTCAAAAGAGTTATGCCGATAATCGTCGGCGTGAACTTAACCAAAAAGGTGATCATGTTTACCTGAAAGTCTCACCACTCCGTGGAGTTCGTCGTTTCTAGATCCGTGGAAAACTAGCTCCCCGGTATATTGGACCATATCAAATTCTCGAGAAGATGGGTGAGTTGGCATACAAGTTGGAACTGCCACCTCAGTTATCCGAAGTTCATAATGTCTTTCATGTTTCGCAACTCAAGAAATGTCTTCGTGTACCCACTGAATTCACCAATTTAGAAGACATTGATATCCAACCAGATTTGTCATATCGAGAGCGTCCGATTCGCATCCTCGAAGAAGCAGAACGCCACACAAGAAACAAATCCCACAAAATGCTAAAAGTTCAATGGAGCAACCACACGAAGATGAAGCAACTGGGAACGTGAAGATCACTGCGAAAAGAATTCCCATTTCTTTTAGTCCTTGCAAATCTCGAGGACGAGATTTTTGTAAGGGGGTAGATTTGTAACATCTGAAAAATGGAATAATATAAAATTTCATATTTGATATTTGAATATAATTATTTCTGATTTTTCTTGACATGATTGGAATTTATTTGGATTTCTTTGGATTTTTGTGTTGAATGAAAAATCAAACAACTAGAATTAAAGAATGGATAATGGTGAAAAGATAAAATGGTAAAAGATAAATTTTGGAAAAATTACCATAGAACCTTAACCTCTCTGGTAAGTCAGTAAAATCAAGAAGTAAAATTTTGTGCACAGAAAAATGGATAAATAAAATTTATGTCACCTCTTTCTGACTAGAAACAGTGCTAGTCAGAATTAATGAAAAATATTCGAAGATTATCTGGATCTGGAAAAATTACCAAAGAACCCTCAGTGCAGTGTTTACACCTGGTAAAAATCTTAGGAATTGATCATGTCGGCAGAGCCCTCTAATAATTCAAAAACAGAGACCATCAAAAACTAGAAATTCTCATGTCAGAATTTCTATAAAATAAATACCCAATATTTTGAGTTGAAAATTTTACAGAGACATTCTTGACCTAGTTATAACCCCTCATAAAATTTTCAAAAATTAATAATAATGTTTGAACCTTTAAATAAATACAAAACCGAAATTCAAATCTTGTACAAGTCTACAGTGTCAGAATTTTAAATAATTAATTACAAGATATTTTGACCTACAAATTTTACTGAGGTAAGAAGACTACCAGTAGAGACCAGTCAAAAAGTTTCACAAAATTACGCAGTGATCTGATGGCCGTTTTAATGCTCACATGGAGCTGTCTAGCTGAAGCTTATCACTTTGGCTCGAATTCTCTCACCGACGTGTGGGGCCATCACTTTTCCGTAACGGTTGGTGGCGGCGACGGAAAACGGCACTCTCTATGCCAGTGGCCGGGACCCACCTGTCAGACCCCCAATTCTTGCCCCTCCTCCTTTTCCCTCTCGCCGAGACAAGCGCGAAGAACTCTCCCGAGCCTCGCTTTTCCTCGCCGATCCGATGCATCTTCGCGCCACTCCTGCCGACCGAGCCACGCCTGCCCTTGGTCTCTGCGCGCCATACCTCGGTCGATCTCGCATCAAATCATTGCCGCGAGACGCGGCGCCACTTCACCGAGAGCGCCGAACCGCCGCAACTCCTCTCGCGTTCAAATCTGTGCAACCCGAGTCCTCGGCTATAAATAGCTCGTGTGCAGACCTTGAGGCTTCCTTCTCCTCATTCACTCCCGAACCAAGAAATCAAGCGAAACTCAGGAGCTTCTCCATTTTGCGAGAAAACCGAAAAAGGGGAGAATCGCGATTGAGCAAAAACCGATGCGTATCAATCAATTCATTGCACCCGAGGCATCTTTGGGCATCATCCGAGCCTATCCGCTCATCAATTTCACTTCCCTCTGGCGATCAATCTTCACCATCAAGCGCTCGTTTCTTCCCCACGACCGCCGACGGTGGCGGCCGACCGCCGCCCCTCGGCCGACCAACCGGAAAATGGAACCCGAGTTGCGTGGATACCTAAATCGCTACCGATTCCACGGATTTCGCTTCCTCTTCGTCTCCGCGAGCTCTTCTTCATTCCGCCGCATGCCGCCGGTGGCGAGCCTCCTCGGCCATCCCCCGGTGACGGCACCTCCCAGCGCGCCATGGTCCATCGCGCTAGCCGTGGCCTTCATGCGCCGGAATCTCGCGAACATCGCCGCGTGCGCCCTAACCGCCGCTCTGCTTTTTCCTCAACGACCCACGGGTCCCTCATCGACCGGACAAGCAACGTCCTGTTCTACGGTGAAATCGCTTTCCAAATTATGAAAACGTAATTCTCATTTTTTCCATTATTTTGTATACCGAATTAATTCAAACATTTATAACTTTTGTATTGTAGCTCCAAATGAAGTGAAATAAAATTCTTAATTCGTCTAAAATCTAGTTCTTTCAGAATATGCAATAACATTTTGAAAACCTCCACTGGTTAAATTTGATATTCAAATTTGAAAGAAAGGGCTAAAAACACACTTTATATTAAAATGTTGTAAACAAACTTTAGGTAGAATGAAACTAAATTTAGTGAAACACTCTACTTCCGGAGTTCAAATATACAAAAATATTTAAGTTTCATTATTGTTTGAATTACTTTCTATTAAAGATTATAATCAATGCATTAGAAATTCAAATATACATAATTTGAGTAAAAGAAATATAGAATAAGTAAAATTGACTTCTAAATAATATCATGGCAGTAGAATACCTTACTGTTCCAAAATAATTAATAAATCAACTTGATTTGAATTAACTTGAAAAGAATGAAATAGCTTAAACATAAAATGTGTAAATGTATATGGATAGAAAGCTAAATATGTTAGAATATGGGTCAAATGAATTGAGTAATCACTAAACTAAATTTATCATACCTCTGGTAGTATAAGGTTTCAGATGTAAAATAATATTTAAAGGTTATTACATAAAACAGTAAGTGATAAATAATTAAAGTGTTAATAATTGCATAATTGGAATAGTTGTAACTATTACAAATAAACTTCAAATTTGACAAAACCAAATTTAATAGCCTTGAAAAATAGTACCCTGCTGTGAATACAAAAATACCTTATGTTTATACTAGGTTGAAATAAAATAAGGTTAAACCCTAATGAATCCTTATAGGAAAAACATCGCGGATAAAAGCCATTTGTCGTGAAACCAACTTTAAATCACTTCTAGTGTTATGCCCTATTAATGCCTGAAAAATGGATAAATTATCCTAGGCGTGTAGTCGCAACCTTATATCAAAAGTGAAATTTGTAGTCGAGTAGTAAATTGAACTATCAAGCCTTTTCATCGATCCGTAGAACCTCTCGTCTAAATGCAAATGTATTAGAAATCAGTTTAGAAATGATATTTAGGATATGGTATACCATATTCTAGAAAAATATTTCATTTACAACTTTCATTTCAATTAAATCCTGCTAGTTGAATACCCCTAAAAAGTATGATTGTCGTAACCTTTAATGTCATATAAGCGTTTTCAACTAAGAAAATAATGTCTCGTCTAAAAGCTAAAATGTATAAAATCAGTCTAGATATGTTGTTCAAAGTATATGCTATCTAATTCCGAAGAAATAACCTTATTTCATCATGTTTTACATATAAACTGTAATAGTCAAATAACCCTTCGTTCTATGTTTAGCGAACCCTACCGCAATAAGGATTAAGTGAACTTTGTAATAAAGAATTTGAAGTTAATAAATTTGTATCACCAGAACCTTCTTAAAAACTATAAATAAATCTAATTAGCTACCTTATCAGTCATAACCTGCTCAGATCGTTTCTTATGCAGATCACTTAAAGAATTAAGTATGTTTTGCATAACTCCTTTAATTGGTATTTCAATTCTTTTAATCCAAATAATTTTAGCATCTATAATTCGAAGTTCTAAATACTAGAATTCATAATTTTAGCCTCTTGAATTCGTAAATCAAGAGAAGATAATCTATAAAAGAAACCCTGTTTCGTTATCTCAAAACCATTAAGAATATGAATTTGTAAGTATCTAAATCATGAGGTCGTAAATAATTCAAACCCTAAATCATCCCTGTTTATGCAATGAATCTTTATTTGATTTTACATGCATCTTCTTTTCGCCTTTATTGAAGTTTATTATTTGCTATTTTCCGATCAATCGACGTGTAGAATTCGACGCCCTTCCTCCGCCGTTGCCTCCGTAAATCTGCGATCGCGTCTTCGTAAGTAAACGATATATGAGCAAGGCAAGCACCCCTTTGACCATCTTGATCCCGAATTTAATTTGCATTGTTTATTAAAATGTTTTATGCATACGTTTACTTTTTGTAAATTGCTATTTTGTGGTCTTGGTAGTTATACCTATTGTCTCATGAAACTTCCTTGATAAGTATGAATATGTGAACCTTGATAACCATAGATTAAGCTTAGACAATTACTTAATGTCGCCATGGGTATATGCGATTACTTTTATCCATGCTTAGCCATGCTTTTAGATCAAATAATGATGATGATGATCGATCAAAATGTGTTCTTTGTGAAATGGAAAATGTTGTCATTGTAGCTGTTGGCTATGGGTATTTTGATTAAAACCCAAAATAAAACTATGGTTTCGATGCGGCGATTATTGGCAATAGCCGGAGGTGCGAGAGGATTTGCACGTAGTTAGGTGGAGTATCGCCGTGTCAAATTTAAGGACCGAACTTCGGTGTTGTATGATCCAAGATAATTCGTGCAAACCACAAGTGTTGTTATGGGGCTTCCTTAAACCAATTAAGTTATCTAGTTTAACTTTGCACATTGGTAGGTCAAGCAAGAGGGCTTTCCTTTCGGGTTTGCTCGACGGGTGCCCACACCGAGGTGTTGGGAACAACACTTACCAATATAACGGTGTGCGCCACGTCTATGGGGAGTTCCAACATTCCTATGCTCCGAGTTCTTCGGCTTTAGCGTGGGTTTTATCGTCCGGTCTTTGGTGCAAAGTTAGATTAGATAATGTAAAGGTTTTCGTCATGAACATTCGCCACACGCTTAAAGTGCGTGAAACATGCGCAAAAGAAAAGGTCATGACTTGTGGGAAAAGTTGTACACCTCTGCGAGTGTAAATCTAATCGATTAGCCGTCCCCTCGGTCATGGGAAACTTGGTGAACTTGCACTAGTTAAATGTTTAATTTTCTAAAATGGGTTGTGGAATGGAACTTGTTTAGCGACTTTTGTTTTCATGTCAAAGGATCGACATTGATGGATTCCATTTCGGATTATTCGATATTCACGATGGGTGGTGAATATATTACTTACGCTTTACTTATTTCATATCACCAATTATGCTTTTATAAATTCCGTTTGCAAATAACTTGTTTTACAATGTCAATTACGCTTTATGCAAATTTAAGCGTAGTAGCCTCCTTTGAAATGGCTGCATATATTATAGGCTTTGCTCAAGTCTTGGAGTACGATTGTACTCACCCTTGCTTATATGTGGTTTTTAGGTGGTTAAGTTGTCGAGCTTGAGGTTTCTTTTCGCGCGAGTTGCGGGTTTTTCTTCGTCGAATCTTTCTAGGATTATGCCTTGTCGGTTTACTGCGGGTGTTGGATGGGCACACTACAAGACCTTGCTTCTTTGCTACTTTATCTCGATTTGTAAGAATTTTCTTTATGTAATAGCTTCCGCTAATAATATTTGTTGTATGGTTGTGATTCCAATTGGTGTATGTGCGTACTAGCTACTGATCATGGGACTAGTACGGAAATGCACATTAGATTTCCATTTTTGCAAGCATGTAATAATGGGGGTCGTTACATATGCCCCACGAGGGTCGAAAAGCATGCGTCAGATTAAGCGTCACGGATACCACTCGGATAAAACAATGATATGTCCCAAGAAAGACCAGAGTTGTATCCCGCACTGATCGGATATGGGTATCGCTCGTCCACGAGCCAAGAAAAAACTGCACGCCCGAGTTGAGCCTAAGCTGTATCCAACACCGATCGGATATGGGTACCACTCGGCCAAGAGCCACGTGTGTATGGTACGCCCAAGTCGAGCCCAAGCGTATCCTACATCGATCGGATATGGGTATCACTTGGCCATGAGCCAAAGAAATCTCGACACGCCCAAGTCGAGCCTAAGGCGTGTCCTATGGACATGGGTATCATTCGCCACGAGCGCGCAAATCCTAACATGTCCCAAGTCGGACCTAAGGTGTATCCTACGACGGTTGGGTGCGGATACCGCTCGACCAAGGAACCATGCAAGCTTCGACGTGCCCCAAGCTGGGTTCAAGCTACGTCAAAACGACGATCATGGAAAAATATTGAGAAAAGGTACATCTTTATTTATGTATAAAAAGTTCACCGGGCATTATGCCCGGGAAAGTATTACATTTATAGGGGACCTACACTTCACCCCGACGCACGCGACCCAATGCCTCCACGAGGGCCTCCCTGGCCCTAAAGAGGGCTGGGAAGATCTCCAGGAAGGTGTCGACGGCAACGCGGTCAAGGGCGGCGGCTTTATCCTCTGCCCACTCCGCCATGGCACGGTCGAAATCCTCCCATAGCTCGGCGAGCTCGGGGTCGTCTCGATCGTCTTTGAAGTTCCTCATGAAGAAGAAAGAAGCTTGAAGCAATAAGGTGAGAACTAAGCGTGAAGGAATACATCCCAGAAGCATTGATCGCCTTTTATAGCCGGTACAGTGAGGATGAAGTAAATGCAACGAGCCGAGGAGCTTTGGAGTTAATCTGATTTGGAAGCTAAAGGGGTTTTCGGAATTCGAGTTGACACAGAAAATTAAGACAATCTCGAAGACCGTCCGGTGGTTATCCATGAAGAGAAAAGATATTAAAGCTTCGCTTCGGGCGGGGAGAAGTATTCAATCCACGTCTGAAATATGGGTCAAGTCCGTGAGGCCACTCACAACAAATTCGTCTGGCAGAAGATTATATTCAGTTGAAGCAAAAATCAAGGGTTATATTCGAGTCCTTCATAATCTACTCGCCGCAAGAAGAAGCCTTCAAATCACATGAAGAAACCAGTCGGAGGATTGTACAGGAAGTCCGGGACAATGATTCAAGCTGAAACCTAATTAGAAACGTAACGATCGGATCATGAAGCACTCGGGGGCTACTGTAGAATATATGAAACCAGGTATCTCCATGACCGGCCCATCGTCACCTGAAGAGAAGAAAGGCCCAGGGAGGAGGCCCAAAGGTTGTGCCCCGTGCCAAACCAAGCAGCCGTACGGTAGTGAAGACCATGTGGAGGTCTATCCTTGTGTGTGATGAGTAATTGATGAGATTTGAGCTTGTGTTGTTTTAAATTGATTTGGATTTGAAACAATTTGAGTGTTGGTCTACCGGCTTCGGGGCTTTGGCTAGTCGGAGACCAGTTGTCCGACCCCGAGTGGTGGAGGCTTTCACGGTCGAGGAGACCGGTCGTCCGAGGCCGAGTGGTCGGGCTCTCATTGGTCGGAGACCGATCGTTCGACCTCAGTGGTTGGAGGCTTTGGCCGGTCGAAGACCGGTGGTCGACCTCAGTGGTCGAGATGGAGACCGATGATCCGACCGGAGTGGTGCGGGCCTTGGTTGGTCGGAGACCGGTGGTCGACCTCGAGTGGTCGAGATGGAGACCGTGATCCAACCCGGAGTGGTGCGGGCCTTGGCCGGTCGGAGACCGGTGGTCGGACTCGAGTGGTCGAGATGGAGACTAGTGATCCGACCCGGAGTGGTCTGGGCCTTGGCTGGTCGGAGACCAGTGGTCAGACCTCGAGTGGTCGGGATGGAGACCAGTGGTCAGACCACGTGTTGTTAGGGTTATGCTAGTCAGCGTAGTGTATATCTTTCTGTTAAGATGGATATGTGTTGTGGGCATTGCTATGTGAGGATTTTCCTTGTCTTTGATGGTTGCAGGGCAACGGTGCTAGGTCATGGTGAGGCGAAGGTTGACCGGGACTAGGCATTGAGTGTCGGAGGTCTAGATGGTCGGGAGATCGCCGGAAGATGATCTGAGACGGAGTCCGGGCAAGTCAAGAAGACAAGGAAAGGAGATGAAGCTAGCTTGTCACTACTTGGATCAAGGAGAGCTGTAGGGTTGCAGTTCCGGAAGATAAAGTAGTGGATAAAGTATAGCTTGCTGTCAGGTGTACTGAGATAGTACCTGAGAGTAGTTGAGAGTTGTTGAGAGTGACAGTGTAAGGATCAAATCCTGGCTCTTGGATGTTGGCTTAGGATTGAAGCAGGACATCCAAAGGTGGGAATTGATCCCAGGTCACTATAAATAGAGGGGTAGGGACAGCCTCCCCTCTTTGAAGGTTCGAGGTTTTTTGTTTGCTCATTTGAGTTTTGCCCACTTTGTTGTGAGGCTTTGTAAACCTCCCTTCCAGAAATGAAATGTTCTTCATTTATGTTCTTGTTTCATTTCCCTTACGTATTTACATTACGCACTTAAATTCTGTTATCTAATTTCTGCATTTACTTACTTGCAATTTACTTTACGTAATTTGGATTTGCCTCATCTCCTTCTACATGCTATTGAGTCTTTGTTGAAATTCATGATTGATGAACTCTTCTCTGGATTCGATGCTTTCAATCATCTAGGCAATCCTTGCGTTCTTGTTGCAAGTTGTAAATCTGTGTTCTTAAAGTGCGTAAACGTGTGACTTGCAGTTCTTTAGTCTTGATTGGCTTTTGGTTCTTGTTGCCAAGGATGAAAGATTGCTGGATGAATCTTCTGTAGATCATATCCCAATCATCTAGGCAATCTACAACCTCTTCTATTCAGTTTTGTAAGAAACCAATTTTTATGCCTAGTAAAAGAAAGTGCCTTCAGATCGTGTTTCTATTTGTTTGAAGGGTTGTTTTCTCGTGTACTTACTTTCTATGATTTGTGGAGAGTCATCCAAGGATTTCTGACCATCAACTCCCACCAGCAAGTTAGGGGTGAGGTCTGTGTTCGTGACTCTGTTTTTGGTGTTGCATTTGTTAAACTGAAAAGGGACGGAACCTTGGTATCAATTCCTTCAATTGATGATTGAAATAGGTTCCTGACATCCTTAGAGAGGTGCACACAAATTTTCACTATTTTTGGATCAGCCGATCAAAAGTTACATCGATTTCTGTTTTTGAGATCGTGATGATTTTACTATTCACCCGAACACTATTTACCCCGAGTACTGTTCATCCGACCTCTGCAGGTCGGGAGTACTGTTCATCCGACCAGTGCTGGGCGGGAGGTACTGTTCACCTGAACACTATTCACACCTGAGTACTGTTCATCCGACCTCTGCAGGTCGGGAGCACTGTTCATCCGACTAGTACTGACGACCAGTTCATAAGATCGTTCATCCGACCAGTGCTGATTTTCTTGCTCACGGACCTTAAGCGGTCGGAGCCTCTGTTCATGAAATTGCCTGATCGATGGTTCAATTCTTTCTTTCTGGTCTTTTGGTGGTTTGAATTCTAGGGGGAGAGTTTATTCGAAAATTTTATTTGGCTCCTATTCACCCCCCTCTAGTCGCCTTTTTTGATCTTTCAGGTAAGGGGCATATCTTATAGACAGTTGAATATGTATTTGGATATAGAAGATACGATTGTAGTCTGAGTCGTTTATAGGGCAGAAAAAGATGTAAAACTCTATCCTCAGAATCGACTAGAATCTTGTAATCGATCGAATCGCAAACCGATCAGACTCTGTAAGCCGCACCACCCCCGGTATATAAGGGAGAGGGCGGGCAACAACAAGGCATCAAGCCATAGAGCATAGCACACCTCATATCGCCCAGAGCACCTTGCGCTTTGAGCAATCTTAGATCCAAGAGATCCACATAATCCCAGCACACAGGATTAGGGTATTACCTCCATCGCTGAGGGCCTGAACCTGTCTAACCCCTTGTCTTGTGTGGCCTTCGAGTTTGAGATCTAGCGCCTACCCCATAAATTTATTGCCGACTATGAAAGTCGACAACGGTTAAGTATGGGACTTTGAGTCATAAGACTTTCTCATTTTTCATCCTCAGTCTAAAAAGGTCTTTATCAACTTTAAGGGATCTTACTACGATGGGGTCTTTAAAGGATGAGATTTATCCATATTGAATTTTTCTAATATCTTCTTAGTATAGGTACACTGGTATGCAAAGATTCCTTTAGAGAAATACTCTAGCTGTAGGTCTAAGCAATATTTGATTGTACCTAAATCTTTCATCTCAAACTCCATCATAAGGTAAGAACTTGCTTCCTTTATCTCTTTTGTGGTTTCGATGATCTTCAGATCATTGACATAGACAGAGATGATACATAATCCATTCTGGGATTCCTTTATGAACACATAGGGAAAATCATAATTATTGAAGTATCCCTTCTTTAGGAGGAACTCACTAAGCCGGTTGTACCACATTCTCCGTGACTGTTTTAATCCATATAGCGATCTCTACAGTTTAACGCTACATATGTTGCGATTACCTTTATTAGGATATGTTATTTTGAATCCCTTAGAGACTCTCATATATCCAAAGTGACCCATATAAATATATAGTCACAACATCTATCAAATCGCATTGATAAGTTTAAGCTAGCGCTATTGATATCAAGTATCGGAACATTATTCCACTAATTACAGGAGAACAAGTTTCATCGTAATCGATACCGGTTCTCTAAGTGAACCCTTGTGCTACAAGTCCCAATTTATACCCCATCACCTGGTTATTTTCATTTCTCTTTCGGATGAAAACCTATTTTGATCATATAGGGAACACTTTAGGAGGTGTTCGATCAACAGGACCGAATACTTTCCTCTTATTAAGCGAGCGTAATTCTACCTCAATTGCTTCTTTCCATTTGACCTAATCTAAGCACTCTGACACTCTACAATGGACTTGGTTCTGGATCCAGCTCAAGAGTTTTAGCAATTTCTAATGCAAAATATATGATGACAATTGTAATCTTTCTTCTATACAACTCTCTTGAATACACATAATTAGTGGAAATCTTTTCATTATTTTCTTCTAGTCCTCGTGGTTTCCCACAATGATAGAGTCTAGGTGTTTTGACTTCTCGGCACCAAATTGTGAACAAAAACATTTGATAGGGTTATCATCTTCAGGATGGCTGACTTCATCGATGCAGTTACTATCCTCATGATGGCTCACTTCAAGGATTTTCTCAATATCGATTGAGCTTCTTCTACTATCTTGGGTAGTGTTCTCATATGTTCAGTTCTCTATTTATGCGAACGTCTTCATGGAATTGAGTTCCGTGCATATGGAGGCCTCCTATTTTCTTATCATGAGGGGTAAGAGTGGATTCAATATCTTTCGGTATTTTCACTCTTTTGTATACGCCATCGCAGTATATGAGATCTTGCCACTCCCTTATGATCGGTGAAGGCATCCGCGATTATTGGCTATCTGTTGAAGATTTTATTATCCTTCAAAATTCAAGTTCGGATTCTTTAGTGCGTGGATATAAGAATTGAATGCTAGTGACATTCCAATCTAATTCCCGACATTCTTTAGAGTGATACTTTTGTCCCTCTAATACCAGGAAATTGTCCTCATCAAAAATATAATCAACGTATCGAGCTATATATAGTTCCCCTATCATAGGCTCTTGGTATTTAATAATTGACGAAGATTCATAACCTACATAGATCCCCAACTTCGGATGAGGTTCCATGGTTGTACGCTATGGTAGTGAGATTGGCACGTGTACAATGCAACCAAATTTTCGTATATAGTAAATACTTAGGTTTTTTCCACGCACTATATGCATGGGGGAAATTTTATAGTATGCAGTTGGTCTAAGTTGAATTAATACAACAGCGAGCAGCGCTAAGTTGCCCCAACAACTAGTAGGTAACCTACAATTCTGTAAGAGTGGTCGAGCAATAAATTTTTATTCTTTTAATTAATGACTCTACAAGGCATTTAGTGTGTGAACATAAGGTACTGAATGCTCCACATTAATGCCCAGAGCCACACAATAATCATTAAATACCTTTCAGGTGAACTCCCTAGCATTATCCATTCGAATAGACTTGATCCTTTCTTCTGGTAAGGAGGCTTTTAATTTAATAATTTGTGCAATTAATTTAGCAAAAGCATAGTTCCAAGTAGATAAAAGACATACATGATACCATCTAGTAGAAGCATCTATCAATACTATTAAGTATCTGAAGAGATCAACAGGGGTTAGATAGGTCCACAAATATCACCTTGAATTATCTCTAGGGAATTCGGTGATTCTTCCTACCTTTTAGATAATATGGTTGTCGGACAGGAGAAACACCCGAACTCTGTGTATTCGTACTAGTTCAGAAATGCTAGTACACGATAAACAAAGCCGATACCATAACATATCATACGAGATTTTATTCATTTAATTATCGAGTTTTACAATGTTAATGTCTCATAGGCCAACTGAAATTATAGTAGCGAAAAGCAAAAGAGTAGTAGGGCCCGACAAATGCTACAAGCAATCGACTAGGGCAATGGCCTAGTCATTGAGATCCTCAATGATGAAGAAATGCTCCTCCTCTAAAAACAAAGCAGATAATTCAAGGTGAGTTCATAAATTAAATAGGTATTAATGAAGGGGTAACCGAGGAAGGCACAATATGGATAGTTTGAGCATAAAGCAACATTTCCAACATAATAAGTAAGTTCAAATGCGTAATTGATATAGTAAAATTGAGTTTTAATTCAATTTTCAACACGAATACAACCGGAGTTTCATCCCAAATTTTTCCATATGGAGTCTCTCGATAAATCATTTTATGTAAAACATTTTGAAGACCAAAGTCTAATCCATGAAAGACTTTGCTCGGCATGCCCATGACCGTGGGCTAGTCTAATCAATTAGTTTGACACTCTGCGGATGTTGTACAAATGATGACATGATCAACTCTTTTGCTAAGCTATAACATATAACCTTTGGTGTGTGGCGGAAAGATCATAACAAGGCCTTTACAAAGTGATATGACAAAGCGGACATCTCGCTAAGGTTTCACCGCTGACAGGGTTAAAACAGCCCTAGTTAGAAGCCCCCTCTTATACCGTGTGGTAGTCTACCCGACCCCACATTAACTCAACAGCATAACCGATATTGGAACATTGCAAATTAGTTAGCCAGGTCTTTCCCATACCAGACTCGTGGTAGTACGGTTAGGATTTACAATCAGTAGCCTACAAACCAATCCTTAATTAACTAGGCGAGACTTTCCACAAACTAGAACCATTTCACCTCCACCTAGTAACCAATTCTTGCCCGGTCTAAATCACAATTTCACTTTGCTTGCACCATAATATTTTTCATAGCTTTCCATGGCACACTAATATCAAGGAATAATTTTATTTCAATAGAAATCTTTGTTTGTCACAAATTCCCAAAAGAACTATTTTTAGGTCTAAGCACGTCTAGGCAAATTTCTAAGCATTTCAATATTCATCATATATCCAAGAGTATATACTTAGGGTTACAATGGCATAAGGTATTCAAATTTCAAATGTGGTCCTAAACAATTTGGACATAACTATTTATTTTAAACTAAGATTGAAACTATATTTGCTAAAATTATGCATAAAATAATTTAAATTTAAAATATAATTTAAAAGCTAGAATCAACATGATCAAAAGTGTAACTTGCCTTGCTCGAAGAACTGGCATTGAGAATTGTTGATCTCGTACTCTTTCAGCACTCCAAAATCTAAATGTTGAAAATATCCAAATTTAAATAAAATCCAAATAAATTCAAATTAAAAAATAGCATAAATAGGTATATTAGGATTTTATATGAATTTAGGAAGAAAAATGGAGTTAATCAGAGTTCAAATGGACTCTCGGAAGATTTAAATCAAGGAAATTGAAAGAGAATGGATTTTTCCAGAATTTCTGATTTATTTTTCTTAAAAAAATCTAGATTATTGCGCAATGCTGATGTCAGCGGTTGATTTGAATTTTCAGCTAAATTTATTTGCACTAGAAAATTGATTTGACAAAGACATGTGGCCCTGGTCTTTGGTGGACTAGTCTCGGCTAAAGGATGTTGCAGTGCAACGGTGTATAGCACCGCATAGCACAGAGGCGGCGCGCGCGCGGTCGATGGTGCGGTGGTGGGGCTCGATTGGGGCGAGGGAGCATTGGGGAGTGCGGCGGTGCGAGCTCGATGGCGCCACAGCGATGGTAGGGACACGGCGAGGCGCAATCCGGTAAAGAACGATGTTTGGTCTGGTGGGGAAACATGAAATTCAGCGAAGACGCTATGAAACTCCGAATGGATGTGCGGGTTACTTCGCGATGATCCGGATCATGATGTGATGTGGATGACATAAAAGATGGAGCTTGAGGAGCCAAGAACGTTGCGAGGGCACGACGGTGGTGTCGGGTAGTGTCTTGAATTCTTGCGTGTTCCAAACGACGAAGGCACGAGAGGGTGAAGCGAGCAGAGGAATGGAATGAGCGAAGGGAGAGGAGCATCGTGCTCAACTTAAATAGTCTCGAAAAGGGCCAGAAGGAAGGAAAGAGGTGCGGGTGTCACGATCGACCGAATGAGAAATGTTGTGTAATTTGAGTGCCAAATTTTAGAAAAATGGCTCAGGATTGGAGAGGAGAATCCAGGGGAATAGATTTGCGCAAAAATGGAATGGAAACAGGTGAAGAAATCATAGGATTTTGAAGTTTCCTAGGGCAACAATGGAGAAAAGAGAGAGAACAAGCTCTTCGAAGGTTGAAGACGCTCCCGACAGTGGGAATGGGTCCCACGATCAGTGAGAGGTTTTAAGTGGTTTTGAGTTTAAATAATTGTATAAAACAAAAGAGCTTTTTTAGAAAATAGCAAATAGGGTTCAAAAAATTGGGAAACATTCTAAAAAATTCCTTAAGACATTTTGAACTTAATAAAATTATTTTCAATATAATTTATGTTTTATTGTTCACAAATAAATTACTTTTTTAATTCTAAAAATAGCAAAAAGACTTTATAAAATCCAAAGAATCAGGGAAAATTCCATGAAATTATAAATAACTATTAGAAACTCCAAAAAATAATTATTCTTTGGAAATTCATAGAAGCCAATAACATAATATTATTAGTTTAAATATTTTTTATTTTATTTTTAATGATATAATTTCTGGAATGTTAGAGTGGTCTAATTATGAGTTCCCTTTAGCACAAGTATTGCATAAGAAGTTTTCATGTCTAAGAAATTCTATAGTTTTTATGCTGTGGTCAACAAAATTATTTGTGGTTCTTCTCATCATGTTCAACTAGGATGACTCGATCGATCATGACAGATCTTAAATATTTTTAGTTTTTAAGTATTGTTTTCATCGCAACATAAACTTGTGTTTTATATATGTATAGTATAATCCCGAGGAGAAGGAAGGAAATTTTCAACCACGCATTTCTAGCACTAGCTAAATTTAGTCATGAGTAGGTATTCGTACCATTCTCATTTTCTATCTCCATATGGAAACCATTCAGACGGACATCTTTGAAACTTAATAGAGTACCACTGGACTCAGGGTACAATAGAGCATCCACTATTATTATACAAATATCTATAAGGAGAACTATGATGGCTCTTCCAGTGCCAACAATGAGGGCATCACTTCCGGCGATGGTCATAATATTTTTAGTTTTCTAAGTCAAAGTTTGAAAGTATTTAGTTTCCCTAAAAATTGAATTTGTGGTGCAACTGTCTACATGTTAGATTTCCTCTTTCATCTTTGGATTACTCTTTTTCTATATTAGAAGGAATGATTTAACAATTAAACAATTGTTGCATCAGGAAAATTTTGTAAAATATAGAACAAGCATAGCACAATAAATAAATCAAATATCGTAGGAAATAACAATTTTATTTAACTTTAAATGATAATCGCTCAATAAAAGCATAGACCAATGTTCATTCAGGAACTAAGAATAAACTGATGAGAAGACTCTTAAGGAGGCTCCTAAGTAGTATGTGGCATCGACTAGAAAAAATGAAGGAATATTTGGGAGACTAGTTCAAGTCTCTATATAAGTCGGGGGTGTCCTTCTAGGACTCCTCAAGCTCAACTCCAAGAAGATCATCCTGATCCATGGGATCAAGAACTATGTCATCACTCTTATCGATGTCTGTCGCAACAACAGGTTGAACGATGAAGTTTGCCTCAACATTGTTCCCCTGTGTCTTTTTTTACTTTTCTAGTGGATTGCATGTAAAGGTCTACAAAATGCTTCAGGGAGTGGTAGTTGCGCGACCAATGGTCAGTGCATCACACCTAAAGGAGGGTTGTGCAGGGTATGTAGCCTTGTTTTCTGAGTCTTGCTTCTGGAAGCTCCCTAGCCCTTTACCTTTACTTCTCCACTAGGGTCTACCTCTTCCCTTATGTATTATGCTATTATTCCAGTTTCTACCTTTTTGCCTTTGACCTTTTTCATGGCCATGGCTATTTTTAGCCTGTTGAGCATTGTTATGCACTTCGGGTATTGCCTGTGTCCCATTGAGAAAAATATAATGATTCTTCATGCTTCTCTACTTCTAGCAAAGAGTAGATAAGCTCATAATACTTCTAGTATTTGGTATGACTGCATCATTCTTCTGCAGTATCCTCATATTAGGGAGGAAGGTGCACAATGTCCTGTCTATCATCTCAGAATCTGTAACTTTCTGGTTACAAAAATGCTGTTTGGAGACAAGCTTGTGCATGGTGGGGTTGTATGCTACCACAGTTTTATAGTCCTGAAAGCATAGGAGGATCCATTCATGCTGTGCTTCTGGCAACAAGATGGATCTTTGCTAGTCATAGCATTCCTTCAGGGAATCCTATAGTGCAAGCGGGTTCTCCTCTGTCAAATACTCAGCCTTCAGGTCCGCATGGAGATGGTGTCTCAGGAAGTGCAAAGTTGTACACTTAGTGACTTTAGGAAGAGTAGGGGTACCAGCTTCAGGCTAGGTATTAGCAGCTCTAAGAGATTGAGCTATCAGGTTAACCTTTGCATTCATTGCTCAGGTTAGGTAATTGCTGTCATTCAGGGCAAGCTCGGCAAATTCTCTCTTTGCGATGTTCGACATATTCTACATGCATGCAAGTTTGAATTTTACTATTGATAAAATATTTATATTACATAAGAAGATATGTTGAAGAGGGGGTGTAAACTACATGTATTTTCTTTGCTTTGATTGCACAAAACTTAGGAGATTTAACAACTCAGCTCAAATTGAAGACCACTTGATTCGACGTGACTTCGTGAGGAATTACACATGTTGGATCCATCATAGGGAGACAAGTACTACCTGTCCCGTATGCAACGAAGGCATACTGGAACCCGATCACGAGTTGAAGTGTGATATGTTTGAGGAGGATAATTTAGAGCAAATGTTGCGAGATGTAGAGGAAAATTACACGAAAAGAGAGTTTGAAAAGTTTAAAAGCTTGATGGAAGACGATGCCAAACCGTTGTTCTTGGGTTGCAAAACGGAATACACCAAGTTAGCTTCGGTCTTTGCATTACACGGAAGAAGGAAGTTCGCTTAGCCCCCACAGCCTATGAGTGGAAGGCAAGTATATTACACGTAGAGGTTATCGATGTTCAGTATGGAAAGAGTCGTAAATCTGTTCATCCCAGGACCATTTAGAAGAAGATGTCGATATTTTGGGACTTACATACTGAAGGGAGTTAGATGTCCGCATTGTATTGATGTCATACAAGTTGAGAAGAATGTTTATGATAATTTGGTTAGCATCCTGTTAAACATACCTGGGAATATCAAGGGTGGTGTGAATGCTCACCACGACATGACCTACATGGGAATCAGGCCTAAGCTTACAGTGATAGAGGAGGATGAAAAAGGTCCGTACATGTCCGCTGCATGCTACACTTTGTCCAAGAAGGAGAAAGAAGACCTCTGCAAGTGTCTCCAAGGTATTAAAGTTCTATCGGGCTTCTCCGCAAACATTAAGAAGCTTGTGTCCATAGATGATTTGATGTTGTTTGGTATGAAGTCCCACAACTGTTATGTCTTGATGACCCAAATGCTCTTTGTTGCAATCAGAAATATTCTGCCAGAGGATGTCAGGCTGGCAATCACGAAGTTATGTTATTTCTTCAACGCAATTTCTTGCAAGGTTATTGATCCCAATGTACTAGATAACTTGTAGAGTGAGGTGGTGCAGACTCTATGTTAGCTTGAGATGCATTTTCCTCCGTCATTCTTCGACGTCATGGTCCACCTTGTTAGAGAGATTAAGATATGTGGACCAGCATTTCTACATTATATGTATCCATTCGAGAGGAACATGGGTATATTAAAGTCATACGTGAGGAATCGATCGAAGTCTAAGGGTAGTATTGTTGAAGGTTATGGGACTAAAGAGGTTGTTGAGTTCTGCATGGACTATCTAGGTAAAAAACAAACAATTGGTGTTCTTGTATCTCGTCATAAGGGCAAACTTACTGGCAAAGGAACCATTGGGCCCAAACTAACGAGTTCACAGTTTGATATATATTACAAAGCGCATTTGACAGTCTTGCAATATAGCGCAAAAGTTCATCCATACATCGAGCAGCACAAGTTGATATTACAGGAAGTGAATCCACATATGGATGAGCTTTCCATCACGCGAGCACACAACAATCGATTCCTCCATGGAAAAGGCAAAGGTCTCCGTCAGTGAGGATGTCAAATAGTTGGCTAACGGATCAAGATTTAATGTACAAACATGGCAAGGGTATGATATTAATAGCTATACCTTTTACACTGAAAGTCAAGATGCAAAAAGCACTGTTCAAAACAATGGTGTGAGTATAGATACTTTGTTTGATGATCACTCGAAAAGAGGATCCTCAACCACGATGAACTCCTACTAGGGATGATCAAAGAAATTTAGGAGCTCGATTACGGAATATAACAAGTTCCATTGTTCCGATATAAGTGGGTGAGACTTCCACATGGAGTGAAGGTCAATAAGAGAGATTTTATTCTTGTGGATCTCACTAGACTTGCCTACAAAGATGAATCGTCCGTCCTTGCGAAGCAAGCAAATCAAGTCTTCTACGTGCGTGATCCGGCCAATCCAAGGTTGCACGTCATTCTTCATGACAAGAGGCGAATTGTTGGAGTTGAAAATGTCATAGATGAGAAGAGTACAACCAATTCGATGAAATACCACCGTTTGCAAATGGGACATGTCTTAGCGGTGACGACGACACACATAGAACAAATTACATGCATGCAAATCATCAAGAAAGGTTGTATTGTAAATAAAGGGACTACGTTAATGTAAATAATGCTATGTGTTTCAAATGTTTGTATTGTAAATAAAGATTTCAAGGTTTGGGGTATGACCTATGCAATCGGTGTCTTAAAAAAGGCAATGTTGTATTAAGAACAGTAAATAGATAACTAATGAAGATTATAACTCCATTCATAACAAAAATAATAATAGTAGAGTATATAAATAATAGTATACTAGTTGAAATATGTAAGCAAGTAATTGACATATTTCTTTAACAGTAAGATTTTTTTTAAATGTGATCTTAAGTGGTATGCATGTCAACTTAGGGCTAGTTTATGTTTGTGGTGCTTGGAATCATTTTGCTATTATGCCTATCATCACAGATATATTGAACCTATCTCATCACAATCGGTTCTGATAAAGAACTGATTGTGATAATCCCATGATCACAATCGGTTCTGATATAGAACCGATTGTAATGATCTCATCATAATCGGTTCTATATCACGGTTCTGTTGGAACCAATTGTGATTGTGCTTTTTGTACTGTTGGTTTCCATTAGGAACTGGTTGTGTTGTTCTTCTTACAATTTTAATACCTCTCCTCACTCGTTTATCACTTCCTCACTCTTCCCTACAGCCGGTCCATGCCTCCCCTCTCCCAACCCTAGACGCAAACAAGCTCGCCACTCCCCCATCCCTGTAGCCCTCGTTGCCCCCATCCCCGTTTCCCCATAGCCCGTCGCCCTCGAGCTCGCCCCTGTTTCCCTGTAGCCAATCGAGCTCGCCTCTCCCTTGTCTCTGCAGCTCATCCCCATAGCCCCCATCCCCGCAGTCCGTCACCCTCGAGCTTGCCCCCGTCGCCTCTGAGCTCCCCATCGCCCCGATGCCCTCAAGCTCCCCATCGCATCCATGCTCCCCTAAGATTTGGATTTCTTTCAAGTAGCTGCCTTGTTTGGTGTCCATGGGTGATGAAGGCAAACTCTCTTGCTTCCTTATCTTCATTTTCTATTCGAATTTCATGTGTTGAATTGAGTATTTGAGTTGTTCAGACAGCATGTGTTGTTGTCTTGTTGATGTGAAACAGTAGCTTTACTTGGATATATGTCTTGGTCCACGAGACCAACCATATCAATATGCAATTGCATTTGCCAATACATCTCTAGGTGAGCCAAGATAACTAGTACTTGGTTGGTGTGGCTGTAATTGGATGTAATTCCACCTTTGTGACTATTTTCTTCTTTCTCTTAATGGAACTTGATGAATTGAATATTTTTATGTTGCAAAATAAAATCATGCTTGTTACTCGCTAGAGGTAGTAGAACAAATGGTGTCGATGAGCGTGATCCACAATTGTTTGTAGCGCACATTGTCACAAAATGAGATCTTATTAGCCGAGTGGATGCTTTGATAGATATATAGTACATTTCAATTGTGTTCGACTATTAAATTCTAACTATGCAGTAACGCGAGAAAATTGTCTCAAAGTGCATATATTTACGCTAGTGACATGCAATAATTGTTAATATTTTGTACAATAACAACTATTATTATGCGTGCAGTACTCATACTATTATGCACATGTGGTCAATAAGTTAGATTGGTCATTTCTCATCTTAAATGAAAAGGCTTAATGCTTACCTTCATGATGAAAGACGATTTTATTATTTGCACAATTTGATTTGATCAAAAAATACCATATGGAAAGTATTCTTAATGTAGAGAGAGGACATGCCTACATATATTCATGAGTGTTATTCTGAAAAATGAAGATAGTCTATGGAAAATAAGTCTAAATTAGATCAAATCAGTGTTCTCTCAATAAGATAAAGTAATAGATTTTGAATGGAGGCAGGACTAGATTGACAATGTGAAAGTAACACACAAAGTCATAAACTCCGAGCACTGCACTATGCTACATGCCACTGATGACTTATTCTGAAGGAGTGATAAAATGGGTGATTATCAATTATAGTTGTGACCTTGGATATTAACAATAGATAGGCCAATCTGTTTCAAAATTCAAAGTTCGAGAACATATATAACTCTTTTGGTGTTCTACATGGTATCATAATTTGTTTACCTAAAATAATATTTCAATTATAATTGCAGTCCCATATCTTTTGACTTTTTTAATTGAGTCTGTTATCTTTTTGCATCTCCCAATTGTGTCCCTTCCATCAAATAGCTATGATGGACCCTGTTGTCAATTCTAGTGTGTCATCGTTTGAAAAATTCATGGCAGATTCATGGTTATTTTACATGTTACATCACTTGACAAACAAGGTTTTAGTCTTCAAAATGTATAAGCTGATGTTACCGCATTGGTATTCTATTGATCTAGCTTCCATGTTTAAATACAAACTAGATGTTGTGTTCTTTTTAAACATGTATTTATTTTAGGCATATTAGTTTTACTTTTTATCTCAAAGATGATATTAGAATTTAGGTTGCGTAACCTACATCTCCCATTTAAGGGTGCTTGTTTATAAATATGTTGAAATAACATATTTATAAGCAAGCAGTCTCGAATTATCCATGTTTTTTTAGATAATTCGAGGATATGTGGTCCGGACAAGTTCCTAAGATGTTGTACAACTCCAGAGAAAGTTTCGGCAGCATCTCCCTGGTGTTCTCCGGAAACACACCCTCTTGACTTGTTGTCGAGATGTGTATTTGGAGAACATGGGAGATGTCACAAATTTTCTCTGGAATTGTACAACAGCTTAGGAACTTACCTTAACCACATATTCTCGAATGGGATTAGGACCTAACCTAATTAGATATTTGGAGTTATTTTTTGTTTGTACTTAGCTGGTCAACAGATAGACGTTTGTTTAAGATCATCTATTAATCTGTTAATATGTTAATTTACTATAATATGCTAGTACAATTATATGCTATGAATTATCCATTAATCAGTTAATTTACATGATTCAGTGTCAAGTCAACATAATAGTTATGAATTGCTTTCTCTCATTACGTTTAGGTTTGATACATATATATATATATATATATATATATTCAAAATGTCCCAAAGAGAGAGTACCGGCTCATCGCCAGACATAATAGAAGGTGATGCTGAGTGGCCGAGTAAGATAATAAATGTTGAGGGGCTGAGTAAGGTGAGAAATGCCCGAGGATCGAATAAAGGGGCCACAGGGAGAGCGCCGTAGGTTCACTTTGATGCACAGGAGTTTTCACAGGTCCTCCTAAGTATAAGGGGTGCTACCGATCTTTCCTTGACCAATTGGTGAGGGAGAGAGTGCCGATCACGGTTAAAGATTGGAGGAAGGAAGTTAGCGCTGAGTAGAAGAATCGACTGCGGGACGAAGCTAAGTGGAAATGGATTATACCAGAGGAAGATAAAAGCAATACGAGTCGGTACACCTTGAAGAGAATGGGTGTGTCTTTGAGGTACTTCAAGGTTATCATGCATGGTGAGTACGTGCTGAAAGGTCATACTCTCTTCGAGATGTATTTGTTTGTGACTCCCGATGTTTGGGAAGAGTTCATAAGGATGAAGAGTACGCCCGAGGCAGAGGAGTTGAGAGAGAAGGACATCGCTATCCAGAGGTAGAACACACATGCGCACCACCTCGGTTCCGCCAAGGGAAGAAGGCAGAGTGGGTGCGACTAACTGATGAGTGTGCAAACTCCGAGATGGTGATGTCTTACTCCCACATATGTGAGGAGCGGGCACGCGACTGATTATTAGCGAGAACAAAGAAAATCTCCAACCGTCAGCTTATAGTTTCAAACCCCACGACCGCGCGGATCGTATCCACCATCGTAAGACATCTAACTTAGTACATTGCAGTTGACCCTTCCTGTTGTATTTTAGAACTAATTTATATTCGCTTCTTGCAGGAGGAGATAAGCCAGCAGAAAGAGCAGGGGACCTTTCAGAGCCAAGGGTCTAATGACATCCTATCTTTGACGATCAGGAAGCCCGATCATAAGGGCCAGGTGCTTGCCGCAAGTGCGGGGCATACGAAGTGGTCCTTCTTCCAAGAGGACACTGCTAGTGCCAGATCAAGATCATAGGAGGCACGTGCAGAGCACCTCAAAGACACGCTGAGGGAGGAGCTAAGGGAGGAGATAATGGCACGTAAGGAGCGTTTGAGGGTCAAGATGATGGCGATGGCCTTGCCTCTCATAGAAAGGCATGTGCCCCGTCCTAGCAACCGCACTTTCAAAAATGATCAGGCCGGTCCCTAGCTGGAGGTAATAATTGTTTATGACTTAAAAGGTACAAGAGTAAGCTAAGCAATGTTTCTGATCAACTTGCATACTTCTTGCAGTCGTCTGCCAAGTGCCAGCTTGTCGTGATGGAAGACGACTTTCCCGTTGAGGCTAGACGCAGGGTTGCATTTCTATACAAGAAGATCGACACAATATATGGTAACCCTTTGGGAAGAGCTACATGAGGATGCAGGTGGACTATGTCCACTAAAACTTCCTATCTCATGTGATGGAGTTCCCTCCCCAAATGAAGATATCACCACTCTCGGGCAAGCACGGATGTCGTTCATCAAGTGGCCTACGACGGGTGTCATACTAGTCAAGGTAAAATTCCTTGCGTCTTGTCGATCATTCCGAAGATCAAACACATTACATATGCATGTGCTTTGTAGGTTCCTATCGACTTGCATGTGCTCCTACTCCCGCTTCCACCACCATAACGAGTCTTGTCCAAATCAACTCCTATGTAGAGTGCAGAGCTGGTTGCGAAAAAGGACTAGCATGACAGCCAAAGAATCACAGGAGACCTCGGAGACTCCTTATGTCAAGAAGACAAAGTTGACAGAGGCCACAATGCCCCCTCAAATACATGGAAAGCCTGTTGTCCAGACTTTGGAGACTCCTTCTGTCTAGAAAGCAAAGTTGACAGAGGCCATAGAGCCCCTTCGAGATTATAAGGGGTACGTACATGGAAAACTCCTTGTCCCTATCAAAGAATTGAACGCTATAGGTATGTGCACTCGCAAGCTCTATATATGGATGGTACATTGACAAGGCAAATGAGACCGAGCTTCACATCGATTTCAATGTGAGCTATTGAGGGGGACATTTTCACCACGACAACCGTGGGACATTCCCAGTGAGTTTTGAGGATCTGTTTCATTTGTACAGTATGAAAGCCATCGATATTTTTACTGTACGATCCTGGATGCTGTGAGTATCGCACCATACAGTATGAGCCTATGATTGTTATAGGATTTTGTATTATGCTTTTTAACAATTGAAACGAGTTGCAGGATAATGAGACAGCGAGCCGTAACGGGTCAACACCCGGTTGGGTTCGTCGACCCTGAGATGGTGTCTGCGACTATGGCTAGGATTCAATCGGAGTTCCTTGCTAACTACATCAAGCTGACCATGTAGACTGAGTCGAAAAACAACTTCATTCTATTCTCATACCGTAAGGAGTAAGTATTACTTTACCCTTCAATTACTTGTACGCACTTAAATAGTATATGAACTTACTTTCTTGCATTGCATACCATTTAATAAGCAACATTGGGTTCTACTCGTCATCGCTTCGAGTGAAAATAAACTCTACACTTTTAACTCGATCAAGAAGAGACCGATAGCCTACGTGATTAAGCTTATTTTGCAAAAGTAAGTACCTTCCTCTAACCTAAGACTTTCTTTATTTAACCACGTTCATTTTTTTTGCCTCAATAGCATCTCTCCAATGTATGTAAGGCTTTCTTGTCTTACGTTGCTGAAGGAGGGCAACACGATGTCAAACGAGACGACCAGTTGGAGTGGAAGCACTTCAAGGTACAAGTGCCTAGCATAGGATTAATTTTTTCGGACATCTATTCTTCATCACTTAATTTGATTTTCTTTGTTCACAGTGTCATTAACAGGGGTGCGATGATTTGTGCGGCTTCTATGTCATGCATCATATGCTGATTCTGGTCGACGACTCACACCTTTTCCCTAAGGTATATGTTACATTCAGTCTTTTACATACAAATTTTAAAACTTAAATTAGTGCACCTATTTCTATTTTGCAGAAGATTGATATCCCCCTTAAGAGCTTACAAAACAAATTTTTCAGCAAATTACGAGACCACATATGCTAGTGGTACTGGACATAATTTCTAGCGGAGGACGGTAGGTTTAGAGATTCGATAGGCTCCTACTAGTCCATATGTAAACAATATTATATCATGTGAATGTGATATGTGTACTAACTGTTAAGTATGTTTGTGTTCTATATTGTGAACGAATATGATATGTGTATTGTAAAGTATTTGTGTTCTATATATATTGTGAATGTGATATGCATACTGTGTGTAATATGTGCTGTTTTCAGGAGGATGTACAAAGAGCATACACCACACCCACATCACAATCGGTTCTAGCTTGGAACCGATTGTGATGTGGGGAACATCACAACCGATTGTGATCTTTCCTCACATCACAATCGATTCTAGCTCAGATTATACACATGCAACAATTTTAGGAACAAAATTCACTAGATTAATGATGCAAGTCATAGCAGAGATACTATGAGCATACAGGGGTGTGGTGAGCAGAGTTGGTGTTCCAGCTCCTCATGGCACCATGATAGTTCCGCTACTATTCAAAATGTCGCTCTTTCGTGCAGTGGCAGATCTAAAGCGTTAGGTCGGGGTCAAGTGACACCGATGTTTTTCAGTCCAACCCATATAACCTCCTTAGTATATAAACGTTGACCTTCTTGTTACAAGTTATAAGTTAGTGTTACAGTCTATAATAATCCTGACCCTTTTATCTCTGCATCCGCCCTTGCTTTCCTGACCGGAGGGAGTAACCTAGAGAATAGTACGACATAAAATGCAGTAGAAAATAACTCTTCTTAATTATACTTTGATGTTGCTTAAATTTTCTTTGGTCCGCCACTGTCTCACGGATCATTGTGTGAGTGGAGATGTTCTGTACATGAGATGATTTGTGATCGACAGATATCGGGCACATTTATCCGGAACAGTTATGCCCAACCGATCAGAGGTACGTTAGGCCGTTAGCCCCCCGGCCGATCGATGGATCGACTATGAATTTTGGGGTGAGAGGTCAGTCGACAAGGATGCGACGAATTAAAACATGAAGGAGTTAAGGCGCATATGCATGTGTCCGAGATATTTGTGCCCGCGCGATGTGACGCCGGCGTACGTGCCGTGTAGCGTGAACGCATGTCAACCGGCGTGACCCCGACCGGTGCGCGCGCGTCGCGGTCACCCCGCCGCGGAGCCCACCCCCGCGCGCGCGCGGCACGCCCTGCCCCTCACATGGCCCTCTCCCGATCGGCCAACTCCTTGGCTCCTTGCCCTGCCCGGCCGGCGCGTCCCACCACCCGCACATCCCGCGGTCGATCGATCGTATTCGAGAGCAGATGCACCGTGGCCGCCACTGTGGCGTCCGATTCCCACCTCGGCACGCGCGCGCGGGCGCCGTGACGGAATGCGAGACGAACCGCGCAACCGGCCGGCCGGGCGCCGGCTCAGCGGTGTGGGTGGCCCCGTGCCGCGCGACAAGCGCTGCGGCGAGACGTGACGGCCCGCGCGGCCGCGGCCAGGGGATGCGCCTGCGGCCTTCCGCCTGCCGCCTGCCGCGCGATGGACGGCATGCATGGCCACATGCACGTACGTACGCGTACACGTCGACGGGCCAGGCAGCCGCGGCCCGCGGGAGCTTCGCCCTACGGCTGTGAAACGAAAAGAAACCAATAAATGCGCGCGCGCGGCAGGTACGAGCCCACGCGCCGTCACGTGGACGTATGTGTACGTTGTCCAGAGGCCGAGAGCGAGCGGCGAATACATGTACTGTACTTACGCGTCAGGACACACCTGGCGATGCCGCGGGGGCTCCACATATCGGACACGCGAGATTTGCGTTCGTGGCGGGTAAATGTGGCCAAGCACGGAGGTTGGTACGCTAATGATGGGGCATATATCAGTTGCGCCTCCCGCTGCCCCGTCCGTGATGTGGTATTAAGGCCGCGTAAGAATCAACTGTTAGGCATATGTTCCTACTATGCGTGCTTAACGAATAATCACAATATATATATATATTAGACAAGGGGATCCAGGACCCGATCGCTACGTCGAGGTAAGTTTTCTTCCGGCACCGGGCATGGGGGACACTCGGGTTGTTCTGTGATGGGGACGTGTCGTAGTTAAAGATTATTTTACGCCGATTAAGAGTTACATAGGTAAGTGGAGCTCAGATCGCAGCCGTTAGATTGTAAACGAAAGGATGAGATCACCTGAACTCCATAGAGCCATGCATGATTCGGGATTCTGAACATTTCGCTATGCAGAACCGTATTGATTGCGAGTTGGTGATTACTTTGCTACGGAGTGTACATATGTCAGCATTATTTTCTGATCATTATATATATATATATATATATATATGAAAATAATTTCATACTCCTAGGTGTACGTACTCCCACCTCCGGTATACCATTTAAATGATATTGTTATACCTCTTTATCCTTTTGAGTATACTTTAATATTGATTATAAGATACTCCAAAATGAGTTCAATGAAAAATTTCATTAAAATACACCCTTTATAGCATAATTTGTTTATATATTCCTTTTACATATGGAAAAGGGTGTGTAGCAAAAAAATAAATTTGACTAATGAAATTTTTTCAACCATGTCGCATTGGAGTATATTAGAATTATTATTGGAAGAAGGCAATCTTGCAGGAAATATTCTTGCTTCTTGCACACAACCTTCTCTTCTCTTCTCTTTCTGCGTGTGTCTCCACTACCGACCGGCCTGTCCTCCTAGAGATGAGAGTGGGTGCCCTCTAATAGGTAGTAGATGAAAGTAGAAGGCAGCGTACGTAGGCGGATGGAATGCAGGTCTCCCCGACATCTTCGTGATTGGCACGTGATTTGGTTGCGTGATTCTTTCATTTTAATATATGCATTTCCAGATATGATGAGATAGAATTCCCATATTATGGGATATGGTGAGTATATCCTTCTATCCATGCAGGACATGATGAGAAAATATTTCCATTTATAAGATATATGAATGACATCCTTCCATAGTAAGAACATGTGAATAGAGATATGCTAAAATAATATTTCTATTCAAAAAAGATATGATAAAATCCTTCCATCTAAGATATGATAAAATCCTTCCATCTAAGATATGATTAAATCCTCTTCTATCTTAGTCGTTCATGTCAGATCCAACGAATCGGATACTCTAGAGGAGAACGGACCACTGCCACCAACTCCTAATTAGAAGAAGGCAATCTTGCAGGAAATCTTCTTGCTTCTTGCACACAGCCTTTCTCTTCTCTTCTCTTCCTGCGTGTGTCTCCACTACCGACCGGCCTGTCCTCCTGGAGATGAGAGTGGGTGCCCTCTAATAGGGAGTAGATGAAAGCAGAGGGCAGCATACGCAGACGGATGGAAGCCAGGTCACCCCGAAATCTTCGTGATTGGCACGTGATTGGGTTGCGTGATTCTTTCCTTTTAATCTATGCATTTCCATATATGATGAGATAGAATTCCCGTATTATGGGATATGGTGAGTATATCCTTCTATCCAAAAATCCTTCTATTTAGAAGATATATGAATAACATCCTTCCATAGTAAGAACATGTGAATAGAGATATGCTAAAATAATATTTCTATTCAAAAAAAGGTATGATAAAATCCTTCCATCTAAGATATGATTAAATCATGTACTCTGAAGGAGAACGGACGAGCGCCACCAACTTTGAATTAGAATTAGTAGAGATATATCAATCCTTACCATTGAAGGACGAGAAAGTTATTGCCTTCCTCTTCCAGGAAATCTTTGTGCTTCTTACACGCAACCTTTTTCTTCTCTTCTTACGCATGTCTCCACTATCGATCGGCCTGTCCTCCTGGAGATGAGAGTGGGTGCCCTATAATAGGGAGTAGATGAAAGTAGAAGGTAGCGTACGTAGGCAGATGGAAGCCAGGTCTCCCCGACATCTTCGTGATTAGCACGTGATTTGGTTGCGTGATTCTTTCATTTTAATCTATGCATTAGGTTGGTACGCTAATGATGGGGCATATATCAGTTGCGCCTCCCGCTGCCCCGTCCGTGATGTGGTATTAAGGCCGCGTAAGAATCAACTATTAGGCATATGTTCCTACTATGCGTGCTTAACGAATAATCACAGTATATATATATATATATATATATATATATATATATATATATATATATATAGGAAAATGATCGCTACGTCGAGGTAAGTTTTCTTCCGGCACCGGGCATGGGGGACACTCGGGTTGTTCTGTGATGGGGACGTGTCGTAGTTAAAGATTATTTTACGCCGATTAAGAGCTACATAGGTAAGTGGAGCTCAGATCGTAGCCGTTAGATTGTAAACGAAAGGATGAGATCACCTGAACTCCATAGAGCCATGCATGATTCGGGATTCTGAACATTTCGCTATGCAAAACCGTATTGATTGCGAGTTGGTGATTACTTTGCTACGGAGTGTACATATGTCAGCATTATTATATATATATATATATATATAAATGATTTCATACTCCTAGGTGTACGTACTCCCACCTCCGGTATACCATTTAAATGATATTGTTATACCTCTTTATCCTTTTGAGTATACTTTAATATTGATTATAAGATACTCCAAAATGAGTTCAATGAAAATTTTCATTAAAATACACCCTTTATAGCATAATTTGTTTATATATTCCTTTTACATATGGAAAAGGGTGTGTAGCAAAAAAATAAATTTGTCTAATGAAATTTTTTCAACCATGTCGCATTGGAGTATATTAGAATTATTATTGGAAGAAGGCAATCTTGTAGGAAATCTTCTTGCTTCTTGCACACAACCTTCTCTTCTCTTCTCTTTCTGCGTGTGTCTCCCCTACCGACCGGCCTGTCCTCCTAGAGATGAGAGTGGGTGCCCTGTAATAGGTAGTAGATGAAAGTAGAAGGCCGCGTACGCAGGCGGATGGAATGCAGGTCTCCCCGACATCTTCGTGATTGGCACGTGATTTGGTTGCGTGATTCTTTCATTTTAATATATGCATTTCCAGATATGATGAGATAGAATTCCCATATTATGGGATATGGTGAGTATATCCTTCTATCCATGCAGGACATGATGAGAAAATCTTTCCATTTATAAGATATATGAATGACATCCTTCCATAGTAAGAACATATGAATAGAGATATGCTAAAATAATATTTCTATTCAAAAAAGATATGATAAAATCCTTCCATCTAAGATATGATTAAATCCTCTTCTATCTTAGTCGTTCATGTCAGATCAAACGAATCGGATACTCTAGAGGAGAACGGACCACTGCCACCAACTCCTAATTAGAAGAAGGCAATCTTGCAGGAAATCTTCTTGCTCCTTGCACACAGCCTTTCTCTTCTCTTCTCTTCCTGCGTGTGTCTCCACTACCGACCGGCCTGTCCTCCTGGAGATGAGAGTGGGTGCCCTCTAATAGGGAGTAGATGAAAGCAGAGGGCAGCATACGCAGGCGGATGGAAGCCAGCTGTCCCCGACATCTTCGTGATTGGCACGTGATTGGGTTGCGTGATTCTTTCCTTTTAATCTATGCATTTCCATATATGATGAGATAGAATTCCCGTATTATGGGATATGGTGAGTATATCCTTCTATCCAAAAATCCTTCCATTTAGAAGATATATGAATAACATCCTTCCATAGTAAGAACATGTGAATAGAGATATGCTAAAATAATATTTCTATTCAAAAAAAGGTATGATAAAATCCTTCCATCTAAGATATGATTAAATCATGTACTCAAGGAGAACGGACGAGCGCCACCAACTTTGAATTAGAATTAGTAGAGATATATCAATCCTTACCATTGAAGGACGAAAGTTATTGCCTTCCTCTTCCAGAAATCTTTTGCTTCTTACACGCAACCTTTTTCTTCTCTTCTTACGCATGTCTCCACTGCCGACCGGCCTGTCCTCCTGGAGATGAGAGTGGGTGCCCTCTAATAGGGAGTAGATGAAAGTAGAAGGTAGCGACGCAGTGATAGAAGCCGTGTCTCCCGACATCTTCGTGATTGGCACGTGATTTGGTTGCGTGATTCTTTCATTTTAATCTATGCATTTCGGATATGATGAGATAGAATTCCAATATTATGGGATATGGTGAGTATATCCTTCTATCCATGCAGACATGATGAGAAAATCTTTCCATTCATAAGATATATGAATAACATTCTTCCATAGTAAGAACATGTGAATAGAGATATGCTAAAATAATATTTCTATTCAAAAAGATATGATAAAATCCTTCCATCTAAGATATGATTAAATCCTCTTCTATCTCTATTTGTTAATGTCGATCCAACAAATCGATATTCTAAAGGAGAACGGACCACGCCACCAACTCTAATTAGAAGTAAGTAGAGATATTATGGGATATGGTGAGTATATCCTTCTAACCATGCAGGATATATGAATAACATCATTTCATAGTAAGAACATGTGAATAGAGATATGCTAAAACAATAATTCTATTATTTCTATTAAAAAGATACGATAAAATCCTTCCATCTAAGATATGATTAAAACCTTTTCTATCACAAATTGCTCATGTTAGATCCAACAAATCGATACTTTAAAGGAGAATGGATCACTGCCACTAACTTCTAATTAGAAGTAGTAGAGATAATACAAATCGACCGGCAGGGCTGGGCACGTGGCAAGTGGAGCGGAGGTTGGTATGTGGCCGTAGCTCATAACTAGGTGGGCCCACGGGCATCCATATTGAGGAGCCGGAGAGGGGCATGTGGGCCTAACACCCCATTTTTCTTTGTCGGTGTGTGTAAACAGCAGCAGCTCGATCGCTAACTCCCTTTCTTTACCACTGTATTGCCTCCATCGTCTTGTATCGTTGCTCTCCCCGGCCTGTTAGCTAACCAGCTCCATCTCCCTATAAAGGCCCCTCTCCCTTTCTGCTTTCCATCACACACACTTCAGCTAGCTAGCTCTCCATTGGATCGTTCATACACAGCCTCGATCTTTTCTTCTCACCTGCCGGTTCAGCCTCTCCATCTTCGCCGCATTATTCTCCGACGATGTCGAACCGGAGCTCGCGCGCTTCCATCTCGGAG
The DNA here is from genome assembly GCA_036346275.1 of Otatea glauca. Lineage (NCBI taxonomy): Eukaryota > Viridiplantae > Streptophyta > Magnoliopsida > Poales > Poaceae > Otatea > Otatea glauca. Next base: position 37,310,736 of record CM070716.1, on the reverse strand, counting down.
GAGGAGATCAACGAGCTCATCTCCAAGCTCCAGTCCCTGCTCCCCAGCGCGCGCCGCCGCGGCAGCAGCCAGGTACATACACACGTAGTTTCAGTTGCAGCACAGAGACTGACACTGGCACACAGCACGTACACACACATGCGTATATGTACACCATGCACTTGCATGTACGTACGTACGTAGCTAGGTACCTAGCCCTAAAAGTCAAGGCGTAATGTGTTACGAATGGCGGCCATGCAGGCGTCGACGACGAAGCTGCTCAAGGAGACGTGCAGCTACATCAAGAGCCTGCACCGGGAGGTGGACGACCTCAGCGACCGCCTCTCCGACCTCATGGCCACCATGGACGACAACAGCCCAGGTGCCGAGATCATCCGCAGCCTCCTCCGCTAGCTCCTCGCATCTGTCAGCATAGCTCGCGCCTACATCTATATATACATACACATGATGTCCATGGATCTCTGCATGCCTAGACCTGATGTACCTAGCTCTTAGTGTACTACATATCCAGATCGTCGAAACCTAAGGACTAAGGCTGGTATAACCGGTACTTAATTTACTTTGGTAGGGCATTAGCTAGGGCCGCCTAATTAAGTTTGTAGCTGCTTCATTAGCTCATCTTGATCATCTCCTCGCCTGTGGTTAATTTCTTCCCAGTTCCCATCTCTCGATCTGTCTTGTTCTTTTCCTGTCTTTTTCTGCAAACTTATTTGCGGTTTGGATCGAGTTGTTTCCTCTACAGACAACCGACCGACCGCTAGCTACCCATCGAGAGGTACTGCTAATATACTACCATCCATGCATGTATTGTTGTTGAAGCTTGATTAATTAATCTAATCCGATTATCGGTACGTGCCATGAGATCTAATTAAGTACATAATATGCATGTGACTACTGATTATTACTCAAGACAGTAACAGACAAAGGATTGAAATGCTTTCTACGGGATATATTGACCCCCCGTGAGGACAGGACTCACAACATGCAGCGATCCCAAGCAACCGAGCCTAGCTCAGCTGGTGGGAGGTGTGAGGAGTGTACAATACAAACCCATAACTTATATGACGAGTTCTCTTATATTCGAATTTATGTCTTTCTTCTTCTTAACAAAAAGATACATAGTTTCTCGTAACATGCAACAATTCCATTGCGATCCATTGGAACCATCGGACAGCTCTACTCCACGCCTTATCCTCATGCGAGGACAGTCCCCGTAGAAATTCTTTCACCAGAAGATGCCTCTCTTTCTTGTACGCTTCGGTTCTACTTTATTTCCATCCGTACGGAGGATTAAATCCAGACGGTTGTTTACTCGGGAATGGGAAGAGGAATTGACCGGGCGGCTATTTGCCTCTGCGTGTGCATGGGACGCCATGCCCATGCGGCCAAGGCCCCACTCGTAGCGTGTCGTGATACTAGCAGTGTACGCACGGTCGCGGCGGTATCGCGACAGGTTTCCCCTGTGCGCATGCGTGGTCACCTGGGCCTGTCGTTTCTTTCGGATGAAAGAAAGGAACGGATCGATCGGCGAAAAGGCTCGCAACGACTGCCTTTTCATCGGTTGTTAGTCATGCGTGGACTCATCTGCTGCCTCCTTTCCCCAGCTCCGTACGTAAGAGGAGAGCTCGCACGCTGCAGGCATGTTGCCATCTGCGTACAACGACTGTACGGTTTCCTGTGATGTGAGGAGGGGTTTGGGCTGCCGTGCCATGGTGTTTAATTTGTAGCGTCGTTTTTTGAGTTTTCACGGCCTCACAGTTTTGGGTTGTAGGGTAATTAATTAGGTGGTGAATGGCAGGCACCTCTACGTACGAAGGAAGAGTCGTTAGCTAAAAGGCCTGTACTTGCTTCCTTATTGGGCTGTAGAGTAATTGGGTGGTGATCAAATGACACTGCTACGGAGAGTTGTTAGCTGAAAGGCTTGTACTTGCTGCCCTTTGCCGTGCAGAGTACCTGCGGTGCCAGAGTTATTGCTCGCGTACGTACGTACGTGCGAGGTCAATGTGTGGGAAAAGAACTTCACAGTAACAGGAGTTATCCCAGTCGAGGCAGAAACTTCTTCCACGGCTTCTGCAGTATTATGGCCTGACTTCGGATTGTCAATCCGCTAACAAGTTGCATAGCTTTGTTTTCCCAGCTCTGTACAGCCCATGCAGCAGCGCCGAATTTAAACATTTGGATCAAAATCTTAGTTGTTTTGCTAAAGAATGTGCCCATTGATCGAGGTTTTGTTTGGACGTGCTCCAAAATCCACACTTATCAGGTCGAAATCGCACGATTCCGAACTTATATATCCGAACGAAGCCTGACATGGAATTTTGAATCTCTGATGGTTATAAATTCAACTCAACCTGCATAATGAGAAAACCTAAAATCCAAGCTTTTCACTTCAAAGTCCAGGAGACCAGGAATACACTGTTTTCGACCCCTAGACAACCTGGCAACCAAGCTTTTCTCTTCAAAGCCTAGGCAACCATAAAAACACTGTTTTCTACCTCTAGTCTATGACTCCATGGAGGATTAATTAGAGGGGATCCATAAAAAGATGGCGCTGTACGATCTACGAGACTACGATTCCTGGATTTGGGAGTGAAATTTTCACAGGAGGGAGCAAATCTGCAGCTCTACCTCGCAGAGGTACCGTAGATCATCAAGCCAACGGACTAGAAGTAAGTCCTCTTGGTACTGACAGGAACAAGTATCTTCAGGGCGTACGGAACATTGCATATCCTATATATGTGTGTTGTGAACTCGAAAAGAAAATAAATGTTAGCATGCATCGACTATTTCTGTTGTACAGAGAGAGAGCCATGGTTAACAGGTGGCTTCATCAAGCGGGAGACGGGGTAAGCTCAAGGGATCCAGTTAGCTCTAGCTCTATATAACATAAATACACCTCTCGTTGCTCCAATGCATCTGTGGGGACTTGAAGGACAAAACTGGTCGTCCACAGAATCCACCAAGCAAGAAAATGTACATTTGCCAGTGGGAAAAAGCTACAGTTACACCAGTTAGCCGATGATCAAATCCTATCCCTTTTCTCGGATTGTTCCCGATGGGATGATACTGTCTCCAGTCAGGATACCGTATTGTTGTTGTAGTGTTGATCGGTGTTCAGCCCACCATTGCTCTGCTTGTTGTTCAGTGAAACGTCTCTTGCTTCAGGTGAGCAAAATAAGCGATCAATACAAAAATCCATGAAGGGAAAATGCGGAGCTATATAAAGAATTAGAGGGAGGCCCAAAAGTGTCAACCAAGAACTGAGCACAAACTTTATCAGAATCAGATGAAGCCAGAAGGCATCCATACCTAAAACGGACACGCCTGAGGTACTTATGACCTGCAGGTGAGCGGAATAGTGTGATGTAAACGCCATTTTCAACCTGTTCGATCCATTCTGTGTCTGTTACAGTGCTATTTCCCTTGCAAGGCAACTGATGAACCAGGTGGCCAATGGAATCAGGTGACCTTGAAACATCATTCAAATGATTCTCGCAGAAATGGCTTCCTAACAACTTAGATACTTGATCAGTCCATGTGCCATTGATGGTACACCCCTCAGGTGCTCTTTCAGTTATACTTTTGATCTGACAATAGAAAAGAATTTCGAGTCATGCAACGAAGGAGATACAAGCAGTAAATTAACTATGGAACTCACATAAAGATGTTACCCCATTGCGTAGGTTGCAATAGCAACAAGAAATTAGCTCAAATTTCATGTATGAGCATGGGTTCATAGGACAAAGCTTATAGTGATACCCTCTGTTTACACTTCTCATCAAATTTAACTAAGTGGGACCTATCATGCGTCCACACAAAATTGTATCAGTGATGTGTTGTTTCTCTATCCTCTCTGGTCTCCCAGTTTTATTTTCAGTAGGTCAGCAATTCATATTGCACGTATAAAACCTAATGCACAGGAACAATTTTGTACAAGCTGGTAAAGAAACTTCCAAGTGGGTATGTGTTCCAAATACTTGTCTGATTAATCAAGAGAATGGCGGATTGGCCCAATGCGGCACAAGACAACTTTAAATTCTGTCCTACGACTATACAACAAATACGTTTGCACCCTACCTCTCCCATGTTTCTTAGCTACAATAATTCCCATATAAAAGCCGAGCAAATGCTAGCTCTCATTCCAAGAACTGACAGTATAAGAAATGAATATTTACCTGAGAAGTAAGGGAACTGATAACTTCTTTTGCTGCTTTGCACTTCAAGTTTTCCACATCAGCCGTAGTTCTGGCCTCTCTTAACTGATTATTGGTTTTGTCAAGTTCTGCTTCAAGTAATTCGGACTTATGTGTCAGCTCATGCACCTACGAGAATCAATCAGGTCACTGGACGATATAGAGCAGTACATGTTATTTTAAGGTACAGATGAGCACTACATATATTAACTCCCAAGCAAAGGATTGGGAAATCTAATCCTAACAGACCGAATGATTGTCTCTGCTACTTACAGAACAAAGATTTTACGAGAACATAAATCTTTATAAGAAATGAGAATCTCAAGAGAGCATCTAGCAAAATGAAACATCGTCATATTGTATATGATGGTGATAAAATTACCTGTGACTGCAGTCTAGCAACTTCTTCAGTCAGATTCTCATTTGACTGATATGCATAGGCAGTGTCTGGTGATGATCGGCCACATGTAGCTAATCTATTAGTAGTATATGGTGAACTCGGTTGAGAGGACAAACACAGCGTTGGCTGGGCACCTACCCTTGAGGTAGGAATGCAAGAAGAAATCAACTCCTTGGAATGGCTAATCAAGTTTGTAGCACTAAGGCTTAAGTTTCCTGACTGATGTGAGGGAAACCGGCTGTTACTCCGTGAGTGTTTACCTTCAGGCTTGAATGATTCCATAGTCAAAAGCCTAGATATTCGCACTCGCAAATTCTTATCTGTGCTTTCTCTATCAGTTGCTTCACTCGACAATTGATGTGGATTTCCATCAAGAAGCTTTGAGTTTTGCAGATTTTTTGCATCCCCAACGATATTAAGTTTTGTATAGCACTCATCACATACCCGATATGGCTTGTAAGAATTTGGAGCCAAAGAAGCTTTCATTGATTTTCTACTGCTGCATGCTTTGCAAAATACTAAGCCGCAGTTATAACAATTATGTCTCTTTCTTCTAAAACCAAATTGTAAACGACAACCAGAGCATATTGACTGATCTAAACCAGATGTGCACTTATGGAGACATACAACAGCAGTGAAATCTGTACCGCATACCACGCTCTTGACTTGCTTATCTTTCAAAGCTTCAACAAGAGTTGGAGTAAAACGATCATGATTATCGCCATGCCCTAAACGGCCATTTGCACCCCTGCCCCAAGTATAAACTTCCGCTGTAGAAGTCAGCACAGCAACATGATGAGAACCACAGGCTATCTCTTCAACAAAACTGCCGGAGATGCTCCCTTCAACGAGAGTGGGGAGCTTTCCATCAGTCGTTGGATTTCCATGTTGTCCAAAAGCATTACTTCCCATTGTGTAGACTTCCCCAGAAGTTGACAAAACGATGGTAAGGTCATACCCACAAGCTACCTGGCAAAAACTAGGCTCAAAAAATGATGCCACACAGGCTGGGGTGAGCCTTGTTTCTCTGTCAGCATGTCCAAGCTGACCTTTATCCCCATCTCCCCATGAAAATAATTTAGCAGATGCACCAGAATTTAGAGAATCTACGACCTCAACTATCGCAACTGTATGCCAAGCACCACAAGCTGCACGTACAGTACGCATCCTCTCAGGAGTACACTTCCTCGCAACATTTGTGCTTTGGCGATCTCCATGGCCCAATGCACCAAATACTCCATCGCCAAAAGTGAACAATTGACCTGCTGACGTCAGAACAGCCGTATGCCAAGGTCCACATGATACTGATGAGATGTGCAGTCCTTCCAATGGGCCATAGACCTTCTTTGGAATCCAATGAGCAGTATCATTCCCATGACCAAGAAGACCGGAATTGTGCATCCCATCACCCCATGTGTAGAGATCCCCACAAAAGAAACAGCAGAAGTATGAAATTCCCCGCATGCAACGGATTCAATATTAATTCCACTCAAAGTACTAATAAGCTTAGGGTGGGTAACATCAGCATCAACTCCATGTCCAAGCCTACCTCCTGACTCTTCGCCCCAACTGTACATTTCTCCTTGTTTAGTAACCAGAACTGAATGCTTATTCCCACAAGCTATACTGTGAATATCTAGCAAAACTGTTGACTCGAGTGCCTTTGGTGAAGATATGTCACCCCTAGAACCATGCAAATTTCCAGATGTATGTGAAGCATAAGCAAGCATGCCATCACCTACTCCTTTGCCCCAAATGAGAACATTCCCCAATGAATCAAAATCATCACCTGATCCATAGCTGGATGAACTTACTGCACTTGAATAGCTAACTCTGACGTTATTATCAACTCCGGGTATTCCCCCATTTAAGGTATCTGCACTTCCAGATGAGAGGGAGTTAGAAGTACTTACTGACCCTGTACTAACTGTACTCCTCTCCTGCCCAGTGTATACTATCACATCAGAAAATACATTCCCAAAGTTAGCAAATGCACGGGCATCATAATTAGTGCTGCATCGCTGGATGCTTTCCAAATCCTAAAAAAAAGTAAACAGTGATATAGTATTACACAGAAGATACTAATGAATTCACATAGAGAAATCACTGCTTACTAACCTTATTTTCAACATCACTACTATAACATGAGGATGCCAATGGTGAATCTTCCTGTGTATGGTTAGTGGGGCTATCAGAAGCTTTATCGCTATTTGTTTCTATTGTCCACTTTTGACAGTTTCGTCGTGCAATTAGTGCCTTTAAACCAACGAACCAGGCCTCTGCTTCGTCCTTATCTTTGCAGATCTGCCACAAATTATCTACTGAGGATTATTAAACTAATCCAAGGATCATTATCAGTATCACAGCATTGAAGAATTATTTTCCCAATACTAATCTTCAATCAGTATGTAAATAAATAATGGAAATAGAAATTTAAGAATGATTGCAAGTAAGACAGATACACACCAGATCTAATGATCTCTGCCCATATATAAGGGAGAATGATTGATACTCTTTATCAGGTCTTGGATGTCGCAGGAAGATAGCCTGGCAGTGAAGACAATATACAAAACATAATCATCATGCATCTTGTCACGTATTTCTTGATTATCAAGTAAATAGCTGAACAGAGTTGTCAAGTGGCCTAGACAAAATCATAAGACAAAAAAAGGAAGAAAGAAAGAACAAGAGGGATTGCATCAAGGGCAATGCTGAAAATACTTCAACAAAGAAGCAAAAAGAACATAGTAGTAACAACATCAACATTAATCCAAGTTGATCATGTTTAAATCAGAAAACTCTTCTAGGACCGATAAGATCAATTTCAGAATAAAAAGAAAAAAGAAAACTATCCAAGTAAGGACTTACTGTTCGTTGTCCAGGTATTATTCTTGATACTTGATTAAGGTTTAGCTGCTTCTCCATTCTCCCAGAGTACCAGATGAGCACAGTTTCATCCTGGGAACAGTAACAAAAATGATAAATCGAGACACACAAGGACAAGATTTATCGATGAAAACAAATATTTGACATAAAGATTAGGCAAGTGTTTGTTCTTTTGGCATTTACAGATTATTTCTAAAATATCCATTGATGCAGAATGTAGGTGTCACTTGCAAATTACATACAATAATGATGCCTCCTCAATCCTCAGTTCTATCTGAGAATAGATAAACAGATCTATTTCAATTTTCAAGCATAATGTAAAACGATAGTGCCACGAAAAACAGTTAGCACAATGGTTAAAATTACAAGTTAATGCTAGAGAAGTAACAAAAATATAATTCATCTAATTGACTTGGTAATAAGCCAAGATAGGTTATACTACTATTTATTCCCAGAGAAGACGCTTTGCTACTTACATTGGAAAGTCTAAATGGACAGAATTTTGGTTTTCCTCGCCGCCCATATTTCAATAAATGTGTCCCTTTCTTCAGTGATGTTATTGCCTAGCAATTCAAAAGGATCCCATTCAGTGATATAAAATGAAAAGGAACATTCCATTCTACGCCATTTACTAACATGACAGCCAAAGAAAAGTATAATTTTGAGAATAAAACAAGTAAATCCTCATATGTTTAATGCTTGTTCACATTTACTGCCTACAGAAAGTTGGGTTTTATCACTAGAAGGTTGGTCTAAGATTACATGCCCCCCATATTCTCAAATAATAGATTACATGCCCCCATATTCTCAAATAATAGATTACATGCTTGCTTCTCCTGCCATCAAAATGCTGTTAAAACGATCACTTTGCAGTTTGCACCTCATTAAGGTATCTACCAGGTGCTAAATTTACCTGCTAGTGTTTTCTGTTTCTTACTTTCTTATGTCATAGAATTCAGTCAATAATAGATCAAGCCATCCCGGAATGTTACCTAGTTTGAAGGTTATTCTCCTACAATTGTTCACAACTTCACATCAGATGATTCATTCCATCCAACTGATGAAACAATTACCTGTTCGACATCCTTCTCAAAGGGACCGTTCTTCAAAGAATCTGCAGCCATGCAGCAGCACCCAGATTCACATGCTGCAAGCTGAGTTCATTCCAAGACCATGTGTCTATCTCAACCACATGGATTCCTCCAAACCAATCCCACAAAAGACAAACCCATAGCAAGCGATCTGCAGCAACTCAAAAGTCTGAATCACAATCACATATAGCAATAGAACTAGATTCATAATTTCTTCCTCTCATCTTTACAAATATGCAATTATAACAGAAGGGATAAACAGAAGACAAGTTTAAAGCACACACCATCAATTGGAAGCACTACAATTCTGTCTGTGATTAGCTTCAGATCAACAATAAACAATAAGCAAACAAACATCACGTTTGAAGAAAAAAAAAGCTAAGTCTGAGATAATACAAGAGCACAAACATTTGAACCTCAAACAACATAACCCAATCGACATAGTGCTAGAATAGTTTTCAGATCGATGCAAACCTACAACATTGCAAGTTTCCTTGGGGAAAAAAAGCACGATTAACTATAACATAGATCAAAAGCAAAGTTTAGCAATCCAAGCATTCCCATCGAGCGAATATATTCAGATAGAAGGTAAACCGTCTCCCCGTTTATCCTTTTTTTCCCCTACATGTCAGTATTGCACAATACATAAAAGAGCTACCAAACGAATGATCTAAGATTAAAACTACGTCACAAACACTATTGTTTCTGCAGATACAGCATTGCCCCTTAACCAATAGTTGCGATGGATTCGTGTCAAGGCGACCCTAGCGGTGCACACAAGCTACCCGCCAAACCCCAAACACTGCAAAATTTGAGCCAAATTATGGCGATAACAGCCCAAAAACGTCGAATTCGGAGCATCAAAATAAGCCTAATAGCAGAAATTTAACCCCAGACCGCTCCGAAAGAAACAAATTCGACCCTAAATCGAATCAATCCCACCCGCTCTCACAAATCACCCAAAAAGTATACGTTAGCTAAATTACAGGAAACGACCTCAAAACTCGGTTTCGGAGCATCACGAGCTGATTGGATCGGACAGGATCGAGGAAAGCCTTGTCTGCACGGGGAGGATGCCGGCGCCGTAGAGGCTAGTCGGCGGCCGGACTCCTTCGGCGGTGGGGGAGGAGGCGATCGGAGAGCACGAGGGTTTTGCTCGGCGCGTGTGCGGTGATGGGCGAGACGGGTGGAGGAGGCAATAAGCTCTCGCGCTTCGCGGAAGAAGGGCTCGGTGAGGTGCCCGTGGACCGGGCGCATGGACCATGGAGGGTAGAGTGCGGGGGGTGCGAGGGCAAATGGACGGTGAAGATCGGTTGGTGGCGCAGGGACTGTGTGGACATGGTGCGTGGTGGTTTCAGAGCAGCAGGATTAGCGCGCGTAACGAGGAAACGAACTTGTAATTTGACATGTGGGGGACGTCGGCATTTTAGAAGCTGAAATGGGAATTTCAAATGTACCTTAATAAAATGCGATTTACGAATCTCTCACTTCAAAATGCGATTTACGAATCCCGTCGACTAATGACTTCATGGCATTTGTTGATATAGATAAGTAGCAACAGTAAAGGCGTTAGGGCCATATGTATGTGCGCCGTAAACTTAAAGTAAGCGCACAACACAAGGCTAGGGCAGCGCTCAGAGATAGATTAGGGAATTTCAATCTATCTCTTAAGAGTTGTTATTAAATAATGAAGTTAGTTTAAATATAATCTAGTTTAATTGTCTTAGAACTCTTATCTTTAATCAGCTAGAGCTAGTCTTCTTCTAACCGAATAGGAGTTAGAGTCCAGATCAGATGGGACTTCTACTCTCAGCCGGCATTAAACTGAAGGGGACTCCTACTCCCAGCCGGTTGGACTTCCCTGATACTCTTCTTTATAAAGGGAAGGCAGATTGTAAAAGAAACGCAATCAATAAAGATCAACTTTAGTCAATAGGCGGAAGACCTCTTGAATTGAGATCCGGTGATTGCTTTCGACTAAGCAATACTTACCTGCCACCACGGCACCCTCCACCGATCCTCCACCTTCACAATCTTCTCACTCCATCATACGCTCCTTTGTCCGAGCACATAACATCTTGGTATCAAAGCAGGACGCTCCTAGTATCATGGCCGACAACCATGTTCCCGCATCGGAATTTGCTGAATTCAAGAAGACTACAGAAGAGAAGTTTGCAAGCTCCGACAAGAAGATCACCAATCTGCGGACTTCCATCAATGAAGTCAAAAGTTTGTTTGAGAAATTCACTATTGTCCTGCCCAGCCAACCGCATGATATGCTTTCGGTGGCACAGCAGCAAGCTGCACCTAGAACCGGCCAGGGCTTGCAGCATTGTCCGCAGAGGAACAAAGGCATCGGCACCAGGGCAAGGATTTGTGTGTCTCCCATGAAGCCAGCTGGATGCCACTCATTGGGGGAAGAACATCTAGCATGATATGCGAGGAGACATATGCTTCTATCAACCCAGAGACGTCACTACGCCACCACAACTCGATAACAACGTGTGATATCCGAGGTCCAGACCGACACAACGGGAACCCGTGACACCCTGAGGATGATGACCTCCCGTGGGGCAGTCTACAAGGAGGGCGACTTCATGAATCACGTCCGATGCACGAGAAAGATCGCTGGACTCCCCGACCACCACGGTTGGACTTCCAGAATATGATGGAACGGGCGACGCCATCTTATGGATTCGCCATTGCAAATGCTACTGCAATTTGCACTGCATACGCGATGAAGGCAGAGTACGTTTGGTGGGATTACACCTCTGGCCTCTGGGGAGTTGCAATATTGGCTGGATTCTTAGTTGCAAACTACCCCCGGATACCGTGGGGAGAGTTCATGGACTCGTTTCTAGATCGGCTCACAACCTCCACACATATGGGGCCTTTGGGAGATCTGGTCAGCTTGAAGTAGACCAGCTTGGTGGCCACTTTCAATGATGAGTTCCAGACATTTTGGCCCGAGTGGCTCGTATTTCCCTACACGCACACCTCGAAATCTACATTGCTGGGTTAGCAAGTACCCTTGGTCAAGAAGTTTGAAGGGATCGACCCCCTTCCCTCAGTATTGCCATGCGGCTAGCAAGGGAAGCGGAGGGCAGGCAGCAAGCATGGATCAAGGCAGCATAGGCGGGCTCTTTCGGTAGACCTGCTACGTTCACTCCGAAAGCCACGGCAACGCGACACAGTCCACACCTTGGCCGGTACCGCCTCCAGCAGCACGCCTCCCCTCGGCGCGTCAGCCGTCGCCTCTTCCAACGTAGCCAGTCTCGATGATCTCTAGCTCCAGGAGCACAGCTCCAACACTCTGAGTTGGACCAACAGCGCCCTTGCTGGCCTCCAGCCTGCAATCCAGCACTACTGCCCCCCATGTGATGCAGGCGCCTAAATGCAATTGAAATGGCTGACTGCAGGGCACGAGGTCTCTGCTTTAACTGCGACGAGTTGTTTGTGCCTGGCCATCATTGCAGCCGACTATTCCTATTAGAAGTACCTGATTATGTGGAGGAAACCGAAGAACCAGAAGTTGATCCAGCCATCTCCTTGTTTGCAATTGAGGGAAAACGCTCTAGTGGCACGATGCAACTTCAAGTTCAGATTGGAGATGTATCTCTTCGCTATTTGGTGGGCTCGGGGAGCACTCACAACTTCCTAAGCTGCCACGCCAGTAGACGCATACAAGTTACATTCATAGCGTGTGTGTAAATGTTCGTCAAGACAGCCAATGGTCATCAATTACCATGTTTGGGATGCTTCGACAACCTGGAATTTAGCACCAATCAGCACTCATTCACGGCACAGTTTTTGGTGATTCCATTGGACGCCTTCGATATGGTCCTTGGTGTTCAATGGCTTCAGACGTTGGGAGTCATTAGGTGGGATGTCGACAATCTCACCATGACTTTCACAAAGGGATGACGTTCTCTATCGCTTGGACGGCAACTCAGTCAGCACCAAAAACCATCTCCTAGCCTTGCGCATCGAACGGCCGCAAGAAGTTTCGGCTCTCTTGTCTGACTTTCAGGATATCTTTGTGGAGCCTCAAGGCTTGCCGCTAGTGCGCCATTGTGATCATCGCATTTGTCTCCAAGAGGGCACGGATCCAATTGTGGTTCGGCCATACCGTTACCCATATCGTCAGAAGGATGAGATTGAGTCACAGTGCCAAGAGATGCTTTGCCAAGGCATTATTCGCCCAAGTCGCTCGCCCTTTTCCTCTTCGATTTTGCTCTAAAAAAGGCAGATGGCTCATGGCGATTTTGCATCGACTATCGGGAACTTAATTTGAAAATAGTAAATGATAAATTTCCTATTCCAGTTGTCGAAGAGTTGCTAGATGAACTCCATGGTGCTTCCTATTTCTCCAAATTAGATCTTCGTTCTGATTATCATCAAGTGCTTATGCATCCAGAGGACATCGCCAAAACAGCCTTTCACACTCAGCATGGCCACTTTGAATTTTTAGTGATGCCATTTGGATTGACCAATGCACCATCCACATTTCAAGCTTTGATGAACTACATCTTTCGAGAGTTCCTGCGTCACTTTGTGCTCGTCTTCTTCGATGACATTCTTATTTACAGCAAGATGAAGGAGGAACATATGGGTCATCTTCGAGCCGTCTTTCTCATACTTTGCCATCATGGGTTGCACCTCAAGATTTTCCAAATGTTCTTTTGCGCAGCCCACGGTGGCCTATCTGGGCCATATTGTCACGGCACAGGGAGTTCAGGTCGATCCTAGCAAACTCGCTGTCGTGGCCGACTGGCCCAAATCGGCATCAGTATGTGTGCTTTGCAGCTTCCTCGGCCTTGTGGGCTATTATCGCTACTTTATTCGCAACTATGCCGAATTGTGGCCCCTCTTACAACAATGCTTAATAAGGGGAGTTTTACATGGTCAACAGCAGCTCATGTGGCACTTGACGCACTCAAATCAGCATTGACTTCAGCTCCAGTTCTTCGTCTTCCCAACTTTGATAATGAGTGTCGTGGAGTGCGATGTGTCTGGGCATGGTATTGGCGCAATTCTTCACCAACAGGGCCATCCCATCACATTCTTCAATCGCAAATTAGCTGATCACCACTCCAAGTTGGTTGCATATGAGCACGAACTAATTGGCTCTCTAAAGCAGTTCGGCATTGGAAGTCGTACCTTTGGGGCCGCCCTTTCCACGTCTGTACCGACCACTATAGCCTCAATTTTTTGTTGGAGCAAGCGCTCGTCACTCCACCTCAACAACATTGGTTAAGCAAGATGACAGGCTTTTCATTTGTTGTTAAGCACAAACCCGGCAAGGCCAACGAGCGGTGACACCCTTTCTTGTCAAGGCGAGGATCCCGTGTGCACTGCTTTGTTGCCGTTGTGGTGCTTCTTGTGCAGGATTGATTGACCTCATTGCGACATAATGCTGTTGTTCTGGAACGCCGCAATCAGCTGAAGCAATTTGGTCGGGATCACGGATGGGTAGTGGTGGATGGCCTAGCATATTTTCATGGTCGCCTATTCATTCCCGAAGAATCCAGCCTCATCCACACCATTATTGGTGCTGTTCATGATTTCCCCCAAGAAGGGGTGCACAAAACTTTGCACCGATTGTGACGAACATTTTATTGAATCAGCATGTGCACTTCCATTCAACACTTCATTAGTCAATGCGTCATTTGCCAGTAGCACAAGACTTCAACATTGCTACCAGCCGGTCTCCTACAACCCCTTCCTATTCCGCATCATGTGTGGGCTGATATCTCTATGGATTTCATTACGGCGTTGCCCAAGTCCCACAGCAAATCAGTACTATTTGTGGTGGTATATCGCTTGTCCATGTATGCCCACTTCATGGCGATGGCACATCCATTCAAAGACTCTTCAGTTGCCGAAGTTTCCTTTGATCAAGTGGTTCGACTACATGTTATTCCAGCTTCCATCCTCCGTGACTGGGATTCGATTTTCACAAGCTCATTTTGGTAGGACCTTTTTCGCCGCTATGGTACGACTCTTCACATTTCTTCTTCCTACCATCCTCAAATAGACGGGTAGACTGAGGTGGTCAATCGCACCATTGAGATGTACTTGCGCTGCTTCCCTTCCACCTTACCAAGTACTTGGGTCCAATGGTTACCATGGGCAGAGTTTTGCTACAATACTTCATTTCACTCCGCACACGCACGACACCATTTGAGCTGGTTTATGGGCGTCCTCCGCCTACTTTATTGCCTTACAAAACCGGCGCCTCAATTCTTGACGTCGTTGATCAACAATTGGCTGACCGCCAATTGCTCGTGGACCATGCAAAGGCATTTTTGTTGATGGCCCAGAACCGCATGAGATAGATTTATGACGCCCGTCATCATGACGTCCAGTTTGAGGTTGGTGAATGGGCTTGGCTTCGATTACAACATCATCGATAGCAGCCTCTCTGCTCACAAGTTTCCAACAAACTTACGCACCGATTCTTTGGTCCATTCAAGATCATTGCCAAGATTGGACCCATAGCTTATTGCTTGGCTCTATCGGATGACGCTCGCATCCATGATGTCTTCCATGTCCCTCCTGAAGCCCTTCTTGGGAACTCCTCCTACAACACCACCCTCTTTGCCGGCCTCCATGGAACCCGCCGCAATTCCAGCCCCCAAAGCTATTTTGCGCACTCGCACAATTAGTGGACAGCATAACGATGAATCAATTGAGAATGCTACTTGGATGGTTGCTTCCACTTTCCAAAGAATTTATCTCACCCAAGCTTGTGGACAAGCTCGTTTTGGAGGAGAGGAGTGATGATATAGATTAGCAAAGACAAATGTGTTTGGGCCATGTGTATGTGCGCCATAAGCTTAAAGTGCGCAAGACAACACAAGGCTAGGCAGCGCCTGTGGGATGGATTAGGAAATTTCAGTTTATCTCTAAGAGTTGTTATTAGATAAGGAAGTTAGTTTAAATATAATCTAGTTTAATTGTCTTAAAACTCTTATCTTTAATCAGCTAGAGCTAGTCTTCTTCCAGCCAAATAGGAGTTCAGAGTCCAGATCGGATGGGACTTCTGCTCCCAGCCGACATTAGGAATCAGAATCAGAGTCCAAAGAGGGGACTCCTACTTCCAGCCAGCTGGACTTCCCTGCTGCTCTCCTATATAAAGGGAAGGCAATCAATAAAGATCAAGTTTAGTCAATAGACGGAAGGTCTCCCGAATTGAGATCCGATGATTTCTTTCGGCTAAGCAATACTTACCTGCCACCACGGCACCCTCCACCGATCCTCCACCTTCACAATCTTCTCGCCCCATCAAACGCTCCTTTGCCCAAGCACATAACATTTGTGCATTGTTACAAGCTTTGCGCCATGGCAGCGATGCCTGGGATAAAGGGGTTGTTTGGTTCTAAGCCCAATCATTCATTTGTGTTATTAAACTTTAGTAAGATTTCCTTTTGTTATCAGAGTTTGGCCGAAACATGAGCCAAGAATCTCATGACCAAATTTTGGCTCTTTGGTACACATTGGTAGTGTTTGTATGGGTACCAAACACCCCCAAACTTTTGAAAAGAGTTCAGGCACATTAAAATGCATTTGGATGTATTTGAAATCCTCCGTGGCCGAAAGAGGCTTTAAGATCTGTTTGAAGCAAAGGACTTTGCAGGCGTATTGAAGAGCTCTGTTCCTACAAAATCCTAAGTTCCAAGCAGGCAATGTCTGATAAGAACATAGTAGAAAGAATGATGCAGGGAATACCAACAGCTCCTTGCGTTTCACAGGACCACTTTTCAGTACTGGCTCTTTTCCAAGAACCTATCAAGCGCAAATCAAGTTTCTTGTTTAGCTAAAGTTGTCACTGACATGCAAGACGGCATTACATCATCTAAAAAACGGAAATCGTCAACACTAGCACCTATTTACAAGAATCCAGTCAATGCACAATAGTTCTGGGACTGAATATTGATTTAGCGGACGCATCGAAGTACAATCCTCAAGTCAGATACGTGGAAAGCTCTTCTTCAGTCAGGATCCAAGAAGACTGCATGAGAAGTGTAGTTGCAGCTTTGCAAGGAAGGCCGATTTACACAAATCCAAATACTAGAACTGGCCTTAACATTCAGCTTGCAGATAACATTAGGCTAACCTGATGACTGGGTGACCAAAGAGAATAGGTCATTTCAGTGTCGATAATTTTTATCGTAGAATGGATTTTCACCCCATGATTCTCTTTCAGCCTTGGCTATGTTTTCAGCTTCTACTTCCTCCAAGATCGACCGCCTTGTGTTCCTAGAATTTGAAGACCTTGTAGACTGAAAGAAGAGTTAAGTGGTACTAGTTTTAAAAAGGAGGTAAATGTAAAACACATAGAGGAGATATACTACACGCCGAGGAACATGGAGAAGTACCATTTCTGTATTTGGTAGCAATTGTACACACTGATGGGAAAAAAGTGCATAACACTACTAATGCAAGCATCCACAGAAGAATGGACAGTTGGACACTAATGCAAGCTTACTCAGAAGAATGTATCAATCAGCTGATTATGTTAGTCCAATAAGGATTGCTTGATTCATAAAACTTCACTCAGATTAGCATGTAAATAAGTGGCATATATTACAGAAAAGACATAAGCAGGAATATAGCAACATTGCATTAGTTAAGAGGTATGATGTTAAGAGAATACTATACCGATAAATTGTATTTGCAATTATTTTAGTTGAGAACAGGAATACCTTGCTAATTAGCTTCTCAAATGCTTCTGGTCCATTTTGCTCGATATATCTTTCTGCAGCTGACAGTACATCATCAGGTTTATTTAAGTTCTCCTTTCTTGGGACATACCAGACGTTTACTATTTGGCAATTCACAAATATTGGCCGCACAAAATGCTGGTAGACATAAGCAGCACCATTGAAGGAAGGTAAGACTAGCCAGCAGTTGAAGAACAACTTTGCATAAGACCAGAAAGGAAGCCTGCAAATAAGAATCTCAAGTAAGCATAGTTGTATTAACCTCTTGGTGCATCAAACATAGTTATATTCAGGTATGTCCAATAAAGTTAGCAACAAAAAAATAAATACCACAATGAAAACCATAAAAGCGTAAGAAAGGAACACATTGGATCAGGGACAATTTTGTTCTTGGTATTTTATTGTATCAGCTCCTCACTGCTAGAAATTCCTAGGAAAGGTCAACCAAACTGAACGTTTTGAGAGATATCAAAGGCTCAACATTCTAAAAAAAGCATATGCATATCTCAAGACCCAGAAAAGTGCCATTTACCATAGAATTATTGGAGAAAAAGTTAGCTCAAATAAAGTGATAAACGAGTACAACACCCATTAAGTGAGCCACTGCTGATCATCTACAGGAGATTTTGTTTCTATTGCCCTCACAGATGCATATCTGAAAAAGGTGCCAAAAGAGAGATGAGAATTATAACAGTAGAATAAATAGTATCAAGAGGAAGAAACAAGGTAAGTTAATCATCTAATTTAGAATAAACGTAATACTTACAGGGGATAAGCAAGTGAAACTACTGGCCTGCAAAGAAGAAGAATGGAAAATTAGGATCGGAAGCCTTCAAATTGACTTGAAATTTAGAATTCAAATTGGAACCATTTAGAAAATTATCCCTGTCATGCAGCTAAGAGGCATCACATAGAGTTAGATCTATCGCCCAGAAAATACATGATAACACGGCATTATCATTTACCAAAAGGAATCATTTTTAATACTAATAGTTAGCCCCATTCTCCATACAGCACATCATAATGCAGCGAAGCTATGATGATTACAAAAGCAGTTAGTTCACAAGACTGTCGTAGTTCACATGACAGCAGATTCAACAGTTCAATACAGCTGAGTTTGCAGAACAGTGTGAATTCAAATTCTATCTTGAAAATTAACTAGTCTCCTCAAATATCTCTGCAGCATTTTTTCCCTTGTGGGCATGACAGCGTTTGCACCGAACATATAAATGCTCATCGGACACAATTATTGATAACTCTGTTTCTATTATTCCCAAGCAACTTCGGCCAAGTTGCGCAACACAGGCTGTTGCCAGCACCGGATGGTTGGCGCACTCTAAGGAAGCATCAGACATACGACTAATCTAACGATATGCCCAAACCAAGTTATTGATGTTCTCAAAGGAAGCATGGATATAAGGAAAGGGATCCAAACTTTGGCATTAGGGTTTTGATGTATCTTCCAGCGCCAGCAGGATCCCGAAGGGCCCAAACGTGTTCGCCTACCACGACCTAGGCAACCCACAAAGCGACCATCCCAAGATTCTTGCATACTTTCCCCACAAGCCCCGGCACAGCTACCGGGTTAACCCAACCCAAAGCTCGCACGATACGAACAACGAATCATCGTATCAGGAATCAGAATCACCGCAACAATCCCTCCCCAACCAATCAATCAATTAATCAATGGATCGACAGGAGAGGATGCAATCGGAGCAAGAAGAGATAAGGGAAAAAGAACCCCGTACGCGGCGAGGACGTCGAAGTTGTTGCCCAACACCTTGAGGAAAGATCCGGACCCCATCACACACCCTCCTCCCCCTCCTCCAGACCCCTCGCCCTCCCCTGATTCCGCAGCTCAAAATGGTTAAATGGGTGCAGATTCTCGCGAGCCGTTAGTGTTTGGTACGGGAGGTACTGTGCAAGGTTTCAAATTTCGGTTTCCGAATAAATTTCGCCCCGGGCGGATAACGAAATTTCGGCAAAATTTCGAAATTATTTCGGACAAAATTTGAATTTAAAAATTCAAATCCGGTCCAATCCGGAAAAGAAAAACCGAAATTCGGCGAAAAACCCCGAAATTTCGGGCGAAATTTCCGAAATTTCGGGTTTTTTGCACTGGCTGAAAAGTGGTCTAAACTTTATCGAAAAATTTTGGAATTTGTTTTGGAGGTTCCTGACACAATGCTGATGTTCTCACAAAAATTTCAGCTGATGATCATATCTGAGGAATTTTTAAAAATTCGGAGAGTGGTATTGTCCTGATAAAACACTGACCGACGAGTTTGATCGGAATGTAAAATGGTACAAATCAAGTTATAAAATATTGAAATTTTTTGTGCATGGTTATGATCCATAACTAATGTTCTCATAAAAATTTCAGCTGATTATCACATGTGAGGAATTTTTAAAAATTCGTAGAGTGACGCTGTCCTGATAGAACACTGACCGACAAGTTTGATCCGAATGGAAAATGATACAAATGAAGTTAGAAACTGTTGAAATTTTTTGTGCATGGTTATGATGTATCTATAATGCTCTCATAAAATTTTCAGATGATGATCAAACCGTATGAATTTTTAAAAATTCGAACAGTACTACTGCCATGTTAAAAGGCTTACGGCAAACTTGAACAAAATGAAAAATTATGTAAATCATAATTTTTTTTAAAAATTTTAAAGAATGGTGATAAGGAAGTTCTTAATATCCCATAAAAATTGTGATTCATGATCACACTCCAGTGAATTTATAAAATTCTTACAAGGCACAGTACCATTTATGTTCTTTTCTTTTTGATTTTTGAAATATAATATAACAAACGAAGTTCAATGCTTACATAGATTTGATTGACCAAACAAAAAAAAGTTGAAATTTTTTGAAAAATTTATATAATATTACTGAGTCAATTATTAATCTCTAAAAAAAATTAGATCATAATCACACTCAAAACAATTTATAAAATTCTGAAAATATAACTGTCCCAATTATGTTCATTCTGTTTTTGATTTTTTAAAGATAACAAATTTAGTTAAATTATTTTGAAACTTTTTATGTATGATTATAATCTACTAAGGATAGTACCATAAAATTTTCAGATTATTATCATGCTTGTACAATTTTATAAAAATCTTAAAGTGTTTCTGTCAAAATTTTAAAATGTTTAAAAAATTAGGTTTTTCAACAAATTTTCATAGGAGATGACTTTCCTAAGGGTTATTGGACCAAATCCAGCCCTAAAACTTTCAAAACCGGCAAAAAAAACACGAAATTTCGGCCAAAAAAATGAAATTTCGGATTTTACTGTAGCAATTTCAATTTTTTTAAACTTTTTTTCCGGCCGGTACTTGAGATTTCGGGGTGATCCGAAATCCGAAATTTCAACGAAATTTTGAACCTTGGCACTCTGCACGCGTTCTTTCTCACTCGTATCACTCCTTTGCTAAAGCCTGCAAGTTTCCTGCCTTGGGTTCATTCGAGCCGGCTCGGCTCGCGGCTCGAGCTGAGCCGGCCAAAAAAAATTACAACTAGATCATTTTTCGAAAAAAAAATTATATATAGATCTTTTTCCCGGGAAAAAATTACGATTAAATCCTTTTTCCGGAAAAAGAATATATATTACATCTAGGTCTTTATGCGTTTTTAAGGCTTACGTGGGTCCTTTTACCAAAAGAAAGAATTACGATTAGGTCCTCTTCGGGAAAAAAAACTTTCGGGTCTTTTATTTTTGGAAAAATATATATTGCATCTAGGTCCTTGTTGCGTTTTTCTAGTATTACGTTTAAGCCCTTTTGTGAAAAACATAAAATCCTTTTTAGGTCTTTTTCGCGCGTTTTCTCGATTTGCTCGTGTGTAGAGCGTCGATCGCGTATTTTCTCGATTCGCGTGAAGAGCTGCACCCGCGGCGTGGCACGCCGCGTACAAGTTTTTAGTTTTCTCTACTTTTCTCGCTGTTTTATGGCCGGCCGCTGTTTGGACTTTGGACTAGACTGTTCCTGGTGAATTTTTTTTTCTTTAATATTTTTTTAATCTTTTTTTCAAAACTAGGCGCCGGTCGCCCGTATATGGGGTGATCGCCCCACATACGGGCAATTAGTACTGCTTTAAACGCGCGATTTTTACTCTGTCTGCTGTTAATTTCTAAAAAAAATCATAACTTTTTCATATAATGTCGGATGGAGATAAATGTTATATAAAAATTGTAGCTCTCGACGGGATCTACAACTTTTGTATACAAACTTTTTCAATTTGAGTCCATTTAGATATCCAAAAACGGGATAGAATGTTCAGATCTAAAATAGATCCGTTTTTAGATCTGAACATTCTATCCCATTTTTGACTATCTAAATGAACTCAAATTAAAAAAGTTTGTATACAAAAGTTGTAGATCTCGTCGATAACTACAATTGTCATATAAAGTTTATCTCCATCCGACATCATATGAAAAAGTTATGATTTTTTTAGAAATTAACCGCAGACAGAGAAAAATCGCGCTTAAAGCAAAGATTAATCGCCAGATATGTGGCGATCGCCCGTATATGGGGCGATCGCCCCATATACGGGCGACCGGCGCCCAATTTTGTAATTTTTTTCCCGACGTCTAGTTTTGAAAAAAAAGATTAAAAAAATATTAAAAAAAAAATTTTCGTTCCTGGTGGAAGTAGCGGTCACCGAGCACCCCGCCGCTCGTGGTGCGGAGGGCCGAGAAAACCATGGAAGCTTCCGGGCTTCTACTAGATTCCGTTGCCCACTCGGAACTGGCTCAGGAGCCCAGCCTAGTTTTACTCGACCGGGTTCGGGCGGACTGAAGTGCGACGATGCAGCTCGGCCCATCGAATAAAGATGCGCTACCGCTTGGGCTGCTGTGATTCGTAGTCTCGGCCCGTTTCGATCACGGATGGCGGATGAACAGTTCGCGCGTGCTTCTCGTGGCGACTTAATAATCTAGGCGATCCACATGTTCGGCTGCTGCGTTGCTCTGCGCGTAGCGTTCAACGCACACTCACCATACTGTGGAGGCTGGAGCGGCAGGCGGGGTCCGACCGAGACAGGCAGAGGCATAGACCTCGCGCGCACTGCACAAACAACACGTGCTATGCTTTCAAGGGATAGCTAATCAACGCTGTTGTTCATTTCATCGACTACAGGTCTGCATTTCCTTTTGGCCTGTTCCTTCGCCCTGACATTCTTGCTTCACCGTGATTTGGTGTAATTATTTATTTCTTTGACATGTATGTCATAGTCTGAGCACAAATAGGTGCAAGCTTATTATAATTAGTTGTCGTTTTGAACATAAGTATAATAAATAAATTTGATTGTCAACATATTTTTAAATATTTAAATTGGATACATAAAAATCATATTGTAGGTTGACCTTGAAAAGCATTTTTATAATATTATAATTTTATTGAGTTTATAAATATATTAAATAAAAATTAGTGATTAAAACTATGCTTTTAAGACTACGCTGATATTTTAAATAACAACCATATGTAACTATATTTATTGCTATATACGTCGACGACCTGGGCCACACCGCACTGCCTATGCGGTCCCGGTCGGTCCACACAAATCTGATCCGGCGCGTGGGCGAGCAAGGAATGCGTGCGCGCGTGGGGCTGCCCGAACAAATCGCCTGCCGTTGGAGGAAATTTTCCGCCGTGCGCGCGCGCGGCGGTGATCGGCACGGGCCGCAGAGACGGTGACAGCGGCGCGCGCGACCATATCATCCTAGCACATTCCTTCCTGGACACCTGGGAGCAAGGCAAAGGGGTATCGTGTTGGATTTGGATATGGTCGATGACTCACACGCTGGCCGGGCCCCTGCTGCATGGATCATGCAGAGTCACGACTCTTTCCTTGATCGTGATACGAAAACTACAATTAAGCGTGGGTGCAACACATTTGTCGTGACAGGAGACGTCGGATAATAATGATTAATGGGATGGTATATCGTACTTCAGTTTAGCTTCCGGGACCAAACAAGGATAGTGTACTAGCTAGCGTGGTTCGCACGTGCACTTAAGATAGTTATAGACACTGCCACAAAGAAAGTTTATATTAGATCCGTTGTCACTAACGGTTTTAAAAAATCGATTTTAATCAAAAATCGTCAGAGATGACTACTATTCACATAACTGACGATCGGTGATGTGAATTCTCATCACTGACACTTTTAGCCAAAAACCATTAATGATGTGAATGGTAAACCGTCAGTGATGTGAATTCTTATCACTGAGACTTTTAGCCAAAAACCATTAATGATGTGAATGGTAAACCGTCAGTGATGTAATTTTTCATCACTGACACTTTTAGCCAAAAACCATTAGTGATGTGAATGGTTATCATCACTGACGGTTCTCGGTTAAAACCGTCTATGATGAGAATTTCCTGGAAATAAGTACAGAGAGCCCCGACCCACTTAGTGTTTTTAGGGTTTCTCGAGTTATTTTTGAGGTGGCTGCGATTGAGAAGCGATCTGGTGAAAAGAAACCGTGAATTTGGAAGAGTGATTGTAGATCCTTTTGTTCTTGGTGATCTAAGGTTAGTAATTGGTTCTAATTGCATTATATTCAAAATCTAGCTTGGTAAAGAAGGAATTGAAGATGGTTTAGATCTAGCTTGGTGTAGATCCATTTGTTATTTATGATCTAAAGTAGTAATTGGTTCTATTTGCATTATACTCAAAATATAGCTAGCTAGGTAAAGAGAGAATTGAAGATGCTAAGTTCAAATGAAGCTTACATAAAGATCCATTTCTTCCTTGTGATCTAAGAAGCTATGTTGGTAAGTTTAAATGAGCTTATATGTAGATTGTAGATCCATTTGTTCTTTAGATCTAGCATGATTTATAATTTAGGGTAGGGTTTAGCTTGTTAATTTGTGCTCTAATTTAATAATGTATGCATGTGCACTCCTAGTGTACTTCATTATTTAACACTTATTGTTATATACGTAGCATACGTAGATGGAATGAAGCTGGATGTACGCTGTGAACCGTGCGAGAGCCGAGTACATTAATGACGTCTTTGCTTTTAAAAGAGCTGCAAAAGAGGATATGCTTAATAAGGGGATCCAATTTATGTCTTGTCCATGCATTGACAGCGGCAATTTGAGGATGTTTGGCAACTCAGCCCAGATCGAAGCACACTTGATTCTACGGGGTTTCAAAAGGGGGTATTGAACGATCATGTGGAGGTCTACCCATGTTTGTGATAAGTATTTGACTAAATTTGAGCTTGGTATGCTCTGGTTTGAGTTTGATTTGAATTGTGGTGATAGACTTGGTGCCGTGATCGATAGAGTTGGACATGTGGTCGATAGACTTTGTGCTGTGATCGATAGAGTTGGACATGTGGTCGATAGACTTGGCATAGTGATTGATAGAGTTGATGCTATTGTATCGAGCAAGTCGAGCATTACATTAGTGGACTCCGCGACCACTTGACGCATTCGATACAGTGGTCGAGTTACTACTCGAGCGAGGAACCTACTCGATGGTGGCAACTCGATCACATAGTGTCCAACTCGGTCGAGTTACTACTCGAGCGAGGAAACTACTCGATGGTGGCAACTCGATCACATAGTGTCCAACTCGGTCACACGTTTGAAGGATAATTATTGCATATCTTTGTTGGACATTGCTATGTGATGGGATTTCCTTGTTTTTGATGGTTGCAGGACGACGGTGCTAGGTCATGGTGAGGCGAAGGATGACCGAGACTAGTCGAGGTGCGCCGGAGGTCCAGATGGTCGAAGATTGCCGAAGGATGATCGGAGACGGAGTTGCTGCAAACCTTGAAGATAAGGAATAGTTGAGATGCTAGCTAGGAGCTGCTCAGATCAAGGAGAGCCATCAGGTCGCGGTCTAGGTGATAGAGTAGCAGGTCTAGTTAGTATGTTTAGAAAAGTGTGCAAAAACCCAGTATGCTTGTTGGGTTTCGGGTTAGCCCATGTATGGCTGTGTGTGAGAGTCATTCTTAGCTCTTGATGGTGGTCCTCAGGGTAGAAGAAACTCATCTAAGGGTGGAGGGTGACTCAAGAGTAGTATAAATAGAGGGGGAGGGGTAGTCTTCCTCCTTCTGAAGGTTTTAGAGGTTTTGGCTCCTTTGTGTTTTTTTTGCCCATCTTGTTGTGAGGCTTTGTAAACCTCTCTTCCAGAAATATAAATCATTTTCTCTTATGCTTGAATTTACTTTACGCATTTAAATTCCGTACTTACATTTTTGCAACTTACATTCATGTAATTTGGATTTGCCTCCCCTCCTTCTACATGCTTTTGGATCTGCCCCATCTCCTTCTACATGCTTTTGATTCTTGTGCCAAGGATGTTGATTGATGAATCTCTTTCCTATCTTACCTCAATCAGCAATCCATGGGTTTTTCTTGCAACAAACCGATCTTTTGTGCTTGAGTGAATCATTCTTTCTAGATCGTGTTTGAGGGGTTTTGGACTTGTATTCTTGCTTGCTGTGACATGTGGGAAGTTATCCAAGATCATCTTGATCATCAAAACACCACGAGCAAGTCCAAGATCAACTTCTCGAGTTTTGCTCAAACTTGGTGTGTTCTTTCTTCAAAGTGAAAAAGATCAGAACTTTGATGTCAATCCTTGCGATTGAAGGTTAGAATAAGTTCTTAACATCCTTAGGATCACATCTACCAAGTTTCGTGAGTTTTTGTCTAGTCGATCAAAAGATTCCTCAAATTAGCTTTTGAGTTCGTGATGTTTTTGGCTCTATTCTTCCTGCTGTTCTTGAGCCCGGTCATACGGCCCTTCGCCCTATCAGCCAAAGCAATCTCGTGAGCGGGGTCTATGGTAGACCGAAGCATATCCGTGGACGTGGTCCATGGGACCCGGGCCCACATGTCAGAGAGAAGTGGATTTTTTCTAGATTTATTTTATTTCGGAAAATCAGGGCTGACATCAGCAATGACACAATAATTAGGTTTTTCAGTATAAAAATAATTCAAATAATTCTGTATTTTCCAATATTTTGATTTTTATGATTTTTGAATTTTTCGAGAGCCCGTTCTTTCTCATACGAGCTCCGATTGAGGTGATTCAAATTTTTAAAAATTTATAAAATTGAGATATATTTAATGGTAAATTTTATTTGATTTTTAGAATTTTTCTCTCTATTTTGGTGTTTATTTAGAGTTTTCTCTCGCTCTGCGTAGACGTCGAAGTGCTCAAAGCATCCGAGTAGGATTCATTGAGTCAAGACCAAGGTCCAAAGCAAGAATAAAGGCTTTTCTAAGGCAATTTGTACTTTGATCATGTTGAACCCAGTTTATAAAGTTGCTATATTGTTTTACTTTATGCATGATATTTTATGTGTATAATTGTTTCAAAATAGTTCAGAATTTAGTTAATCTACCCAATTGAACTATACCCTACCTTGTCATTTGTATGCCATGATTAATTGTCACCCTAGGATGATTTATTACTAGTTGGTTAATATTAATAATCAACATTGGTTGGTTAGATCGTGTCTAATATGCTTAGCAATGCCACGTTCAACTCACGTCTTTAGAATATCAACTTAATCTTGACTAATGGAATATGGAACATTTTTTATAGAATTGGTGTGTCAGGTGTTGTCACACGATGATGTTCAGTTGTAGTGATGAGGTCACGCAACGATGTTGACTTGTTGAGAGCACGTAGTGCTTGGTAATCAACTGGGGTGGTAATCATTTAGATTGGGGCAAGTGGCAAGGGGCAGTGTGCCAAGGTGGGCCAGAAAGGCACAGGGTATGTGGAAGTCTCTAGTCATCTTAAGGACTTAACCTTGCAAGCTTTTAACCTAAATCAAACATGCAACCACATATCTGGAATGGGACGGACCTAGCTAATTAATTTACAATGTCTTAGCTTTAGTTCTACCAGTGGTGGTGTGAGGCCCTGATTGTGGTAACTGGTCCCTTCACAGATCAACTCACATGGCGCAAGAAGGGGCCCCAATTGTGGTAACCAGTCCCTTTAGTATTGAAACCTCAGCGGGTAGTACTGAGTTAAGACAGAGCATTGTAAAGACCTTGTCATGATATCTCTGCGGCACACCAAAGGAAGTGTGCTAATAACGTTTGCACAAAGAGATGTTCATGTCGTGTGGGTAAAACGCATAACCTCTACAGAGTGTAAAATCTATTCGAATAGCCATACTCGCGGTATTGAGAAATGCTTGGAGATTACAATCAAGGGTTAGATTTTATAAAATGAAAACTTGGGTTGGGATGGTAGGTTGACATTGGAAGGTTTGAACTTAACTTAGGGCTGGATGCCATATTTACTTGAAAAATGCTGAAAGTTATTATTTATTGTTATTTGTTTTACTGTCTTTTCAAACTACTTATTGTATTCATTTGTAAATGTTGTTTTAATGCAAAATAACCATGTTAGCTATCCCTTTGGAATAAGCCTTGCATATAGTTATGTTAGAATTGCATTTTGTGCATAACTTGTTTAGTGCTTTAAGTACTCACCCTTGCCAACAACAAAATCACTAGTTGAGGAAGAGTCTACATCAACTCTCGAAGAGGAGTACCAGGAGGAGACGAATGTTTAGGGTGTGAGTCTTATCAGTTGCTTGTGGTATACTGAGGGGTTTATCTATATTTTCATTCCACTGCAGTTTAATTTGTTATTCACAGTTTGGCCTTGCAAGGCATGGTGATGTAAAGTCAACCATAAGGTCAGTCAACAGGTTAATATTTATATGATATCTTTTACTATGTTTCCGCTGTGTATGATTGTGATATTCATCTATGTTGAGCCTGTGTGCACTAGCGTGATCTTGGACTATTGCGATATACACAGAGGGTCCAGATTTACATATTCGGGTCCCGACAGTAGCATTGTCGAAGGTTATGCAACCGAGAGGTTATCGAGTTCTGTGTCGATTACATGGCTCAGGTCGAACCTATAGGTATGCTTTGATCTCGCCATGAGGGGAGGCTCGAGGGTATCGGGACCAACGGAAAGAAAGCAATCACGCCTGATTCGGTTGCCTACGCTCAAGCCCATTTCACAGTTTTGCAACACATGGCTGTAGTGTCCCCGTATCGAAGAGCACAAGCACTAACTATGGCAAGAGAATCCAGAGTGGCAGGAGTCTTGGATCATGAGACAACACAACCTTTAGTCCAATAAATGGTTGAAGAAGCGACCTATCACTGGGAGCTCATCAGGCGATCATGATACACTGACATGGTTGGCAAAAGGTCCAATATTTACAGTTGTCACATGGAAAGGATACGACTTAAATGGGTACACATTTTACACTAGAGATCAAGATATGAAGAGCACAAACTAGAATAGCGTTGTTCGCAATGATACATTCAATATCGTTGGGTCAACAAGGAGCTCCTACTATGGTTTCATAGAGGAGATTTGGGAGCTCGACTACATACTATTCAAGATCTCCTAATTTCGATGCCATTGGGTCCACTTCTAGTAGGTGAGGGTTGACAAGTACGGCGTCACTACACTGTGGATCTCGAACGTGTCAGATATCAAGATGAACCATTCATATTCGCTAACTAAATTGTTCAAGTCTTCTATGTAACCGACTCGTCCAATAAAAAGCGCCATGTAGTTCTTCAGCGAAAACGGAGGATTGTCGGAGTTGAGAATGTAGTAGATGAGGAAGAGTACAATCAATTTAATGAGTTGCCTCCTATCGAAAACGCCATCACGATCTAGGAAGAACAACCTACGGAATCTAGCTACACACGCGTCGATCATCGTGAAGGGCTAATTTTCATACAAAAGAATAAGCAAGTGGAGTTATGAGGAGGTGTCATCATGTTTATTTGTCATGTGTAAAATGCTGAATTTGTAAGCAAGTGGATGATTGTGATGAACTTTGCAAAACCTACAGTGCATATCTATATATTGATTGTGATCAATTGCTAACATACTAACCTTTATGATTTTGGCATAAAATCAACTTGATTGAAAATATTAAAAACAAATTGTTAGTGTGATCCAGAATGATACATTTTGTAGCTTGTGATCATATTGAATGAACTAGAAGTTAGTGCATCTAGCCCAAAGGCAATTGCATCTGGAGTTTTACTTTAGCTAGTTGTACTATAACCATCACAGATGATTCTAAACTATAACCGTTTATGATATAAACATCATAGATGGTTCTATAACAGTCTATGATATAAAAATCATAGACGGTTCTATTATTTCTAGGGTTAGAACCGTACTCCTCAAATGCCCTTGTGCCTCCCCACAGCCCGTGCCCTTTAGCCTCCTCTCGTGCCTATGCGATGCCATCTCTGAGCCCGTGTGCCATCCTCCCCGAGCCTGTACGACACCGCCATCCTTGAGCCCTTGTGCCACCGTCCTCCTTGAACCCGTGCACCGTCCTCCCTGAGCCCGTGCATCGCCGTACTCGAGCCCTTGCACACCGTCCTCCTCGAACCCGTGTGCTGCCGTCCTCTAGCCTGTGCACCGTCCTCCCCAAGCCCGTGCACTGCCATCCTCGAGTGTGGAGAGCTGCCAGATAGGGTTCCTCCTCACCGCGCTTGGCTTCGACCTCTCCAACCTGCTCGAGGTAATTTAGGGTTAATTCGCTGAAAACTACACATGTTCTATGGTAATTCGCTGTGGTAATTTAGAGTTAATTCACTGAAAACTACACATGTGCTACCTACCTGACGAGGATTAAAACCCACTTTCCATTTAGGCCGTTTTTCATAATAATTTGTGACTATGCGCTGGTAAATAGGCATGCCAAACTTAAGCCCATAATACAACAAGACAAAAAGCCCATCCCTATCCGAACGGTTAGATCTCCGATCAGTTCAGTCAAGGATGGTCAAACTTAGTTTCACACTAGTCATCTCCGACTAGTGATATGGCCACCCCGACTAGCAAACTGGTTGGGGGCAAGCGGTTTTTCCCACATAGCTCTCCGTGCGGATAGTTATCTGACAGAAACACATAACCACCTGGAAGATACCAACAGAAAAGGCACCCTTTGGCGAGAAGACATCGTTTGACAAGAAGGTGTCTCCCGGTTACCCGACACCCTTCCGAAATTCAATTGCCACCTCTTCATCATGGATAAATAGGAGTCCAACCCACGCTATAAAGAGATGGAAGAGGATCAAACAACATCAAGCATTTAGATCCTAGTAAAATCAAACATCATCTGTAACATGTGATTATAATCCTACAATCACGTAGATCATCTTGCACTTAGAAAATTCTGTCACGACCGCTTGGCTAATAAAGAAGCATTCACATTTTCTCCATTGTTTCCATTTCAATATCCAGGGGCCTACACATCAAAATTTTTACGTAAGTTCGATTAAGAGACCCAAGATTTTGGACATTGACTATTGGTGCTCGAAGAAGGGCCTCTAGATACTGAAATCAATTAATTCTTCTCAATGGATTATGAGGAAAATTGGTTTGACCTCGCCGATTACGCCCATCTCACTGCTGATGACGAGCCAACAAAAGAGCAATGTAAGTGTGACCTCTATTCTGAATATGTTACTACAGAAGAGTTGGCAAAGATTGAGATAGAGGTTGAAGCCGAAGAGCAGTCATCTCACTCGCCAAAAGGTAAAGATCTCATTACTCCTCTAGTAAATTCAGAGGAAGATATCCATGAGGTATGTTCCATGAAAATTAACAATGAAAATATGTTAGAAGGTAGTAATAACCTTCCAAAAAATTCAATCTCGGAAGATCATGTCCATGGTTTGGATTACACACCTTCATTGGATGAAGATGGAGGATTAACGCTTTCTGTTTACTCAGGTTTGCACGCTTGCGTGGTCACCAGTGAAGTAGATGGGCAATAGGCGGAATGAGAAGAATGTGAAGCCCAGGAAATTGCCCAAAAAACTGCTCAGAGTGAATACGAGTGGCGTATGGCAGAGAAACAAAAATCTATTAACGAGGCTCGACGTTCGTATTTTCAAAATCAATCAAGCACCTCGCGAAAACTTCAAGTTTTTGGAGGACAGCCTCGTCAAGGTGCATTCGTTAAGCCACCACCTCCGTAGGCTATGGCAAGGGATCGTGACTTTGCTCAAAGCAGTTCGTAGCAAACAACCCCCATTGAAAAAATTCGTATTTATTCAAATGAAATTCTTAATCATCCAATGGAGGGGGAGGATGCACTGAATGCAACCATTATACGGTCTATCACTGCAGATCTGCAAGAAGCCGCTAATGAAGTACAAATAAGGTCTGTCTCAACAAGATCTTAGACCGAATCCTGTGTGGTGGGATCCTCGTCTGGTCAACGCCATCAAGACGCAAGTCACCAGCAAAGAGGAGGCCCCAGGATGTAAAGGTTTCTCCCCTGGGCTCACAAAACGTAACCTAGCCTAAAAAAATCAACCCGGGATCACTGGAGAGTTTTGATGGAACTCAGAATCCATTAGAATTCTTACAGGTCTATACTACCGCCATCCAGGATGCTGGAGGTGATGAAAAGGTAATGGCCAACCACCTTCCCACTGTTTTAAAGGGATCAGCATGAACATGGATGTTTAATCAGCCAGAGGGTTCCATCTATAGTTGGGAAAATTTGTGCCATGCCATTTTAAATAATTTCAAAAGCTGTTACGCCAAGCCTGGTAAAGAAGATGATTTGCATCGTCTTCATTAAACTTCTAGCGAAAATTTACGACAGTTTATTAAAAGGTTTGTAGAAGTACGCAACACCATCCCTAATATTTCTGACAGCTCTGTGATTAATGCTTTCAAGCAGGCTGTCAGTTATAAGAGATTTACTAAAGATCTCAATATTCATCCGCCGTCTACCATACCGCAACTTTTTGATATGGCGGACCGATACTCAGATGTGCACGAGGCTATTGAATGGAACCGAATGGTTGTAAAGGCTATGCTCCACCCCAACTTGGTCTCCTAGCAACGGAGGATCAGAAGATGAAGAAAGTCTCTAAATCTGAAGATCATAAAAGGATGAATAAAAAAAAGAAAAATAAACAGAACTCCCAGCGTGAAGTTGTAGGAATTGTAGAACGGCCAACATACTCCAAGGGAAAGGCACCATGGAAGAAGACAGCCGGTCGCCAGGATGACCAGTCCGGATCTAAAAATCCTATTGCGACTAGTGGCATGGTCATTGATGTCCGTTACATAGGGTATCAGGACACGACTTGCGAAACTGCCGTATATGGCAGAAGCGTATGGAAGATTTCTGTGGAATATAAGAACCCAGGTGTCCTCATAACCGGCCCAGAAGTGCCTGAGGGAGAGACAGGGCCGAGCGGAAGGCCCAGAGGGTAAGCTCCGCGCCAAGCCTTGCTGCCGTGCGCGAGGAGATACATCCTAGAGACAGTTGAACATATATTTAGATATAAGATATATAATTGTAATCCGAGTTGTTAGCAGGATGAGATAAATATGTAAACTCCATCTTGTAACCGATTAGTATCCAATAACCGATCGGAATCCCGTAACCGATCGGGACTCTGTAAACCGCCCCACCCCCATTATATAAGCGAGAGGGCGGGCAACAACAGAGAGATAAGCAATCTTAGATCCAAGAGATCCAAAGGATCTCAACACACAGGATTAGGGTATTACCTCCTCCATTGAGGGCCTGAACCTGTCTAAACCTTTGTCTTGTGTGACCTTCGAGTTTGAGATCTATCGCCTACCCCATAAATTCATTGCCGACTACAAAAATCGACAATTTCTACCTCGGCAAGGGTCCTATGCCAACCTTACCGAAAGATTCAAGCAACAAGGATGCAGATGGTGACGAGGAAATGGGCTATCAAAAGCCTGAAAATCATGTCAATGTTATATTTGGCGGCTCATTTGCATACACCTCAAAAAGACAATTTAAAACTGCATGGAGGGAGGTGAACAATATCGACAACTAGACCGAAAAACCAGAATACCCCAAGTGGTCGGAGGTTGACCGCACCTTCAATAGGCAAGATTGCCCAAAAGGTACGTCAGTCCCCAGAAAGCTCCCATTAGTAGTTTCTCCTACTATTAGCAATTGCAAAGTTGGAAGGGTTTTAGTTGACGGGGGAAGTTCTTTAGACTTGCTTTTTATTCATACTTTGGTTGAGATGCAAATCCCTCGCTAAAGAAATAAGGCTTGTTACGAACCCATTTTTTGGGATTGTACCTAGTCTGTCGATAACTCCAGCGGGACAGATAGTATTACTTGTCACCTTTAGAAATGCTAACAATTTCAGAATGGAATTGATTTCATTTGAAATTGTTGATTTCGAGTCAGCATATAATGCCATTCTGGGTAGACCGTCACTAACCAAATTTTTGGCATTAACTCAACATGCCTACGAGAGTTTAAAAATTCCTGGTCCGAAAGGCGTGATTATTGTGCAAGGTAACCAACTTACTGCACTTAATTGTGATCGCAAATCGCTCGAAATTGTTGATCAATTACCATTAGGTGATGCTAATGATGCAGAAGATACAAGCAAATCTAGCAAGACAGAGAGGCTGAAGGCAGTTCCTCAGACCAATGAACAAATAAAGCAGGTTCCCATTGATCCTACCGACCAGTCAAAAACTGTTTGGATAGGATCATCAATGGATGCCAAATAGGAAGACACACTCGTTGCTTTCCTCCGGGCTAATGCAGATGTGTTTGCTGGAAACCATCCGACATGCCTAGGGTCCTAAGGGAAGTGATAGAGCATAGGTTAGCCATTCGACCTGACATACGACTAGTGAAGCAGAAGCTACGATGATTCGCTCCTAATCGGCAAGAAGCCATTCGACAAGAGTTAGACAAACCCTTGGAAGCTGGTTTCATTCGTGAGGTCAATCATCTTGATTGGCTTGCGAATCCGATCATGGTTAAGAAAGAAACGGTAAGTGGCGCATGTGCATTGATTTTACCAGTTTGAATAAAGCTTGTCCAAAAGATGATTTTCTTTTGCCCCGGATCGACCAATTGGTAGATTCCACAACGGACTGTGAATTGATGAGTTTCCTGGATGCATACTCCGGTTATCATCAAATAAGCATGGCAAGTGAAGATGAAGATAAGACTTCCTTCATAATCCCGTTCGGTGTTTACTGTTATAGAAAGATGTCATTCGGGCTAAAAAATGCTGGAGCCACGTATCAGCGACTCATGCAGAATACTTTTCATAGTGAAATAGGGCGTAACATCGAGGCTTTTGTTGATGATCTCGTTGTAAAGAGCAAAATTAGCTTTAATCATTTGTCATACTTGGCTGAAACCTTCAATCATTTGAATAAACACAAAATTAAGCTCAATCCAAAAAAATGTGTCTTTGGCGTTTCTTCTAGAAAGTTGCTTGGTTTCCTTGTCTGTTCACGGGGTATTGAAGAAAACCCTGAGAAAATTAAGGCCATCGAATCCTTAAGTACACCCTCTACATTTAAAGAGGTTCAAGGTTTAACTGGTCGGATGGCTACTCTCAATCGTTTAATTTCAAGATCAGGATAACGTGGATTGCCTTTCTTTAAGGTGGTTCGAAAGCACGATAAATTTCACTAGTCGAATAAAGCAGATAAGGCCTTTAATGACATAAAGACTTATTTGCAAAGCCCACCCACTCTGGTTTCACCCAACCCTACAAAGTCTTTGCTGGTATATGTAGCGGCTTCAAACATTGTGGTAAGCGCTGTACTAATCGTTGAACGAGATCAAATTCAGAAACCTATTTATTACGTAAGCGAATCTTACATGGACCTAAGGAGCGACACCCTCAAGTTTAGAAATTACTTTATGCTCTATTAATGGCTTCTCGAAAATTGAGACATTTTTTGCAATTGCATCGGATTACAATACCATCATCTTTTGCTTTGGGAAATATTTTACATTACCAAGAAGCAACTGGTCGGATTGCTAAGTGGGCGGTTGAACTTGGGTCATTTGATATCCATTTCGTAGCCTGAACAGCAATTAAGTCACAAATTTTGGCAGACTTCATCGCTGAATAGACGAATAATGAACCCTTTATACAAGACAATAACACTAATACTGACCACTGGAAATTGTACTTTGATTGTTCTCGAGAAATAAAAGGCCAGACATACATTTTATTGTGTGTCTGTGCGTTCAATTTCAGGCTTCTTGCGCATCTCGCCGCCAAGCGGTGAAGCGCATCTTTTGGTACTTTTGAGCTACCACTGATTATGGTATTTGGTACTCTTCTTCTTCTTGTCTGTCCCTCAGAGCATTTTCCGTTGCAGACTTTGCTGGCTATAGGATAGATAGGAAGAGCACTTTTGGCACTTGCCAATTCATTGTCACTTCTCTTATTTCTTGGTCATCTAGGAAACAGTCCGGAGTTACACATTTCACCGCTGAGGCTGAGTACGTAGCTGCAGCTAGTTGCTGTAGTCAGCTGTTTTGCATGAGATCGACCTTTCGGGACTTTGGGTTAGAGATAAAGAGTGTTCTACTTTTCTATGATAACACTTCTGCTATTTGCATTGCCAAAAACCCAGTGCAGCACTCTAGGACCAAGCATATAGATATTAGATATCACTTCCTTAAAGACCATGTGGAGAAGGGTGATATAGTGCTTCAGTTTGTGAAGAGTGACCACCGGATTGCTGATATCTTTACGAAGCCTTTGGATAGCTCTAGGTTTGTGGCCTTGAGAGGAGAGCTTGGAGTTGTGTGCCCTTACGGCATCTCTTGAGGGGGAGTTGGTTTGTATACTATGTATTATATATATTTTCTTTCAGTATTTTCTTTCTTTTGCATCTTCTGGGTGATATTGGGCTTATTTCTATAGTTTTAAGTTCACTTCACTTAGACTTCTAGCATGCTTTGCATGGACCTCTCATCTTATGTTATAGGTTGCTATCATGCCAATTAGATGGTCTCTCCTCTCTCTAGGTTGAGTTCCCTCACAATCTTATAAGTCTAGCAGGTGTTCTGCCCCCTAGGTAGACAGGGTCTGTGTGCACTCCTTAGTTTGGGATCTAGAGTCAGCTTCACTATGTTAGTCGTTTGGGGAAGATGAGAGCGAGTCTGAGCCATAGTGTTCTCTACTATCTTTTCTATGCTCTATAGCCACCCAGTTTGCAGTTTCTTGACTTCTTCTCCTTATTATGTGTTTTTGGTTTTGATTGAGTTCATTTGGACTTTCCTTGAGCTTAATTCTGCTAATAACTCAACTTGAACCAGATTTGTGCTTAAAATTGGTTCACTTGTTGAGGGGGAGTTTGAGAATCTGCTTTATGCATTGCATATAGACTTCATTTTTTGTTTTATGAGCTTTGTCTATTATGCAAATGAGCTACTATACATTCTATACACCCGGCTACTTTTATGAAAAAAAATGCTAGCTTAGATATGGCCAAGTTCATTTTGATTCATCTTGCTAAGCTTGTTAAAATTTGAAAATTAAATCTGAATGAAAACTTGATGAAACTTGTAGCTTTTACTTGCCTTGTTTCCTCACTAGGTGCATATGCCATGATTTTTGAAATCTTAGATTTCTACTAAAGTCCCTATAGCAACTTGGGTGAAGCTAGGTTGATCCATACTAGAGTCCTTCACATGATCATAAATCTAACTGATAAAATGAAATAAAAAATTAACTCTTTTTGTGCATATTGATCTCAACACTATATATTTACGAGACTGCTTCCCATTGCACTTGGGATGAACTTGGAATGTATCGTGTTTGACCAAGACTGTTCTCTTAAGAGTTCATCTTGAGATGGTCGACAATGGCTTGAGTCAATTATACTTGAAAAATGCAAATAAAAAAAACAAAAACATAAGTGGGTAAAGAATGCAAATAATGTCAAACATTTGCACCCCACTATGTCATTTGAAGTATGAAATCAAAAATTTGCATTAAAGATCTTTGAGCACGAAGGACCTTGTATGCACATCTAGCCTTCCCAAAGTGTTGAGTAGATTGAGCTCTAGGTTTTCTATTTGATTCTTTGTATGGCTTTGCTTCTAGGTTGGAAACTATTCTAAGGTTGCACTTGTTAAATCATGGAAATATGACATGGTCCTATTTGAACTTGCTAGCAAAACTGACATTTGCACTTGAACATGTCTTTGTTTAGCATAATCTGAACTTGAGTAGCATGGTGTCATACTTTGTCTATATGGTCACTTGGATAATCTTCAAAGCTCTTTTAGGATGCATTTTCATGCATACATATGAAAAGGGGGAGAAAATATCATCTTGATGCCTATATTGCCAAACGGGGGAGAAATTGAAGAAAAGGCATCACTAAAAAGATAAAAATGTGAATGCATCTTGATTCTTATGATCATGGTAAAAATTGCTAATTCTTAGGATCATAAGTATATTTGAGCTTCTTTTCTTGGAATTTTAGAGCTTTTGTGGAAAACTTGTTCTTTCTATTACCTTGCTCTATAGTCCTTCTTGCCAACTTAGTTATGATCTCATTTTCTTCTCTCTTGACCAAGTTTTGCTTTGCAATCAAATTGCTTTCCTCTTCTTTCATTCAAACTCAAATTTATGCCTTTTGTGTTATTTATCAATATACTCATCAAGGGGGAGATTGAAAGACCATGTGGAGGTCTACCCATATTTATGATGAGTATTTGACTAAATTTGAGCTTGGTATGCTCTGGTTTGAGTTTGATTTGAATTGGTTTTTTAAATTGAAGTAATTTGATTTGTATCTGCCAGGAGCGACACTACCGGCCTTAGGAGGGTGGTACTGCCAGCCAGGGGGCGGCACTACAGGCTTGGGAGAGGTAGTCATATTCCAAAGAGGGTCATCGCTGGGATTTCAGGCGAGCGGCACTGCTGGCCATGCTAGGGCGGTAGTGCCGACCGAGCGGTACTACCAGCCCTAGGGGCGGTAGTGCTGATTTTGAGCGAATGTTGAGATTTAAATTTTGACATTGTGTGAGATTTATTGCATATTATTTTGGGCAATGTTATGTGATGGGTTTTCCTTGCTTTTGATGTTTACAGGACGACGGTGCTAGATTATGGTGAGTCAGAGCAAGACCGGGACTAGGCGAGGTGCGCCGGAGGTTCAGACGA
This sequence comes from Otatea glauca, assembly GCA_036346275.1. Lineage (NCBI taxonomy): Eukaryota > Viridiplantae > Streptophyta > Magnoliopsida > Poales > Poaceae > Otatea > Otatea glauca. The sequence goes on along the minus strand of CM070716.1, from coordinate 37,272,425 downwards.
TCGAAGATCGCTGGAGGATGATCGGAGACGGAGTCGCTGCGAACCTAGAAGACAAGGAATGGATGAGATGCTTGCTAGAAGCTACTCGGATCAAGGAGGGCCGTTGGATCGTGGTCTAGAAGATAGAGTAGCGTGTCTAGTTAGTATGCTTTGAGAAGCGTGCAAAACCCTTTATGTTTGTGGGTTTTGGGTTAGCCCATGTATGAGTGAGTGAGTGAATCCTAGCCCTTGATGGTGTTCCTTAGGGTTGAAGAAACTCATCCAAAGGTGGAGGATGACTCAAGAGTAGTATAAATAGAGGGGTAGGGGTAGCCTTCCCCTCTTTGAAGGTTTTGAGGTTTTTGTGCTCCTTTGAGCTTTGCCCACTTTGTTATGAGGCTTTGTAAACCTCCCTTCCAAAAATGAAAACTTTATTTACTCATCTCTAAATTTATGTTACGCATTTACATTATGCTTTAAATTCCGCAATTTACATTCTTGCAATTTAATTTCAACACATTTGGATTTGCCTCCCCTTCTTCTAAATGCTTATGGATTTTGTGCCAAGGATGTATGATTGATGGATGAGTCTTCTTCAGATCATATCCCAATCATCTAGGCAAATCTGGTGCTCTTCTTTGCAAGAAATGGATCTTTTGTTCTTGAGGAAATCATTCTTGGTAGATCATGTTTTTGGTGTTTTTCTCTGGTGTTTTAGCTTGCTATGACATGTGGGAAACAATTTAGGATCATCTTGATCATCAAAAACCCAGGAGCAAGTTTGGGGCTCAGTTTCTGTTCTTGAACCCGTTCTTGTGCGGTCTTCCTTCAATTGGAAAAAGGTCATAACTTTGACATCAATCCTTGCGATTGAAGGTTGGAATAGGTTCCTGACATCCATAGGAAGGTGTCCACAAAGTTTCACGATGTTTGGATCAGTCGATCAAAATATTCATCAATTTTCCTTTTGAGTCATGATGATTTCACTATTCCTATGCTGTTTTTACTGTAACTACAGTACCCCCAGGCAGTAACGTGCTACAATACCTGGTAGTGCCTAGGGTACTGTTTATCTAGCAGTACTGGGATGATTTGTGGTAGTGCCACCCTCTGCTGAAGTTTTCTGTAATTTTGGTTTCTCTGACTTGCTTTGATGAAGTGAGGTTCTTGGTTGATTCTTTGAGGGTGAAAATTTTAAATTGGGATCATTCACCCCCCCCTTTGATTGCCATCTTGGTCCTTCAAATACAGGACGTCCAATGTGGTAATGGCTCACTACCTGGATAAAGTGAGGAAGATGGAAAAATACTTTAGTCATTTCAAAGTCTAATATATTCCGCGAAAAGATAATCTCTTACCGGACCGGTTATCAAAACTGGGTTCCTCACGATCACCTATTCTAACAGGTGTGTTTCTTCAATATCTGTCTAAGCCTTCTATAGAAACATCCATAGAGCCCGACCAGTGATGAGGTTGGAGTCCTTGAGCAGGATTCGAATTGGGTTAAACCATTTAAAGCCTATCTATAAAGTGGGACACTGCCCGAGGATATTCACAAAAAAGACAGATTAATTCGAAAGGTGCGAATGCATAAAATTCTCGACAATACCGTATATAGGAAGGGTACACATGGTGTTTTCATGCGATGTATAACCCAAGAACAGGGAAGAACATTGCTGCATGAGATATATGGGGGCTTGTGTGGAGCACATGCTTCACAGAGAACATTGGTCGGTAAAGCTTTCCAACAAGGATTTCATTGGCCAACTACTTTGCAGGATGCCATACATCTTGTAAAAACTTGTGAGCAATGTCAATTCAATGCTCGATAAGTATATTTACTTGCTAATCAACTGCAAGTAATACCTTTGTCATGGCCATTTTCGACATGGAGAATTGATATAGTAGCACCCTTACCAAGAGCAACTAATGGATTCAATATTCTTATTTGTTTCAATTGATACATTCACGAAATGGATCCAAGCTGAGCCTGTAGTATTTATTACAACACAAGTTGCGAAGAAATTCTTTGTGGAAAATATAGTCACTAGATTTGGAGTACCTAGTAGGCTAATTACTGATAATGGATCACAATTCATTAGTGGTCTGTTTCAAGATTATTGTGATGAAATAGGCACAAAAATTTGCTTCGCTTCAGTCGCTCATCCTCAGAGTAATGGAGCAGTTGAACGAGCAATGGCCAGATTATGAATGGCATAAAGAAAAGAGTGTTTGATTGTCTTACCAAACTCTCGAGAGTTTGGGTGGATCACCTCCACTCTATTCTCTGGGCTATTAGAACAATGACCAGTAGAGCAACAGAAGAAACTCCCTTCCAACTGGTCTACGAAGTAGAAGCTGTGTTGCCAAGTGAAATTCATTTAGGATCTACACGGACCTTTCTCTACGAATAGGTTAATCAAAAGGAACAACGCGAAGACGATGTTAATCTTTTAGAAGAAAGCAAGACCGAGTATTAATCAGGTCAGCGGCCTATCTACAAAGCCAAAAAAGATATTACAACAAAAGAGTTCAACCATGTACATTAAACATGGGAGACTTGGTTCTAAGGCGTATCCAGAATTAGTTTAATTTGAATAAATTATCTCCCAAATGGGAATGTCCCTTTACTGTAATATCAATTACGCGACCATGCTCTGTTCGGCTTGCTATGGAAGATGGAAGAGTTCTATCCAACGCATAGAATATCCAGCATCTTCGCAGGTTCTATGTGTAAATAAGTTATTTCTTTCCGCTTACATATATCATTTCGTTAGCTGTCATTTTTCTACATTGTGTATGTTTATGATAATCCCCTGGGAATTTGCGAAAGTTATTTTCTAACTGACCTCTCTAAGCACAACGTATAAGGTTGCTGGTCGGATTGTGAGATAACATCTAATAAAGACTTTTCTTGTAAGCTAGTTCTTACTGCATTGAAACTCATTAGCATGATCTTATCTCCGATCTACTGCTGGTTCATACCATGTAATACGTGAACGAGTTGGTCGGCGTTCATAAAACTGTTTGTATTCCGAACACATCATTGTTCAATATACAAATAGTTGGGGGCTAGTACGTGATATACTCAGAGATATATGTACAGAAATAAACACAGAGTAAAAAAATTGACACAAAAAGATATTCTTTTTATTCATTTCAACAAAGTCATACATTCTATTTATATGTAATCTTTGCATTGCTCATGTATGTCTCAACGGCAAAAGCTACTTCCGCACTTTTCTTATTAATCTCTTCTTGAGTGCTAAGCTTCAGGTCGGGCGCCAGTTTCTCCGGTTCAACCACATCCTTGTAGAAATGCCTCAATTTGATGAAGAGGGTACCTACTTGGGAAGTGATCGAAGTTTGGAGTGCCTTTTTCATAGTCTACGCCATGAGGGAGATTTGCTTCTGGATGATTTTCATTTGATTGTTTACTCCTTCAACCAACTCCTCAAACGACGGATTTGTAAGTGTTACTCCCTTCCCCTTTAAATCCATCGTGATCTTCTGAAGCTGCTTAAAAATAAAGTTCAGGGTAGAGATCTTACCTCTCTGAACTGTGGCCAAGTCTTTGGTGAAGATTTTCAGTTGGTCGGTGAGTCTCTCCATTTCATCTTTCATCACCGACCTTTGTTCTTCAGCCTTTATTCTCTCTTCTTCCCAGGCGAAAAATTGAGACTTGTTGGCCTTTATTATATTTTTTAAGTTTGCAAAGATTGACATTGTAATCTCAGTTTTATCAAATAAATTTGAGTTCAAAAAACAAGTCAAAATTCTATTTTACCTAATATCTCAGACTCCTTTGCCTGAACAGTACTCTTATATTCCTCGGAGAGCCTTTGGAGTTTTTCTTCATTCCATTTGAAGGCTTCATGGAGTTTGGCGGTTTTGTCCTCATGGTACTCTTTTGTAGCAACGAGGTCGAACTTGTACGCCTTGGCAGTATTCTGAGCCACCAAGAGCTGTTTCTCTAGTCTTTTATTTGTTCTTTTTGTCTGTGTTAGAGCAGTTTTAATCAGAACAAAAAAGGATAAGAGAAAAAGGAAAAATAACAGTAAATCTTATACTTACTTTTTTACTTCGGCTTTCGCCAAAGTTCTTGCTTGCTGATTTAACAGGGCAAAGATTTCTTGCAAATGCTATAAAAGAGCAAAAAAGCAAATGAGATAAGAGTTATCTTTCTTGAAAAATAAAAATAAGGAAAAAAGATAAATACCTTTGCCGTCAAGTTGTCAAAATTTTGCTTAAAATCTCTCTGGTTAGGCTGATCAGAGGAAGAGGCCAGCGGTAAGTCCACTGGTCGGATGATCGCCCTTTCAAGTAGTACATCCTCACTGGTCAAAGCGACTAATGTCTTCTCTGCAGGAGGGAGTTCCTCAATCCCCGTACCCGCAGAAGTTTCCTCTTCAACATCGGTGGTTGTTCCGACCACCTCAGTTATTGCGGCTGAAGTAGGATCAACCTCCTCTATGGTTGATGGAACTTGACCAACCAGTGGCTCACCCCCAACGGCGGAGGATTTTCACCTTCAGTATTGAGTGGGGTTGCTTGCCCACTGGTCGGAGTAGCCTCTATGGTCGAGGCCAAAACATTTTCCTCACTGATCGTCGCTGGGACGGCCAGTGGGTCAGCCTTGGTACCGACCTATATAGCCACATCCTGATCCTCAGAGGGATCAGGAGCTGTTGCTTGGGCGCTGAGAGTAGATAACCCAGAATCAAAATAAAAAAATCTTCTGAAGATCAATGCTCAGAATAAAAAGTATACATACCTGCATTGGATTCCTGAGTCTATCTCCCAGAATAAAACAAGGGTAGAGGCTTCCAAAGTGGAGGTCTTCATTTGTCTTCTTATGTTTAAAGGAACATTATGCTTCGAATCTTCACACTCGCCCTGAACAAATGGGAAAGTCGGAAGATACCGAAACGGACGATCCCAATTGTGGTTAAACCATTTTTTGGGGTGCATCTAGGAAGAAGTCATCATCTGTGTCCCCGCAGCGAAACGACACCTTCTTGCCTTGAGCGGCGTCATGAGAACACTGAAAACGCATAGCCCTGGTCGGCGCCAAAGCTTGACTAGTGCTGGTCGGATTAGCACTAATCTTAGCGGTAGGAGCAACTACTTCCGTAGGAACACTCCTATTCTTCCTCTTTTTGACCGGAAGGGCTGAGGTTGAAACCTCAGACTGCTCGACAGGTCTCTTCCGACCAGGCATCTAAAAATAATAATAATTTCAGTTGTCGAATCATAAAAGACAATTAGACTAAATAATTTTTTACCATGATGATTGCCCAATCAGGCTGGATGACTACATATCCAAAGCTGCCAGGTTGGACCCGTTAGTAGAGATGCACAACATAGACGCAACTCTCGACCAGCCTCCTCAGCAGTTAGCACTGATTGGAGAAATAGAATAAAAATTATTATTATAGTCCTTCGAACAAAATTAAGAGGTCAGTAATGGAGAGTTTATTTACCTCTAGGTTCGTCCTTCGTTGAATCCTGGTTGCCCTCTAGCCTCCAGGCGAATCGGCACCGCCTCTTCAGAGGACTAATCTTATGGAGCAGAAAATCGTAAACAATCTTCTGCCCTGTCAGACCTTCGTTCACCATTTTCCAATTATTTTCACAATATCCTTCTCATCAGTAAGGACCAGCGAGTCCTTCTCCCTCTTCATGTCGGCCTTGGTCCAGCTCGGGGCTGCTTTCCCGGTAAAACGGAGACGTCTTCCCCTGTGGATTTTCGAGTAAAACCACTCCTTCCGGTAATCACGCCAAGTTTCTTTGGTCGGGAGAGGAGGATATTGGAAGGCCATTTTGTCTTGGAGCTTAAAATAAGTGCTCCCAAAAAGATCGTGGCTTTTTACTATTTTTAGTATATTGGTAAAAGGGGCGAAAAATGCAGACTGGAGGAGGAATCCCCAAGAAAGCCTTACAAAGATGTGAGAAAACACTCAAAATAAGGATAGAGTTGGGAGGAAGATGATGCAACTCGATCTCATAGTGGTCAAGCACATCGGCAAGAAATTCACTTTCTGGGAGGTGAAACCCTAATCTGGCTAGAGCGACGACAACACGAGGCGCCCTTCCTGGGGCACCGGTTTTGTGTCATCCCCGCTAGGATCCCACCACAGCATTGCGTGAGGAGGGATCAGACCCTAGTCTTCCAATTCCTTGATCCTTCCCTCAGTCAGGACGGACTTATCCATGGCCATTGAATTTGGAAAGAAGAAAAGATGAAGTCTAGGAGATGAGAAAAGGCTTAAGAAAATTTTACGCATGAAAACAGTAAGGGCGTAAGAAATCCAAGCAGATTTACCCCCTCTTATATAGCCTAATGATTAACAGTTTACGACACTGTTCCGGTTTTCAAGAAAAAGTAAACTGCTTTTCAATAAATGGCAACTGACACAACGCATGATTTCTTCAAACTCCCTTTTGGACCTTAAGACTTTTCACCTCCTTTCCTTAATCATACTCTCCATCATATCCGACGGGAGAAGAAAAAAGGACGGAAGATGAAAAATCTGAAGAACTAAAAGAAGGCTTGAATTTTTTTAAGTAATTTTTCCTAAAATATGGCTGATATTTTTGAACTACCTCTTAAATCTTCAAGATTTTCACCTCTTTTCCCTAATCATACTCTCCGTCGTTCCGACGAAGGAAGAAAATAGGACGGAAGGTCAAAAGCTTGCAAAACAAAGAGAAGGCTTGAAGTTTGAAAGTGTGTCATTAAAAACTCCTTCAGATACTTCAACTCCACATCATCTCCTCTGATCATACCCTCGTCATATTTAACGAAGGAGAAACAGAGGAAGATGATGAGGAGCTGAAACAACTAAAGAGTTTTTTTGAAAAATAATCTGTTTTTTAATTCAGAAGGAGGCTTTCATCCCCTTTATATACCATACGCATTAAAAATGACTAGGCATCAATTCGGTTATCAAGAGAATCGCAAGGATCTCATATGTATCCACTCCTAAATCGGTCAAGTAACGGGTGCATAACCCAATACAGTCATAGAAAACGAAAAGCCTTGAGTAATAATCTTATTTCTCAAGACTTGGGGGCTAGCTGACGAAAATTAAAACCCACTTTCCATTTAGGCCTTTTTTTCCATATTAATTCGTGACTATGCGCTGGTAAATGGACCTACCAAACTTAAGCCCATAATACACCGAGACAAAAAGCCCATCCCTATCCGAACGGTTAGATCTTCTACCAGTTCAGTCAAGGATGGTCAAACTTAGCTTCACACTGGTTGTCTCTGACCAGTGATATGGTCACCCTGACCAGCAAACTGGTTGGGGGCAAGCTGTTTTTCCCGCATAGCTCTTTGTGCGAAAAGTTATCTGACAGAAACACGTAACCACCTGGAAGTTACCAACAGAAAAGGCACCCTTTGGCATGAAGACATCGTTTGACGGGAAGACATCTCCCGGTTACCCGACACCCTTTCAGAATTCAACTGTCGCCTCTTCATCAAGGATAATTAGGGGGCCAACCCACACTGTAAAGAGATGGAAGGGGATCGAACAGCATCAAGCATTTGCTAGTGGCAGGAAAAACGTGAAAGAACTTCAAGAGCACGTTTGTCACAAATTACGTCAAGAAGGAAATGACTCCATTATCTAAGAATGGTTTCATTGACGATGCCATATGGCAACAATTTGTTGAGATGAAGATGACAGAAGAATTCGTGTGTCAAAGTGAAGCGCTCGAAGCCCTCCAGGCCCGGAACACCCACCCCCACAGACTCAAAACCATTGGGTACATGGGTAAGAGCTCACAATGGAGGAGGGAGGATAAGGAGGCACTTCTGATGGGGGTATCCCTGCCATTTTCCTCGATCGAAAACCCGCACGCCCGAAACTAGCTAAGAGCAAGGTCAAATACCACATCTTAGGGCGCTGTGTCCTTCAATAACCCTACAGACGAGGAAGTGTCCCAACGCCTTGTAAGATATCGAACTACGTAGTTTGTAATTGCTTCGTAATTATAAGTGACATAACATGCCGTGCTCTTGCAGGTCGTGTTGAGTTCAGAATCATCATAAGCCTCTTTCTGGCCGGATAGGGAGAAAGATGTACTGTCAACAACCTTGGGAAGCATGGAGCATCTTGGTCGCACGTGAGGCTTGGATGTTTCATCCCTTGGAAAATGGAATTCCCACAGGACTCCAACACATACCGGAGTAGGAAAAGAGCCAAAGCCGAGCGCGAGAAATGGCTAGTAGCTTCTATTAAGGAAGAGCTTAAGGAATAGATTTAGGCAAGGCTTAAAGCGCAATTTTATGAAAAGCTAAGAAGCCTTGAGGAAAGGTGGGAGCTAAGGGTGGTTGCGGATAAACTCACACAAACCGCGCAAGCCCCAGAAGCACCAACGCAGATCAGCCCCACTAACCGATGGAGCAGCTGTTCGTCCGGCCCTGAGACAGACGTACTAGATGGAACATTTGTCATCGATGATATCCAGGTAATACATATGTCTAGTATGCTCCGTAGATAGAATCTGTTCAACGTCTTAGCAAATTGTGTAATGTTATATAGGAGGCCATACCGTACAAGCTCCAAGTGAGGCTTGCCGATAGCTCTCTTCCCCTGCAAGCTAGTTGAGAGCATATGTATCCAACCAGTGAAGAGACAACAATTCACGGTTGCCCGGTAGCGTTGGGTTACGCGAAGGTCACTACGGACTTCGTGAATGAATCTTTCAAGCCTGTCTCGCTGGAGATGCCCCCAAATGACGAGTCGTGACATTAGGGGATGTCGTTGACACATTCATCCAGTGGTGCAAGAGGGACATCTTCATCGACGACCGTTCTCCAGCATTGAAGCAATATGCAGAACATGATCCACCTACTGTGGCAGAGCTACCAGTGCTACCAGAGCCACCAGTTGCACCGAAGGGCTCGCCATATCGCTATCGTGCCCAAAGCATCAGTGCAGGCCGATACAACACTTCGTGCCCACTCCTCTCCTGTGAAGATGACCAAAATTGGGAAGGGAGACACGGGGAAATCCAAGCAGATCACGAAGGACCTGGAATATGAATATGTCCCATTGACCCGGAAATTCAAACTAGGAGAGCCATGAGTAATGGAAGAGGGACTACAAGAACATTCAATAGAATCCATTAGATTGCATGATTGGTACATGGAACAAGGAAAAAACCCGATGGCAACACACATAACGAGTATCTCGATCAGCTTCAAGTATGAGAATCTTTTCAAACAGTCATGGGGAGGCTTCTTCATAGTCGACTTAAACGACTTGTTCAATCTCTTTAACCTCGACGCCATCGACGCCGTGCTCATGAGATGTTGGACATTGTAAGTGTGTGCAGTCACGGTCTATACATTCGTGTAATACCGATAAATGTCATATAACTCCATGCTTTTATGTATATAGATATTTGATCCTTCAAGCAAGAAGAAAAAAAGAACCAGCGGGTTTCCTCGACCCACACATAGTCTCGAGGCAAACAATGAACTAAAATTCTCATTACGTCGAGGATTACATGATAGAGGCATCACTGGCTCAACGGATGCAGAGTTCATACTTCTACCCTACAACCCGTCGTAAGTGTTGTACTACCATGCTATACTTTAATTTGTACTTTACATGCAACTCAAAGTTAGGTTGAGTAACCATGGTGATATTCCTGTGTAGGTTTCACTGGTTTCTAATTGTATTTGAATAAAAAAAATCGGGTTAGCTACGTTGATTCCTTACTAAGAGCGGTCATGACTTGAGGCCTATCGGAACACTACTCGATAAGTAATCACGTTTCCTCCATAGATAACTCTTCTGTAACTCATGTAATGGCTAAGGCTAACTTTTTTGGAATCACATAGGGCGTTCAAAGTGTATAGACTTCATGGAGGGCCACACAAGGACGCGTCGAAGCTGAAACATGATTTTGACTTTTCGATAGCCGCTAGTACACAATAATTCCATATCACTCTGTAATACAGCCCCTGGAACTAACTAATTCTATTTTCACAATACGCCCAATAAGGATAGGGAAATAACCTATGTGCCTTCTACGTTAGCCATAACATGCGAACCCACGTCGGTATAAAGAAGATCACTAATGCAACTATGTTGAAAAAGGCCCATCTGGAGGTAATTCGAGAAAACTTATCTGACTCTTGATGCGTGAGGTCATACATCCAAAAGTCACATTCCACACTGCCTAATTTGTGAAACTTGGGCATTCTATTGGTTAATTTGTGCCTAATTTGTGAAACTTGGGCATTCTATTGTTTAATTTGTGAAACTTGTTTGAATTTGTGAATTGTAATTGCGCATTCCATTTGTTAATATAATATTTTAGTTGATTTCTGAAATGGTTGTATAATCTGTGATATAATCAGCTTCTGATCTATTGGTTAATATAACATTTGAGTTGGTTTCTGAAATGGTTGCGTAATTTGTGATATATTAATCAGCTTCAGATCTATCGGTTAATATAACATTTGAGTTGATTTCTGAAGTGGTTTTATAATTTGTGATATAATTAATTAGCTTGTGACGTGTATAATCTTCTTGTGATATAATCTGTGTAATCTGTTTGTTTTAGAGGGCATGGCTAGCATTTTCTAAAGCTAGCCAATAAACAGATAAATATTCAACAATAAAAAATAATATCACAGACGGTTCCATATAAGAAACCGTATGTGATGTGGCTCACATCACAAACGGTTCTAGTAAAGAACTATCTGTGATTTGAGTTTCACAGACGGTTCAAGAACTGTCTGTGATACACCATTGTGATCACTAACACATGTTTATAGATGGTATACAAAACCGTCTGTGATAACTTTTTAGAACCGTTTGGGATAATTTCTTCTATAGTAGTGAGGACATCTAGGATTTTATTTGAAACACAAAAAAATTCTCAAAACGGAACCTTAAATTGGCCACATAATATACACCATGTTTTTTGTTCAGAGTAATTTCAAAGCGAAAGTACAATAAGAGCATATACAATGACCCGATGTCAGTTGTCTATATAAGTTACCATGTAAAATTTTTACTTACATGGAGGAGAGAGAAAAGGGAGATAGAGTATAGTTGTCTCTTCGACACAATATAGCTGTCTTGTAACGTCTCAAAAAAATTTAAAACATATAAAATAAAAATTTTAAATTTCAAAATGTAGAAAATGAAAAAATTTATTTGAAACTAAGATTTTAATTTAAATCACTATATTTTTCCTTATTTTCTTGAATTTTGGACTTTAGGAAAGAATATTTGCATTATCAAAATCCTCTCTTTCCAAAATGAACAAAATATGGAGTTAAGTTTGGATTGTGATTTTATGTTGAAATTCCATATTTTCTGAATTTATGCTGAATTGTTTATCTTTAAGAAAACCATTTTCATTGTTGGATTTCTCTTTTCAATTATGAAAACCCTAAATCATATGAAAATAAAATCTAAAGAAAATTTATTTAAATCTTAATCCATATCCAGAATTAATAAAAAATTCTCAAAATAATTAGTACCACAAGAAAATCAAAAACAACATTTAAACAAAGAATATGAAGCTTGTTAGATTTTTTGAAAAAACATCTAGGCATGATAATTCTCTAACATTTTTATGGAGTCTTTTAAAGCCTCTAATAAACAAGAAAAAAAGTTTCAAAGGAATTTGAACAAATTTAATAAAGATGTAAAATAAAGAACTGTGATAGGTGGCTAAGAATTGTAGGCTTGTCAGAATTTATTAAAAATGTAAGTATGAGATAACCCTTTCAAATTTTTAACACATCTCACAGTACCAAGTAAACGGACATAAAAATTTTCAGAAAAATAAAAGCTCATCTGATGCATTCGAAAAATCAAAAACGGAAAATGCAAATAACTCAATAGATCAATGTCAGAATTTTATAAATATATAAATATATTATCCTCATTTGAAACTTTTATGGAAACCTGTAAATACCCTTGGAATTACCCATAAAAATTTACAAATAAAATGGACCCAATTAAAGCCGAAAAAAAATCAGAAATTGAGAATAATTAACTATAACTGTGGCATTGTCAGCATTTTTATAAATTACACAAGTTAGATCATGAGCCAAAATTTATACAAAAATATGAAGATTGCCTATATATCATACATAAAAAGATTCAAAAACTTTTGACTAGAAACAACACCCCAATTAATTGCATGAATCCTATCATATCCCAGACGGGAAATCCAAAGCCCATTTCTTCATTTCACTGACATGTGGGTCCCCTCTTGTCCGACCCACTTGGCAGTAGCTCAGCGCTAGCACCCAACCTCCATCTACCTTGCCCACACCTCAGTCGATGCTGCCTCATCTCTGCCAGGGTCCAACCGTGATAGAACCAAAGCCTACTGCGCCGTTGCCACCACACGCGCCACACATGGTCTCGCCGCCGCGCCGCCCATGCCACATGGCCCCATTACTGCCCTACCTTCTCCCTCCTTAGCGAACGTCGCCTTGCTCCCTCTGTTCCTGAAATCAATCAATCGATCTTGTCACGCTGACTGACCCAATTTCGTCGGACATAGCCAAGCATGTCGCCCACACCACCAAGGTGTCTTTTCTCCATACCTCTCATTGTCCTAGCTCCGGAAGACCCGCACCACTGCACGTAGCTCCGATGCCTCTGGCCATTTTTGTTCAAACCCTGTCACCACCGACCTATCGTGCCTATAAAATCGGCTAGACCTCTCTAGAGTCTCCCCACACCACTCTCAGCCTTCCCTGCCCAAGCCAAGCCCTGATTCACCTCCAATTCCACCATTACCTACAAGCTTCGCAAAAGAGGGGAAACCCGATTCGGGCGATTTGGTGAGTAAGAATCCAATTCCTCGTATTCTTAGCACCTCCAGTATACCCTAAAGTCTCTGGCATCTTCAGTTTAACTCCTAAGGCCCAAAGTTGCGACGTGTCACCACCCATCTTCTTCAGCTCCAGCGAATGGTGGCAGAGCAAACCAACTAGTCTCCAACCTAGACGAGCGGTAAAATGGAATCCCTCGACCTCTCTCTTGCTATTTCTCAGGTAAATTCGGGTCTAGATATCTTCTTCCTTGCTTTCGACTGTCACCAACATCGAGCGCTGCCTCCCCCACCGGTGGCAGCTCGCGCTATCGCTGCTCCGTCCCCATCAGCCAGTGCTTCAGGACCACCTAGATCCCCTAGTGCTCTCTGAACCATAGCTGGGCTGGCGCCGCTGTCCCTTACTACCGGCGAAGCTGCCCTAGTGCATGCTCTATTTTGTGTGTCTCATCGGTGTGCCCAAACTGTCAGTTAGGCACAAGGCAGAGCCCTTTCAAATCTGTAAAATGCGCCTTGAAAACTAGAAAACGTATTTTGCATTTTAAGATATTTTTCAATACCGACCCAACTTCACTGCCCATATCTTTTGAAATATAATTCCAAATCCAGTGAAAAAAGTTTCTAAATTTCTTTAAATTCACATAATTTCATAATATGCAAACAAAATTATTTTTTAACCATATTTTAAATTATATTAATTAAAATTAAAATAAAACCCTAATATATATAGACATTATAGGAAATGTGTAAACCATAACTCCTAAAAATATGAAATAAATTTATACATACTCCCGATACCATAAAAAATCTATTTTTACAAAAACATTTAGATTTGAACTTATTTTAAAATTTTATTTTTAAATAGGCCATTATTCAATACATAGAAAATTCAAATATCTATATTTAGTGTATATAAATTCAAAACAGAGTAAAACCAGTTCCTATGCATTTATAAGACCATGGCATCCCTATTTATGCAAAAAAATTAATTTTAGACATTAATTAAAAATTTTGTAATTTAATTTTGTATATAGCATAGTTTGGTCACTATTAAAAAAGATTACACATTAACTCCTAAAATGTAAAATAAATTCTAAAAATCTCCAAGACCTTGAGAATCCCAAATATACAAAAATATTCAATGTTCAATCAAAAATTAGTTGAGTTCATAAGAGAATTCGTTATCTATGCATACAAAAACGAAAACATTAATAACCATTTCAGATAAAAGTAAAAGGACGCAAAACCAATTTCAAGACACTTCTACGATTAAGACCTTCTAACGCTTTAAAAATGGCTGTATATATAGGCGAATTGCATTCACAAACCTAAAAAGAAATTTAGCTTTTTATAACGTAAACTTTAGAGAAAAAAAACATAAGGGTAGAATATGAATGAACCACTTAAGCGAATATTAAAACATGGAAAACCTACCCTCAAGTGCACTATAGGTTCAAACCAGCTTAAAAATGCTCCCTAAAGCAAGACCATCATATTCTGCAAAAATGATTCTATTTAAACATGCTTTGCATCACAATCCCATTAGAAGCACAACCCGATATAATATGAACCCTAAAATCTATAACACAAACCAATGAAGTTGATTAATAATAAATCAGTATTTAAATTGTTTTTATCACCATAACATTTATATCAATTTATTTAAATTATTTTTGCCTCTTATTAACATTGCTTCTTATTGTTGTTATACGAAATGATAATCGCGTGTAGATACCGACGTACATGAAGATGCTACTGAAGACTTCGACCCCGAGTAGATTCCTAAACCAACAAAGCAAGGCAAGCACCCCCTTTAACCATATTGATCCCCCTTTAACCATATTGATCCCAATGTTTTAATTTTGTTTTGTTTTGTCAAAATCTATTTATGCATGTGAGTATTTTCTCTAAATTCGTTATATTGTGGTACTCGTAGTTATAACCCCATTCTCATGGAACTTCCTTGATAAATATTGAAATGTGAATCTAGATTAAGGTTAGACAATACAGAATGTCAACCTGGGTATCTGCGATTATATACCGATCATGCTTAGCCATGCTTTAGTAATGGAAACTGAAACGATCATATTATACAGTTTCTTGAGAATTTGAAAAGGTCGGATATGACATTAAAGGTCATTTATATTTTGGTAAAAATGAAAATAAAAATATGATTTTAACGCGAGCGATTATTACCAATAGTTGGATGTGCATAGGACTTGTACGTAGTGTAGGGGAGATTATCGCCCGGGTTGGATTAAGGACCGAACATAGTATTGTATGATCCAAGAGACATCCATACAACCACAAGTGCTTGTATG
Organism: Otatea glauca; assembly: GCA_036346275.1. NCBI lineage: Eukaryota > Viridiplantae > Streptophyta > Magnoliopsida > Poales > Poaceae > Otatea > Otatea glauca. Next base: position 37,257,297 of record CM070716.1, on the reverse strand, counting down.
GGATGACCTTAAACGAAGTAAGTTATCTAGTTTAACTTTGTGTATTGGAATGCTGGAGTAGTGCAGGCAATCCGGGTAGGTTTGCTTGATGGGGCACCCTCACCGAGATGTTGGGAACAACGCCTACCGACACAACGGTGTACGCCTTTCTATGATGGGGAAGTGAGGACTCAACAGGAGTGAATTGTTGGGAGTACAATATTGTACAAATATCTTCCGCCGCTATAGAACATGGGGAAGAGGGGACTCAACAAGAATAGCCTGTTGAGAGTACAATGGGTGTACAAATATCTTCTGCCGTCATAGCAAGGGTTTATTATCATCGGGTTTGTACAATGTTAACCTAGGTAATATAAAGGTTTTTCGTCGTGAACATTCTGGCTACACGCCAAAGGAGCATGAAAATAGCAGCATAAATAAAAGGTCATGACTTGTGGGTAAAGTTGTAAACCTTAGCGGAATTTAAATCTTTTCAAAAAGCCGTGCCTGCGGTCATGGGAGACTTGGTGAACTAACACTAGTTAGATGTTTTGGTATTTTCAAAGTGGTTTGAATTGAAGATATTTGTTAGAAAGTCTTTGTTTCAAATTTTATGCTAGGGATTTGGCACGAGATGATACGATTCTCACATTCATGGAGGACTGTGAGTTATACTATGCTATGCTACTCTTATTTATTTATATACATGACAACTTTGCTCTTACAAAATTCCTTTTGCAAATTACTATTTGATTTACAAGTTCAAATTTTCGTTTTACGCAAAGTAACCATAGAAGCCTCCTTTGACATAGCTTGCATTTACAGCACTTTTGCGATACACCTTAAGTCTTGCTGAGTACGAAAGTACTCACCCTTGCTTATTTGTTGGTTTAGTTGAAGAAGAGGCCCCGAAGATATATGCTTCACCGCAGGGTACGGGAATTTCGATGATGAAATTTTCTAGGGTTTATACCTTGTTAGTTAAATGAGGATTTGTATGGGCATACCACAAGGTTTTTTTATTTCTGCTGCAACTTAATTTGAATTGTAATACTATATTGTATAAATAGCTTCCGCTTTAATAATATTGTGTATGGATGTGATTCCAATTGTTTAAAATGTGTGTGCTAGTCACTGATCATGGGACTAGTACTGTATACACATAGATCATCTTTCTTGGTATTCCGTACCAAAAAGGAAAGTCGTTACATGCCTCTTCGCATAGAGATGATCATATAGATAGCATAAAACACCATTAGATGAGTTATTGCCTATAATAAAAGCTTTTCATGTCATAATTAAAATATTGTAGAATCTCATAAAAATAACCTTAAGATGTCACTTATTATATATGTTGTCTTTAGTTTCGTCTTTCAATGATATAGAGCAGTATATAGACAGCGGTCGTCTCAACTATGGTACATGCTCTCAAGGATTGAAATCTTTTTTTCGCTCCAAATCTCGTCCGTTGCTGGAGAACGAAATCTCGCTAAGATTTAGAAATTTTTGACAAATTCCAGACGAAATACAAAAACAAAAATACAAATCCGGATTTTTTTCCACCGAGAAAACCGAAATTTCGGCCGGTTTTGCCGAGATCTCGGACAAATTGCAGTAAGCGAAAAATAGCTCAAACTATGTTGAAATTTTTTGTGTTGGTTCCTGACACATCAATTATGTTCTCATAAAAATTTCATATCATTATAAAATATTAGGAAGTTTTCATAATTCAAACATTGCTACTCTCCTGATAAAACGCAGACCAGTATTAGAACTGAATGAAAAATAAAACAAACCACGTTATAAAATTTTGAAAAAAAATTCATGGTTATGATGCATCACTAATGTTCCCATAAAATTTTCAAATGATTATCAAGCTTCATAAAGTTTTAAAAAATTTGAAAAGTGATACTGTCCTAATAAAAGACATACCACCAAATTTCAACCAAATTAAAAATAGTACAAACCGCGTTAGAAAATTTTGAAAATTTTTGTGGATGTTGTTGATGTATCATTAATGTTTATGTAAAAAAATTAAATGATGATCAAGCTTCAATAAGTTCCAAAAATTCTGACGGTGCTACATCCCCATAAAAGCCTCATGATCAATACATAGATTTGCTTTAATTATAAAAAGGTTTAAAATTTTTGAATTTTTTTGCAAAAGGGTTATAAGAAAATTATTAAGATCTCATAAAATGTTTGAATCATGATCACACTCCAGTGAATTTATACAATTCTTACAACTGCACTGTATCATTTATGTTCTTTCTATTTTTTATTTTTGAAATATAACAAAAGAAGTTCAATGCATACATAGATTTGATTGAGCAAACAAAAGAATTTGAATTTTTTTAACAATTTTATATAATGGTACTGAAGAAATTATTAAGCTTTCATAAAAATTTTGGATCATGATCACACCCGAGAAAATTTATAAAATTCTTACAAGATTAATGTCCCCATTATGTTCATTCGGTTTTTTATTTTTTAAAGAAAACAAATGAAGTTCAATTATGTTTTAAAAATTTCTGTATGATTCTATACTTCTTAGGATAGTACCATGATTTTTTAACATCATGATAAAGCATGTAAAATTTTATAAAAATTCAGTTTTTCAACAAATTTTCATAGGCGATGACTTTTTTAAGGGTTATTAGACCAAATCCGGTCAAAAACCGGTCAAAAAATACCTGAGATCTCAGCGAGATATGGCGAGATCTCACCGAGATTATTGTAGTAATTACATTTTTTTGATTATGTAAAGCGCCCATTTTTGATAATAGATATCAACAATGGGCTCCCTGTGCTCACAGTACTAGTCCCATGATCAGTGGCTACCATGCACAAATTACAAATTGAAATCACATCCATACACATTAATATTACATATGCTAAGCGTCTTGCAATTACACGGTATTATTATTACAAGCCAAAACCTCGAAAAACAGCAGCGGAGACTTTATTTCTCTTGTAGTATGCCCATTCACCCTCAGGCAACAGACAAGGTAAAATCCTAAAAAACAACGTTATCATAACCCCCGAATTCTGAATCGTCGTAAAGATCATTGGGGTATTCGCATCTTCACCTAAAATAATATGGATAACAAGATTGAGTATATTGTGTACTCAGCAAGTCTTATAGTGTATCACAAATACAATTATAAGTAAATGCAGGGCATAGCAATGGAATGGTTTCTATAGTTGTTTTTGCATTGGCAAAATAAAGCATAAGCACATATTAGATTGCAATCGAAGATTGTAAAGAAGCATCTTACTATAATAAGCAAGTATTAACTTAGCGTAAATCAATCATCGTATCACAGTCTATCCGACTGACTCAATTCATTTCCATGTCATCCTCTGACATAAATCAAGCTTATTCCAAAACACCATTTTCCCGTTAAATCATTTTGGAAATATTAAAACTCTAACCATGTGATGACTTACCAAGTGCCTTTAACCGTAGGCGCGGCTAATTAATTAGATTTAAACTCTGCAGAGGCGTACAACTTTACCCACAAGAAATGATCTGCCACTTTTGCCAGGCCATTTGACAATCTACCTTTGGGGTGTCGGCATGGTGATCATGACAAAACCGTTAGATTGTTTAAGCCTAACTTTGCACTAGCCCGAAGACGTTAAATCCTTATTATGGAGAAGGAACATGACAGTGAATCCCTGTCATTTAAGGCTGCCCCATCCCAGCACTTATGGTTGCACGAAATTCTTGGCTTGAAAACAACCCATAGCTCGGTCCTTAATTCAACACGGGCAATACTCCACCCTATACTATGTACAAGTCTAGCCCTTGCACAACCGGCTATTGCCAATAATTGCCCGCATCTAAACCATAGTTTTATTTTGGGGTTTTTAGTCAAAATACCAACAATTGACATCATGTCATAACCAACCATTTTCAATTCTCAAGAATCAATTTTGATCTGATCATATTCAACGTTGGTTCTAAAGCATGGCTAAGCATGATTAATAATCGCATATACCCAAGTTGACATTATGTATTGTCTAACCCATTTCTATGGTTATCAAGGTTCACTCATTCATACTTATCAAGGAAGTTCCATGAAACATCAGGCATAGCTACCAATATTCCAACATAGCATTTTTATGATAAGTACGCGCATGCATAATAGTTTTGCATTCATTGAAAGTAAATATTTGAAGTATTAGGATCAAAATGATCGAGGAGTGCTTGCCTTGCTGATCGTAGTCGGGAATAAAGTCCGGATCGTCGACGAGGTCGTCGTCTGCTAATTCAGGCTCGCCGGAATCTACTCGTCGACCATCATGAATAGCATACAACAAAATGCCACAAGTATAAGGGCAAAAAGAAGACAGACAGAAAATCAAATAAAAACAGGCTATAAGAAACAAGCACATGTTCTTTTATAAATTATCTATTCTTGCTCTACGAATTCAAGAGGCTAAAATTATGTATTCTTGTATTTATAATTTCGAATTATAGATGATAAAATTATTTGAAGTAAAAAGATTTGTCTTATAGTGATATCATAAAATAGTCTATTGTTTATAGGATTTAAATGCAAAGCAATGTATTTAAGGACTTTTGAATTAAACATTGATTATTAAATTTCTAACTGCTATATTGTTGGACTTAGCACATTATGTGACCTACCTCATCTTTATGTCTATTTTCTAGTTGCAAGCAAGGTTTCAATGAACACTTTATTATATATATATATATATATATATATATATATATATATATATATATATATATATATATATATATATATATATATATATATATATATATATATATATACATACATACTTTTCATACTAAATTTCACCCAATTTGCATAGTTCATTATTAGTTCAATATTTCTACCTAACCTATCATTATTCTGCCATTATTCTGAAAAGAAATACATATAGCAAATTACTAAAACTCTTTTCTCAAACATTAATCATTATAGCATAGTTACCAATAATATTAACCTTCAATAAAAAAGTCTTAGAACAATTAGTTTTCCAAATATTTTTATAGAAATGAGTTCATAGCAGAATAAAGCTCTTAATGAAATTGGTTCCAAACAATATTAACCTTATTTGCAAAATTTCCATACTTAGTCCATTTTCATATGTGCTATTCACCTTTATATTAAAATATTTTTCTGAAATATATTTTAATAATATTTTTGCATATTTTGGAAGCTCTTGATTTTAGATGAATTTAGAAATTGGTTTCATCTCATTTGGATTTCAAATGCGAAAGATATTCAAGTTTGAATTCTTAACCGATTCAAAAATCAATGAAAATAGCAAAATACACTTTCGCTACGCTGAAAGCGTCTTTTCGCGTCGCGCCAACACGCGCGCGTTCGAACCCGCTGCGATCACTGACATCTGGGTCCCAGCCGTCAGCGACTCAAGGCGAAATCACAGTTAGCCACTGACACCTTGGTCCCGCTACTCAGCGACACAGAGCAAAGCTCGGCGAACTTGGGCTCGCCGGCGGTGAACTAGCTCCGGCCAGGGGGAATGGGTAGCACCTACGGCTTCAGCATGCTAGCGCGCATCTAGGGGACGGCTTAACGATTCTTGGCGATGACCGGAGGTGGGTCGTCATCGTGGCCGAGCGGCGAAGGTCACGACGACTAGCCGCGCCGGCGACAGAAGGTACCTCCGGTCGAATGGGTTCCGGTTTTAGCATCAGGGGACCCTAAGAAATCCATTTTTGCTAAGAAACAACACAAGAAAGCATCGGGTTAGCTCACCACCGATCGCCGGTTTTGGAGAAGAAGGGGGCGTAGTGGCGGCGGAGCTCCGACCGGAATTTCTTGGAAATAGCATAGGGGTTTTGATTCATGAGAATTGGTGATGCCATAGCAGAAAGCAATTGAGGAATGGGTGCTCATACCACCTTCAATCGGTCACGAACCGAGAGTTAGGGTTCTTCGGCTGATTCAAAGAATCATGAAATTGGCATAGATCAGTGGAGTATTTTGGATGAAACAAGAGGGGTTTTGACGAGCACTCTCTGGCGATCAAGTTGCGGTATTTATAGGCCGAGGGGAATGCTGTAGACGAGCTTCCACAGGGTATGAACTCGGCGGATTTTTGCGGCACTATAACAGGCGTAGGAATGGGTGGTTTGCGGAAAATCCAGGCAAGGACGATGCGTGGCAGGGTCTGGCAGAGGCGGTTACCTCGGGCGGGGTGCGGGCGCTGCGGTGGCGCGAGCAACAGCCGACGAAATCAGCTCCCGCCACGCGTGTGCACGGCTGTGAGGGAGGAAGAAGACGATGGCTGAGGCTGACAGGTGGGGCCACACAATGAACGGGGCCTGCGCGTCATAGAGAGAAGAAGAGAACTCCGGCTTGAACTGAAAATGGAGCTGGATTGATTCACTGAATGCGTTACCTATCCAATTGACAAATTAATGAAGAATTTAATGGGTGTACCTGAGCTAGTTTGGGATCTATCCTAAAAATTTTAGACCTATGTGACACATGAGGAATTTACAATAATTCTGACAGTGCACTGTGCACATATTTCTGCATTCTGTTCTATATTTATTAAGATACCTATATCTTACTCAAAAATTTAGAAACTTTTTGACAAGGATCCTTATATTCTCAATATCCTTCTATAAAAATTTTACCTTCCGATTCTTGACATATTATTTAATAAAATTCTGACATTGAAATTCCCATATTTCTAACTATTCAGTTTTTGAATTTTTATAAATATCAAACCTAAAGATAATCTCCTGATATTTTTACTGAAGATGACTCTACCCAGGGGAAAGATAATATAAATATTTTCCCATCGTAATTATGATCATTTAATTTTCTGACATTTTCACTATTACTAGTCTTGATTCAATAATTACCTTTCTTTTCATCATTTATTATTTTGTCTTGATTTTAAAATTATATTTTGAGTTCTGGATAGCTCCACGAATTTTTACAGTAGTTTTTATTATTTGTTGTTTCACAAATCTTTTCTTGTTACTTAAGTGTTGTTTGATTAGGAAAAAGAATTTTCCTTACAAGAAATAATCAAGATATTCATAGAAAATTCAGAAAAATCCAGAGGATCACAAATTAAAATTTCCTAAAATATATTATTTAAATTATTATTATTATTCATTTTTCAAGATGTTACAAATCTATCCCCCTCACAAAAATCTCATCCTCGAGATTTGGCGATGGTTTAGAAGAAGTTTGGAAATTCTTTTCTGAGTTGGTTTTCGAGTTCCCATGTGGCTTCATCTTCTGAGTGGTTACTCCATTGCACCTTTAGCATTTTGTGGGACTTGTTTCTGGTTTGGCATTCTGCTTCTTCAAGAATGCGGATTGGGTGTTCCCGATAGGATAGATCAGGTTGAAGATCAATATTTTTCAGATTGGTGAGTTCAATAGGAATGCGAAGGCACTTTTTAAGTTGGGACACATGAAATACATCATGTACTTCAGATAATTGGGGCGGCAGTTCCAACTTGTAAGCCATCCCGCCCATTTTCTCAAGAATTTGATATGGAACAATATATCGGGGAGCTAGTTTTCCACGGACATGAAAACGACGGACTCCGCGGAGCGGTGAGACTTTTAAGTAGACATGATCACCGACTTCAAAACTGAGTTCACGTCGACGATTGTCGGTGTAACTCTTTTGGCGAGATTGGGCCTCTTTTAATCGACTCCTGATCATATCCACTTGCTCTTGGGCTTCTTGAATGAGATTGGGTCCAAAGAATTTTCTTCCACCTACTTCAGACCAAAAGAGAGGCGTTCTACACTTTCTTCCATACAGTGCCTCAAATGGCGACATTTGGAGACTGGCTTGGAAACTGTTATTATATGAGAATTCCGCAAAGGCTAAACTCTTTTCCCAATTAGTACTATAAGACAGTACACAGGCTCTTAACATATCTTCCAAGATTTGGTTAGTCTTTTCTGTTTGATCGTCTGTTTGAGGATGGTAAGCCGTACTGAAGTTTAGTTTAGTTCCTAGAAGACCATGCAAATTTTCCCAGAAACGGGATGTAAATTGGGATCCTTGATCAGAGACTATGGTCTTTGGGACACCATGTAGACGAACGATATTTTCCATGTATAGCTCAGCGAGCTTATCTCCAGAATGAGTGGTCTTGACCGGAACAAAGTGGGCCACCTTGGTTAACCGATCTACGATCATCCAAATAGAATCATGCCCTTTTCTGGTCTTGGGCAGACCAGTGATGAAATCCATACTGATATCATCCCATTTCCATTCAGGAACCTTTAAGGGCTGAAGGAGTCCAGCAGGATGTTGATGCTCGGCTTTAACTCGTTGGCATACGTCGCAAATTGCAACATATGCTGCGATATCCTTTTTCATGCCGGGCCACCAATATTCTTGTCGGAGGTCTTGATACATTTTTGTACATCCAGGATGGATTGAGAGAGGTGATTGATGAGCTTCTTCTAAGATTAGATTCTTAAGCTCGGGATCATTGGGGATATAGATTTGTTTCTTATGCATAAGCAAGTCATCAGAACCTTCCATGAACTCAGATTCAATTCCTTGCTTTAATTCTTTTTGAATTTTGGTGATAGCTTCATCGACAAGTTGGGCATCTTTAATTTGGGATTTCAAGGTTGGTTGCACTTCCAGTGTGGCCAAAAATCCTTTTTCAATAATCCCTAAATTAAGTTTCTGAAATTCATTTTGCAGCTCGGATTGATCAGTGAAAGCTGAGATGGAAATGCAGTAGAGCTTCCGACTAAGAGCGTCGGCTACGACATTAGCTTTACCTGGTTGGTAATTTATGCTAAGATCATAATCTTTGATCAGCTCCAACCATCTTCTTTGTCTAAGGTTCAAATCTGATTGAGTGAAGAAATATTTTAGGCTCTTGTGGTCAGTGTATACATTGCATCGATTACCGATGAGGTAATGACGCCAAATCTTTAGAGCATGAACCACAGCTGCTAGTTCCAAATCATGGGTAGGATAATTTTGTTCATGGGGACAAAGCTGTCGAGAAGCATATGCAACAACTCTTGACTCCTGCATCAACACGCATCCCAGACTGTGTCGTGATGCATCACAACAGACATCAAAATGTTTATTGACATCTAGCAATACGAGGATAGGTGTTGAAGTTAATCTTTTCTTCAATTCTTGAAAACTTGATTCACGTTCAGGTGTCCATTCAAACTTCTTTTCCTTCTTTAATAGTTGAGTCAAAGGTTTAGCGATTTTGGAGAAGTTTTCGATGAAGCGGCGATAATATCCCGCCAAACCAAGAAAACTTCGGATCTGAGGAATAGAATTGGGTTGTTCCCAGGCTTGCACAGCTTGAATTTTACTGGGGTCAACAGAAATTCCTCCTTCTGAAAGGATATGCCCAAGAAATGCAATTTCTTTCAGCCAAAAGTCACATTTTTCAAATTTGGCATAGAGTTGATGGACTCGAAGCTTTTCAAGAATCATGTGCAAATGTTGCGCATGTTCTTCTTTGGATTTGGAATAGATGAGAATATCATCAATGAACACCACAACAAACTTGTCCAAATATTCCATAAAGACCTTGTTCATAAAGCACATGAAACTTGCGGGGGCATTGGTCAGTCCGAAGGACATCACGACATATTCAAAGAGACCATATCGAGTGGTAAAAGCAGTTTTTGGAATATCGCAGGGCCTAATCTTTAGTTGATAATATCCATGTCTCAAATCAATCTTTGAAAAGACTTGAGCACCACTCAACTGATCGAATAAATCATCAATGCGAGGAAGAGGGTATTTGTTTTTAATAGTGACTTCATTTAAAGCACGTAATCTATACACATGCGCAGACCACCATCCTTTTTGCTAACAAAAAGAACTGGACTTCCCCAAGAAGATGAACTGGGGCGAATGAACCCTTTATTCAATTGTTCTTCAATTTGCTTCTTAAGTTCAACTAGTTCGGTTGGGGCCATTCGATAGGGACGTTTAGAAATTGGGGCGGTGCCAGGAATGAGATTGATAACAAACTCCATATCTCTATCTGGAGGTAAACCTGGTAGCTCACTTGGAAAAACATCAGGATAATCACAAGCTACCGGTACTAGAGAAAGTTCTTCCAATGAGGTAGAACAAATGAATGATTGGGGAAATGATTTGTTTTGGCTAGATGAAAACTCTACCATAATTTCTTCTGGGCTTAACAAGGATATGGATAGATTAGCACAATCTATACAGCCTTTATGTTTGGACAACCAATCCATACCAAAAATTATATCTAAGCCTTGAGTTTCAATAACGATGAGATCGGCATAGAACAATACTCCATTTATTTCAATGTTGACTTGAGGGCAAAGACTGAAAGTTTTAATTTTGGCTCCAGGGGAAGATACTATCATGGTAGAAGGCAAAAGATCAGTAGGAATTCCATTTTGATCCACAAATTTCTTGGATATGAAAGAATGCGAAGCTCCAGAATCAAATAATACTAAAGTTGGAGTAGAGTGGACTAGCAACGTACCTATCACCACGTCAGGTGCTTCGTTCGCATCCTCAGCGGTTACATGATGCAACCGTCCACGAGCAGGGCCCTGAGAATTATTAGGGGCTGTCTTGACAGGTTGTGGTGGTCCTCCAGATCCTTGTGGGCGACCTGGGGGTCGTTGTTGAGCTCCCTGGATTTGCTGACGGGTTGAATTCTTCTTGGGACATTTATTAGCATAATGCCCCAGCTCATTACAATGAAAACAGGTGACATTGACCGCCGGGTTTTGACCACACGAAGGCCGCTTGCCAACATTACCGACAGGGCAGACAGGAGGCTGTTGGCGGGAAGTTTGAGGGCGATGTGGTTGGTTTTGACGTTTTTGCTGAAATGGTGGAGCAGAAGATTTGGTATTGGATGATTGCCCAAATCGTGGTCTAGGAGGATTAACACTCAAGTTCTTTCTGGCCATCCATTTTCGCTTTCGTGACTCAGAAATGGTTCGAGTGCCTTGCTCAACTCGAAGGGCCTTGTCCACCAAAGTTTGAAAATCAAGGATATCATGGGCCACTAGGGTCCATTTAATTTCATCACTCAAATGCTCCCGGAAGCACTCAACCCTTTTTTCTTATGTGGTGATCTCAGAAGGGGCATATCGAGCCAAATAATTGAAGCGATGGAGGTACTCCACTACTGTCATGTTTCCTTGGCGAAGATCCAAGAATTCTCTTTTCTTAAATTCCATTAAACTGGATGGAATGTGAGTTTTATGAAAAGCTTCCTTAAAAGCTTCCCACAGAATGACTTGATTTGGTGGCACTATGGCTTGAAAGTTTTCCCACCAGGCTGGCGCAGCTCCCTGCAGCTGGTAGGAGGCATAGAGTACTTTGTATTGGTCATTGCATTGTGCAATGACCAACTTGCTTTCGACTGAACGAAGCCAGTCATCAGCTTCCAATGGGTCTGTTGAGGAGGAGAAGATGGGTGGCCGAGTTTTAAGAAACTCATTTAACTTGAGTAATGGGGAGCATTCCCATTGCCACCTCTTGCAATGGCTGTGCCGATGTTGGCAGTATTCTAGACCATTTGTTGGAGAAGAATAGTCTGGGTTTGGCGGTTTTGCTCAATCATGGCGAGAACTTGAGCCATAGTTGGGGTTTCAGGTAATTGATTTTCTGGGATTGGATTTGATTGACTTCGTGGAGGAGGAGGAGGATTTTCGCGACTCGCGGGTTGGGATGATGAGGGTCCTATTGAAGGATGCATTGGATTTGGTTGGGCTGGTGTCGGGATTGTGTTCCTTTGAGATTGGGTTTCGGGGGTAGCCTCACTTGCCAGAATATGACTAAGCGATCGCGTTACTGGCATCCTGCAATATAAAGAGAATTATTTTATTAGAACTAATGGATTTTAAATATATGGTAGTTGTTTGTAATAAGCAGTAAGTTTATATACTTATGCCACTTCAAGGACTATCTCATCGAAATTTTTCACCTCTAAGCTATATTAGCGAGAGATATCCATAAGATAATACAAAGAGAAATTTCAAACAAAACATCATACAATACCAAAAGATCACATAAGTTTTCATGCACTTGTATAGATATTACAAACTGACTGACTTTAGCTAATGCTTTATTCCTATAGCATAAGACTACCACTTCCTTAATTAGAGTCGCTAGATATGATCCCTACGCCTCGAACTACTGGATATGAAGGTGGTGAATCTCCATCACAGCTACTCTCTGAACTGGAAGGTAAGGGTGGAGGATTCTGCACTCCAACTAGTTGGAATTGGCCCAAATATTCGCGTCGATTCCCAACCTGTCGCCTTGGTCCTCCTGCTGAAATTTGGGACTCCACATAGGCCTCATATGAGCGGACATAAGTCTTCATATTAATATGGTGTGCTTTGCATATTCGGCGCACAAGCTTACGACCCGATTCCTGAATTGCTTCATGCTTAGATTCATTATGGTGTTTCGCATTATGATACAATTTTTGTCCTTCAAGAATCGTGGAGGCATAACTAGAAACTTTATACCCAAATGGTGTTTGCTTGATATCAAAAATAGGTGCATGCTTTTTATGACCCAAATCCTCAGCCAACTCTCTTGAAATAAGAGCCCAGTTCATGTTTTTAGTCATCCAAATCATTAAGAGAAAGTAATTAGTAACAAAATATAATATTTCAAATGAGGAGAAAAGGATTACAATAATTATTTTTGTTTCACACCATACATCTTTGTGAAAAGGGGTTTGTAATATGGTAAAGACTTTTAACTTTTATTTTTAAATATTTATGAATGCAATCCAAGAAATACAAAAGTTTCTCAAACCCAAAAGTTTTCATTCATATAGATAATATTTTACATCCCTAACGGTACAATACTAAGGACTTCCTTGCTGAATACATTACATAATACAATACCAAAAGTCTGCCTTGCTAAGCGTATTACATAGGGTCGCCTCTTATTCCTAGGGGGTCTAAACTACCCTAATCACTGGTTTCCAGCCAACTAGCAAATCCCGTGTTGAGGTCATCTTCATTCAGCGGTGGAAACTTCTCCGAGGAGCTTCCTGCTAAAGCAGAGCTAACACCTTGGGGTGTCTGAGTTGTCTTGGGACGACGGGAAGAAGAAGGTCCGGATTCTGTTGCGCGTTTGGCAAGGCGAGGTCGGCTACCTCCCACTGACATACGAGCGGTGCGACGAAGGCTGGTGGTTGCAGCAAGGGCAGGTGGTGCAGCAGGTGCGGCTAGAACTTGAGGTACCTCTGGTGCGGCATTTCCTAAGGTCGTGCGAGAGATAAACCCCATGTTTACAAATGGGGCGATCACTTCCTCCAGGTAGCCCACACGACGGCGACAGACGACTACCTCCTGGGCTATGCGACGGTGATGCTCATCAGTAGCGTTACTAAACTCCACCAAGGTGTGAAGTCTATCCAGATGAATGCTTGCAGGATCTGGGTAAGTGGTATCTCCAAGTGGCGATCGGGAAGGATACAGGCGATAGGCAGAATGCAGCTTAGGAAGAGCATGGTGCAGGCGGACAACAGCGGTGTAAGCAGCATCATTCATGGCAACATCCATAGTTGAGCCATAGCCCTCGAAATTGCGCTCCCCTTCATCATATGATGGGCGGGCAAGAATATGCAGTCGGGCTGCATACTCAACTGTAGAGGAACTGAGAGCCACATGATACACCATATAGCGAGGATTCTTGGTATACTGAGCCACATCCAACATCTTAGCTAGCACTCCCTTAATTCCCGCTTCCTCACGAGCATCCGACTCGTAGCACAGGATAATATTCATCTGATTTAAACAAAGAGAAGATTAGAATTTTTCAATTTAAGAATAGATAAGGAATGTTAACGGATATTTAGGATAAAGAGAATTATAAAGATATATTTGTGAATTGAGCATCAATTTTTGAGATTATTAAATTTCTCCTTGACTATCGATCATGCTAACTAAGGTTTTCCTACAGTCTGCATGGCTCTGATACCAACTTGTAAAGCCCCCATTTTTTTATAATAGATATCAATAATGGGCTCCCTGTGCTCACAGTACTAGTCCCATGATCAGTGGCTAGCACGCATAGATTACAAATTGAAATCACATCCATACACATTAATATTACATATGCTAAGCGTCTTGTAATTACACAGTATTATTATTACAAGCCAAAAGCTCGAAAAACAGCAGCGGAAACTTTATTTCTCTTGTAGTATGCCCATTCACCCTCAGGCAACAGACAAGGTAAAACCATAGAAAACATCGTCATCATAACCCCCGAATTCTGAATCGTCGTAAAGATCATTGGGGTATTCGATATCTTCACCTAAAACAATATGGATAGCAAGATTGAGTACATTGTGTACTCAGCAAGTCTTATAGTGTATCACAAATGCAATTATAAGTAAATGCAGGGCATAGCAATGGAATGGTTCCTATAGTTGTTTTTGCATTGGCAAAATAAAGCATAAGCACATATTAGATTGCAATCGAAGATTGTAAAGAAGCATCTTACTATAATAAGCAAGTATTAACTTAGCGTAAATCAATCATCGTATCACAGTCTATCCGACTGACTCAATTCATTTCCATGTCATCCTCTGACATAAATCAAGCTTATTCCAAAACACCATTTTCCCGTTAAATCATTTTGGAAATATTAAAACTCTAACCATGTGATGACTTTACCAAGTGCCTTTAACCGTAGGCGTGGCTAATTAATTAGATTTACACTCTGCAGAGGCGTACAGCTTTACCCACAAGAAATGATCTCCCACTTTTGCCAGGCCGTTTGACACTCTTCCTTTGGGGTGTCGGCATGGTGATCATGACATAACTGTTACATTGTTTAAGCCTAACTTTGCACCAGCCCGATGACGTTAAATCCTTATTATGGAGAAGGACCATGACAGTGAATCCCTGTCATTTAAAGTGGTAACACAAGCAGTAAATCCCTGCATTAAAGGCAGTAAATCCCTGCGATAAGGGTTCCTTCCCATATTAAGGCGTACATCGTTATACCGATATGCATTTACCCACAACGAAGTGTGGAAGCCCCTCATAAGCAAACCTATAATGGATTGCTCATACTATCTCCCGCCTACCAATGTGCAAAGCCAGACCTAAGCAACTTAATAGGTTAAGGCTGCCCCACCCAACACTTGTGGTTGCACGAAATTCTTGGCTTGAAAACAACCCATAGCTCGGTCCTTAATTCAACACGGGCAATACTCCACCCTATACTACGTACAAGTCTAGCCCTTGCACAACCGGCTATTGCCAATAATTGCCCGCATCTAAACCATAGTTTTATTTTGGGGGGTTTTAGTCAAAATACCAACAATTGACATCATGTCATAACCAACCATTTTCAATTCTCAAGAATCAATTTTGATCTGATCATATTCAACGTTGGTTCTAAAGCATGGCTAAGCATGATTAATAATCGCATATACCCAAGTTGACATTATGTATTGTCTAACCCATTTCTATGGTTATCAAGGTTCACTCATTCATACTTATCAAGGAAGTTCCATGAAACATCAGGCATAGCTACCAATATTCCAACATAGCATTTTTATGATAAGTACGCGCATGCATAATAGTTTTGCAATCATTGAAAGTAAATATTTGAAGTATTAGGATCAAAATGATCAAGGGATGCTTGCCTTGCTGATCGTAGTCGGGAATAAAGTCCGGATCGTCGACGAGGTCGTCGTCTGCTAATTCAGGCTCGCCAGAATCTACTCGTCGACCATCATGAATAGCATACAACAAAAAGCCACAAGTATAAGGGCAAAAAGAAGATAGACAGAAAATCAAATAAAAACAGGCTATAAGAAACAAGCACATGTTCTTTTATAGATTATCTATTTTTGCTCTACGAATTCAAGAGGCTAAAATTATGTATTCTTGTATTTATAACTTCGAATTATAGGTGCTAAAATTATTTGAGGTAGAAAGATTTGTCTTATGGTGGTATCGTAAAATAGTCTATTGTTTATAGGATTTAGATGCAAAGCAATGTATTTAAGGACTTTTGAATTAAACATTGATTATTAAATTTCTAACTGCTATATTATTGGACTTAGCACATTATGTGACCTACCTCATCTTTATGTCTATTTTCTAGTTGCAAGCAAGGTTTCAATGAACACTTTCTTATATATATATATATATATATGTATATATATACATATATGTATATATATACATATATGTATATATACATATATGTATACATATATGAATTATATATATACATACATACTTTTCATACTAAATTTCACCCTATTTGCATAGTTCAATATTTCTACCTAACCTATCATTATTCTGCCATTATTCTGAAAAGAAATACATATAGCAAATTACTAAAACTCTTTTCTCAAACATTAATCATTATAGCATAGTTACCAATAATATTAACCTTCAATAGAAAAGTCTTAGAACAATTAGTTTTCCAAATATTTTTATAGAAGTGAGTTCATAGCAGAATAAAGCTCTTAATGAAATTGGTTCCAAACAATATTAACCTTATTTGCAAAATTTCCATACTTAGTCCGTTTTCATATGTGCTATTCACCTTTATATTAAAATATTTTCTAAAATAGCTTTTAAGAATATTTTTGCATATTATAGAATCTCTTGATTTTAGATGAATTTAGAAATTGGTTTCATCTCATTTGGATTTCAAATGCGAAAGATATTCAAGTTTGAATTCTTAACCGATTCAAAAATCAATGAAAATAGCAAAATACGCTTTCGCTACGCTGAAAGCATCTTTTCGCTTCGCGCCAACACACGCGCGTTCGAACCCGCTGCAGTCACTGACATCCGGGTCTCAGCCGTCAGCGACTCAAGGCAAAATCGCAGTGAGCCACTGACACCTTGGTCCCGCTACTCAGCGACACAGAGCAGAGCTCGGCGAACTTGGGCTCGCCGGCGGCGAACTAGCTCCGGCCAGAGGGAATGGGTAGGACCTACGGCTTCAGCATGCTAGCGCGCATCTAGGGGACGGCTTAACGATTCTTGGCGATGACCGGAGGTGGGTCGCCATCGTGGCCGAGCGGAGGAGGTCACGGCGACTAGATGCGCCGGCGACAGAAGGTACCTCCCGTCGAATGGGTCCCGGTTTTAGCATCAGGGAACCCTAAGCAATCCATTTTTGCTAAGAAACAGCACAGGAAAGCATCGGGTTAGCTCACCACCGATCGCCGGTTTTGGAGAAGAAGGGGGCGTAGTGGCGGCGGAGCTCCGACCGGAATTTCCTGAAAATAGCAGAGGGGTTTTGATTCATGAGAATTGGTGATGCTATAGCAGAAAGCAATTGAGGAATGGGTGCTCATACCACCTTCAATCGGTCACGAACCGAGAGTTAGGGTTCTTCGGCTGATTCAAAGAATCGTGAAATTGGCAGCGATTAGTGGAGTATTTTGGATGAAACAAGAGGGGTTTTGACGAGCTCTCTCTGGCGATCAAGTTGCGGTATTTATAGGCCGAGGGGAATGCTGTAGATGAGCTTGCACAGGGTATGAACTCGCTGGGTTTTTGCGGCGATAGAACAGGCGAAGGAATGGGCGGTTTGCGGAAAATCCAGGCAAGGACGATGCGTGGAAGGGTCTGGCAGAGGCGGTTAACTCGGTCGGGGTGCGGGCGCTGTGGTGGCGCGAGCAACAGCCGACGAAATCAGCTCCGCCACACGTGTGCACGGCTGTGAGGTAGGAAGAAGACGATGGCTGAGGCTGACAGGTGGGGCCACACAGTGAACGGGGCCCGCGCGTCAGAGAGAGAAGAAGAGAACTCCGGCTTGAACTGAAAATGGAGCTGGATTGATTCACTGAATGCGTTACCTATCTAATTGGAAAATTAATGAAGAATTTACTGGGTGTACCTAAGCTAGCTTAGGATCTACCCTAAAAATTTCAGACCTATTTGACGCCTGAGGAATTTACAATAATTCTGACAGTGCACTGTGCACATATTTCTACATTCTGTTCTATATTTATTAAGATACCTATATCTTACTAAAAAATTTAGAAACTTTTTGAGAAGGATCCTTATACTCTCACTATCCTCCTATAAAAATTTACCTTCCGATTCTCGACAGATTATTTAATAAAATCTGACATTTAAATTTCCAGATTTCTAACTATTCAGTTTTTGAATTTTTATAAATATCAAAATAAAGATAATCTCCTGATATTTTTACTGCAGATGACTCTACCCAGGGTAAAGATAATATAAATATTTTCCCATCGTAATTATGATCATTTAATGTTCTGACATTTTCACTATTACTAGTATTGATTCAATAATTACCTTTCTTTTCATCATTTATTATTTTGTCTTGATTTTAAAATTATATTTTGAGTTCTGGATAGCTCCACGAATTTTTACAGTAGTTTTTATTATTTGTTGTTTCACAAATCTTT
Source organism: Otatea glauca (assembly GCA_036346275.1). NCBI lineage: Eukaryota > Viridiplantae > Streptophyta > Magnoliopsida > Poales > Poaceae > Otatea > Otatea glauca. The sequence continues at coordinate 37,238,897 of CM070716.1, read as the reverse complement.
TCTTGTTACTTATGTGATGGTTGTTTGATTAGGAAAAAGAATTTTTCTTACAAGCAATAATCAAGATATTCATAGAAAATTCAGAAAAATCTAGAGGATCACAAATTAAAATTTCCTAAAAGATATTATTTAAATTATTATTATTATTCATTTTTCAGGATGTTACAGATTTTTTTACTCCAGTCAGCATTTCAAAACTCGTTCACGTCTGGTAAACGAGATGTCGCGAAATTTCAGAGAGATTTTAATCCTTGCATGCTCTAATGTTCAGCACTCACTACCTTTTGATCTTACTGCTGTAAGGCCAAGTTACCTGTAACGTCGTAAAAATCCAAAACAGTGAAAGTGTGCAAATTAAATGTGAATATAAATATTTTTGAGTTTCGCTGATGCTATTTGTTTTAATTTGATTTCTTCTTAGATTATTGCATTGTGTGAAAATTGAATAAAAGAGTTTGAAAAAATGAAAAAGTTAAAAAGATAAAAAGGTAGAAGTAAAAAGTGAGAAAAAATTTCATAAATTAAAAAGCCAATTTAAACCTTTTAAAAATTCAAATACAGATGCCTTAGAAAATTGGAAAATGGAATGTTAGAATTCTTATAAAATAAATACTGAAGGTTTTGACTTGAAAATTTTGTGGTGATACCTGTAAAAGGAAATGAACCCTTACAAAAAAGTTTTAAAAATAAATTTTATCGAATGAATCCTTGAATAAATTAAAATCCGAAATGGAAATTCTGAGCAGTGCACAGTGTCAGAATTTAAATAAATAATATAGAGGGTGTTTTGGTCTTCAAATTTTTCAAAAGATGCCTGACTCCTAGTAGACTTTAGTCAAAAAATTTCATGAAGTTTGGGCATCGAATGACCCTTGAATCAATGTGAAGTCTGGTGAGTTCATGTTCTGTCTCGTCGTGTTTTCATCGTCTCTCGCTGACAGCTGGGCCTGGCGTCTGTGCTCACTTGATGCGCTGGCGCTGGAGGAGGTGGCACGCAGTCACTGACAGTGGGGCCTGGACCCACTCGTTAGCCTCACGACGCGTTCTCTTCTTCTTTCTTCTTTCCCAGCCGAGGCGAGTTGACGTTCTTCGTCGTCCTTCGCCGTCCGGCCACAACCACCCCCGTCCGGGTGCGATCGCCATCGTCCACATCGCGCAGAGTTCTTCTGCGCTTGCGCTTGGCCGTCCATGATCGACTTGCATCGGAGGAGACGCTGCGCCGGTTCGCCGCTCAACACAGAGAAGGGCCACCGAGGCCGTGCACCCCAGTTGCGAGCGCGATTACTCTCGTTAGGCCATAGCCCTTCCTTTCGCGTCGCAGAGAGCCTCATATCCTTATCGTTGCCTCCTTTCTGAGCCGAGGGCCTCGTGTGAAGCTTTTCCTTCTTGTTCCTCCGCAAGAACCCAAAAGGGGAGAAATCGGCGATTCGGGTCAATCTACCACCAATCCTTCGAATCAACTCCACCCCGAGCTTTCTTAGCATTGCCAGGTTACTGATCAACCGTCATTTTGGTTCCTTTTTGCCTGCAGCAACACTGCGTCGCCGTCCTTCTTCTTCGTGGCCGACGACTATTGGTAGTTGTCTTCAGACCTTCTTCGACCAAACCATCGGGTAAGTCCGAACCCCTTCGCGCTACTAATGCTCGCACAAACCTTACCTGTCGGAAAGATGGCCGCTAGTGGAGCTCCATCAAGCTCGACCATGGCGCCGCCGCACCTTCGCGGTGGTGACCCTCTTCCCGACCTCCATTCGCCAAGATAGCGCCATACCTAGATGCGTCTTGTCGTGCTAAAGCTCGTGCTGCTGCCCATTCCGCCGCTCTGGAGCTAGTTCGTCGGTGGTGAGCCTAGAGCCGTAGCCCTCTGTCTCGCCTCGCTGACCGGTGGACCCCGTCTGTCAGTGAGCGAGCGTGTTTGAAAACACCAGTGCATGCGCGGTGAAAACCCGCTTTCCAAGCAGTGAAAGCGTATTTTGAATTTCTGGTTTAATTTCCAAAACCGACTAGATTCAAATGTTGATAACTTTTGAACCATAACTCTAAAATTAGTGAAACTAATTTATAAAATCATGTAAAATCCTGTAGAATCAGAATATGCAAAAATAATTTGAAGATGAGTACTGTACAATTTTAGGAAATGCAAAGCACATAGGTATGAATAATGCCATTTAAATAAAATGTTTTCAAATAAAGTTTAAGTAAAATAAGATAAGTTTTTGTGAAACCCCTGGTGGTAAGCATTTCAGATATGTAAAAATAATTACATGTCACTTTGTTTTGCATCATGTTTAAGGAAAATGAAGTTTCAATGTAAAAAGGGATAAATAGGTGAAACTTGTATAAAATAATGTTTATATAGATAAAGTTTATTTTGAAGAATCATATGCCAGTATAAGCTCATTCATGTGAAAATACTTAGGAAAAGATATGAGTTATGTTGTGCTAAAAGAGGAAAGTAGTTGTTATAACAATAAATGTAGGTATAACTAATTAATGTTAGGTTCAAATAATTTAAAACAAGTTTTAAAATGCTTATAAGATCATGCCCTGATAATACCATAAAAACGAATAAAAGTTGATGAGTGATTTGGTTATAATTGAAAGTGGAAGTTAGATTGTTATAGTGTTACTTTTGTGGTCATTTAGACCTTTTCAATAGCAAATAAAATGATGTATCTAAATAAAAAGAATTATGAAAACAACAAAGTAGCACTCTGCAAAGTCCATGCTATTATGTTCTGGAGAAATAATGTCACTTTGTGAAGGTTTGCATATAAAATAAACTAACTACATAAGCCTGGTTGTTATGTTGTTAAAATAATAGAAACACTTAAGCATTTTTGGCAGCTTGTAGAATAACTCGTCTAAATGAGAATTCTCTGAGGGATAGTGTAGAAGTGATGTTAAGGGTATGTACTACTGAATTTTAGAAAAAAAAATCCTATTTATAAGTTGTGCTTCATTTAGTTTTCGTTAGTGTAATACCCTTAAATGTTAATCGTTCAGCCTACCTCTTTAGTCCAGTTTTGTATAGCATAAGTTAAAGTTTCATATAAGCCTTTTTAGCAGTAAGTTTTATGTCTTGTCTAAACCCAAAAATTTTAAAAAACACCTTAGGAGTGCTGTCCAATGTTTGTGCTATCGTGTTCTGGAGAGATATCCTTATTTCTTCAAGTTTAGCTTGTAGATCTTGTTAGTTAAACAGCCTTAAGTGGTATAGTTTTTGCAGTTCTTTGTGAGCAGTGAGAGAGAGCAGAGAGTGGAATTCCAGTGTTGCTCTTGTATGTCCATCCAGCATGGTAGCTAATGAGCTAATTTGTGTTAATCCAATTAATCTTTGCATCTTGAATTCAAAATTTAAATAACAATAACCCATTTAAAGCAACCTCTGTTTTGGTTTGAGCTTGCGTTTATCTGGCTGTTTGTCTTCTTTTTGCCTTTTTGAAATTTATTGATTCTTTTGTATTCCTCTTTTCGCGACTGTAGACACCGACGTCCCCGAGGAGGAAGACGATCCATTCTGCATCCGCACTTGAGCTGCACATCGAGCTGCAAGGCAAGCACCCCCTTGAACATGTCGAACCCGATAATTTACCTATAATATGTTGTTTTTGTCAATGTATTATGCATTCCGGTAATTCTCCATAGAAATGCTATTTTGGGTAGAAGTTGTAGCTACCACCTGTACATTATGGTTTTCCTCATGTGAACCTTGTAAACCTAAGTATGATCTAGACATACTTAATGTCCTTTTGGGTATATCGACTAGCATATTCATGCTTAAGCTATCCGTTATGTGTTTTCGATCTTTTAAACAAATAAATGGTCCTTTTGGGAAATAGTTGCTGGTAGTTTGTTAAAAACCCCAAAATAAAACTATGGTTTGACGCGGGTGATTATTGGCAATAGTCGGTTGTGCAAAGGGAAATGCACGTAGTGTAGGGTGGAGTATCGCCCGTGTCAAATTAAGGACCGAGTAATGGGACGGTAGATCCAAGATTCCGTACAACCACGAGGGCTGGTATGGGACAGTCTTAGCCTATTAAGTTATTTGGATGTGGCTTTGCATCTAAGGAAGGCGGGAGATAGCATAGGCATTCCAATTAGGTCTGCCTGTAGGGGTTTCTACATACCAATGCAACAGTGTACGCCTTGCCATGAACAAAAACGTGGTGTTGGGTGTGATGAAAGTGGATCCACGGCTTGGGTGAGTGTTTCTGATTCTATGGCGAGGGTTAAACGTCCCGGGCTGGTTCAAAGTCACGTCTAAGTAATGTAACAGCTCTATATGATCTCCTTGCCGACACACCAAAGAAAGTGTGTTAACTGGCCTAGCAAAAGAGGTTGATCATTCCTTGTGGGTAAAGCTGTACACCTCTGCAGAGTGTAAAATCTAATCGATTAGCCGCGCCCGCGGTCATGGGCACTTGGAGAATTTATTCCAATGTTAGAGTTTTTGGAAATTTTCTGAAAAATGGGTTTGGTTTGGAAACTGTTTTGCAACCAACTTTTGTGTAAAAGGATCGACACCGGGGACCTTGGCAGTCGGGTAGACTGGGTTGAAAGACTTGGTATTTGCTTATTGCTTTATGTCTCTCAATTGCTTATTTAAAAATACGATGTTGCAATCTATTATATTCATACATTTAAATTCTTATGCAACTGCAAAATAACCTGAAGCCTGTCTTTTACTTCAGCCTGCATACGTAATTAATTGCATTTGCGAAACACTATAAGTCTTGTTGAGTACCAATGTACTCAACCTTGCATCTGCTGTCTCAGAGGATGAAGACTTCGTTCTGCCAGACGATTCTTATTTCCAAGCAGGGCACGGGGTATTTGACGACGATTTCTTTTAGGTGTTGCCAAGTCAGTTGCCTGGGGTTAGTGGGCAAACCACGAGGCTGTTTGGAATTTATTTGACTTTCTTTTGTTTCCGCTGTTCAGTTTATGTATTGTACTAAACTTTATATAATTATTCCTTTTAAGTATGGTTATCTGTTTGTCTCTCGTGTGTGGTTGTGATATGAATATTGTAAACATGTGAGTGCTAGCTACTGATTATAGAACTACTACAATGATCACATGAAAGTTCCTGTTCGCTAGAGCGGGCCTCACATTACCATGTTGATTGGTTTGGCACGTGGTATGTCGCAGAAGAGGACTCCGGCGGCAGCCAGTTGGTTGGAATAACTACCGTCTGACCGTACGCGGGTGCTGGACCTGGACTGGACCCGGGCCAGGATTTGACCGGAACCATGGGGCCCACATGGCCGGGGTGATCGACGTCAGCAATTCCTTGCCTTGGGATCCAGCAGGTTGATTCCTCCTGTCTGGATGACGTGGCACTGCATGTCCAATCCGGACCCTGCCCCCAGGCCCCAGCCATTCCGTCTACCAGGATGGCCTCACCCAAAGTTTCAGTGGCAATGGACCTACCCGTACTGAGAGAGTACTCCTTCCCTGGGTAAGGTTCCTGCCACACCAGTCACCGGCCTCGATCCAAGACCAGGAATAAGATTCTGGCATGTAGGAGTAGCACATTGTAAATGTGTGAATAAAATCAATTTATAGCAAAAAAAACTATAGGACAAACAGGGTTCAAAATTTCGGCGAATTTCGCCGAAATTTCGGACCTATCCGAAATCTCAAGTACCAGCTGGAAAAAAAAATCTTAAAAAATTGATATTCCTATAGTAGAATCCGAAATTTCGGTTTTTTAAATTTCGGTTTTTTTGCCGAAATTTCGAGTTTTTTTAGCCAGTTTTGAAAGTTTTATGGCCGAATTTGGTCCAATAACCCTTAGGAAAGTCATCTCTATGAAAAATTTGTTGAAAAACCTAATTTTTTAAACATTTTAAAATTTTGGCAGGAACACTGTCAGATTTTTATAAAATGGTACAGGATTGATAATAATCTGAACATTTTATGGTACTATCCTTAGTAGTTTAGGATCATACATAAAAAATTTAAAAATAATTTAACTTCATTTGTTATCTTTAAAAAATCAAAAACAGAATGAACATAATTGGGACAGTTATATTGTCAGAATTTTATAAATTTTCTTGAGTGTGATTATGATCTAAATTTTTTTGAGATATTAATAATTGACTCAGTACCATTATATAAATTTTTCAAAATATTTCAACTTTGTTTGTTTGGTCAATAAAATCTATGTAAGCATTGAACTTCTTTTGTTATATTATATTTCAAAAATCAAAAACAAAAGAACATAAATGGTACTGTGCCTTGTAAGAATTTTATAAATTCACTGGAGTGTGATCATGAATCACAATTTTTATGGGATATTAAGAACTTCCTTATCACCATTTTTTAAAATTTTCAAAAAAATTTATGGTTTACATAATTTTTATTTTGTTCAAGTTTGCCGGTAAGCCTTTTAACATGGCAGTAATACTGTTCGAATTTTAAAAAATTCATACAGTTTTATAATCATCTAAAAATTTTATGAGAGCATTATAGATACATCATAACCATGCACAAAAAAATTAAATAGTTTCTAACTTCATTTGTACCATTTTTCATTCGGATCAAACTTGTCGGTCAGTGTTCTATCAGGACAGCGCCACTCTCCGAATTTTTAAAAATTACTCAAAAGTGATAATCAGCTGAAATTTTTATGAGAACATTAGTTATGGATCATAACCATGAAAAAAAAATTCAACAGTTTATAACTTGATTTGTACTATTTTCCATTCCGATCAAACTTGTCGGTCAGTGTTTTATCCGGACAGTACCACTCTCCGAATTTTTAAAAATTCCTCAGATGTGATAATTAGCTGAAATTTTTGTGAGAACATCAGTATTATGTCAGGAACCTCCAAAACAAATTTCAAAATTTTTCGATAACGTTTAGATCACTTTTCAGCCAATGCAAAAAAAACCCGAAATTTCGGGATTTTCGCCCGAGATTTCGGGATTTTCACCCGAAATTTCGGGTTTTTTGCCAAATTTCGGTTTTTTTTTCCGGATTGGACTGGATTTGAATTTTCAAATTCAAATTTCGTCCGAAATAATTCCGAAATTTCGAAATTTCGTCGAAATTTCGTGATCCGGCCCGGGACGAAATTCATTCCGAAACCGAAATTTGAAACCTTGGGACAAAGTTCCAGTTACATCCGTTTGGTAGCGTGTCTTCTTGAACCCCTTCAACAAACAAAGCTAAAATTCGCTGTCCTATCCCTAAGATCCTAGGGGGTGCTTGGGACAGCTCCAGCTCCACCAAAATCTGTGGAGTTGGTGGAGCAGGGTATTTCTAGCTCCAGAAATTTATGGAGTTAGAGCTGTGAGTACATTAAGAATGTTTATGTTGATCATCTTGTTTACATTTTAGACTAAAAATATAAACTTAATTCACTTTATTTTAGCCTACAAACTCCAGTTTTGAGGTGGAGGCCTAATGTTGTAGATAGACAACTGGAGCTCAACCATAACAGACGCCCTAATGTTGTAGTAAAAAACCCCATAGACAACTAGTTTTGGAAAGCGGATTTCCAACCGATATAAGCAGACGCGGCATCAAAGGTTAGTAGTAATCTAGATATATTTCCCAAACAACTATAGATACCAGGTGGTCGGTCAAACAATTATTCAGGATCGCCGCTTCGCCCTGCTCGCCGATTAGCTCTCTCGTGCTTCGTTCGGGTTTCGCTCGGCTCGATCTTACCCTTTGATTGTGGGTTCCGCTCCTCCTTCGCTTGTTTATTTACTCCGTCCTTTGGTGCGTGTCCGCATTCGCCTTCCTTTCTCGCGTCGGGCGCCGCGCGAGGGTGGAGGAGGCACCAATGGCCGTGCCATTGGCGGCGGGGAAGAGGATGTGCCATCACCAACTTGTTCGCGCGCTGCCGTCCTTGTGGGCGATGTCGAGGTGATCTCACTGCTACTGATGTGGGGAAGATGATTAGTGTTTGATGCTCGCTTTGCGCGCTTGGTTCATGAAGTCCGCAACCGAGTATCTTCTTCTCTCCGCCGCTTCACCGATCTTGCTCTCTCGCTAGCGCTTAGCTAATTCGGTGCATGTGCATCGCTAGAATCGCCTTGCTATGAGATACGGTTAATCGCTCGCGACAGGCCAAATAGTCCAACGGCCTTCATATCCATGTGTCCCATGAGGAGCGGCTAACTTTTGCAAAGGATTATCTTCATAAAGAGCTTTATACCGTTGTTTCCAAGGTACTAATTAGATTCAGATGTAATTTGTGTCTCAAGAAAACTTCAGATCTTACCATGTTGCTTGCATGTCGATCCATGTTCTTCCTTATATACCCGTGGTCCCTGCATCTCGGCTAATACGGCTCCAAAGTTCACAACATTGTGGTTAGGTTCAATAGTGTCATGAACACAATTTAGTAGTAACTTTGAAGCAGTGGACATCTTAGAACTGCTCAATCATGCCGTAGCCTCTGCAACCCGATCGCCAAAGTGCTAGCAAATGCATATCTGCCTTCTTCCCTTATCTGCTTTACTTTTTTCTCTGCCTTTAGGAGCTATAGATTATTCGTAGCTGACTCTGTTTATTGGCAAACCGGTGCTTTTGTGTAGTTGTTTTTTTTCCTAGCTTAATAAAATTGATAGCATGATAGTATGGTGGAATTTGTGTATGGCAAAAAAATGATGACTTAATTCTGCCAGAAATAATGGTTGAAATAATTCTCTCAGGAAATAGTAGTTCCATGTTGAGGTATTCACGGGATATGTCCCGACTCCGAGCGATGGCGGGGACTTGGGAGTCCTGTGTTGTTGGCTTTGGGTTCAAAGTCGGGTCAACCAAGTGTAGAAAAACCTCTTACAAAAGCGTTAAATTACTCACAAGATCGAGCATGAGGTCGTTGCCCACGGCCATCGACAATTCCTTAACTTCCTCTCTTAATTTTGTAGTTTTGTAACTGGATCGTAAAATCGATTACACTATCCTAATTTTCGTTTGTTAGTTGTTCCATCCGTGTGCTCAGCATCTGTCGGGAGGCCAGTCTCCGTTGACGTTGCCCGAAGGTGACATTCCCTCATGCTTATGCTTGTTTTGTTATGTTATGCCAAATGATAATTGACATTTGGCATAGATGACTCAATAGTAATTGACATGGATCAAACTGTTGATTGGGTCAAGATAAACGTTTGTAGAACTATGAGTCTGAAAATGAAGCTGGGAAGATATCGAGAGAGACGCCAACGTGGAGAGGGAGGCTCGTGCTTGTGGATCTGGCCGGCTCTGAGAACATAGAAGTAGCAGGTCAAATGGGATTTGAAGCCAAAATGCAGGTGTGTGGTGGTGTTACTGTCTTACTGATCCTTACACTTCAATAGCACCTATTTAGGGTATTTCATATGCAAATACTTAGTATTTTGCATTAAAACAGATAGAAAATGTAGATGAATGCTTGTGTGATTAGGTTCTTGGAGGTACAATGGAGCTTTAATTTGTCCAGATGGGGTTGGATTTCATCCCTCAGGTTTGCTCTGTTAGATTCTCCTTCTTTCCCTTTTCTTTTCGGCTCCTTCCCCTTTCTGATCTGTGTTTTCCCATTTGTTCTGTGGTTGTTGTTTCCGATATTATTCGTGGCTGAAAACCTTTTGATTGCTTCTTCCTTGTCATACATTCTTACATGATTTTTTCTGTTTCCTTGCAAGTATGTGCCTCTCTCAGGTGGGGGAGATAATTGTGTCTTCTTCTTATATTCTTCTTCTTTGAGCCTCTAGATTTTATTTCCAAGTGAATGCTCCTATGAGGTAACAAGTGGTCTTTTCACATGTTTTTCTTGTCATGCCCCTCCTCCTAACTTGCGTTCTTGCTCGCTATCGCTCATCAAGCTCCAACACCATCGTCCTCTAGCTCCTCTACTTCATCTTAGCACTTAAGCCTATTTGTATTTGATGAATTGCCTAGGAATTCATATATATTGGGTCGTTACCTTGGAGTTAATGCATTAACGATAATGTCCACGACTCTCTACTTTGTAGTATGTCATTATTTAGATTCTTTAAATTATAATAGGTAATTTTTATTATCTGTGTCTGCCTTTTCTTTGTTTGCTGCCACCTAGGTATTGAAAGATATATAACAATTCAAGCATCTTCTTACTGCAGACTCTGAACAAAGGCCATGGCAGACCAAAGGTTAGGCATTTTTTTTCCTAACTACAAGCTAGGGTAGTCTCAAATAGTATTTTGGATTGAGATTAGATTGGCTGGTGTGTTTTCTATATTTTATTGTACTCAAAAAGAGGCATGCTATGCCGCTGGAGAGAATCCAACAGCAAAGTTCCTTTCTTACGGTCCCAGTTTTACAACTCCTGGTGTGTTTCATTCATCTCTTGCCCCATCTGTGTTATTTGATTTCTAACTACTGTTCTACAAGTTTATACAATTGGGTTATGCTTAATTTACAGACGTTAGTTGATTCTTTCTTGGCCAAAAAGTTCACTAGGAATGTATAGCTTACAGAATCGATACTCGCAACCTTTTCCTTTTCACATCAATTAAGGTCTGCTTCTTTTGATTTAGGAGAAGATCAAATTGATGGTTGTATCTTGACTTACATAAATGCTACGGTGATTCAATGTTTGTTTTTTTATAGATTTATAGAAATTCATAACATGGCCTATCATTTCAAATTTCAAGAGGCACGACGAATGTGCAGGTGTCAGGTTTCGATCTGTTTCTTTTCTTTATGTACATTTCCCCCTTTCTTTTTCTACAAACACTAACTGGCTATTGTTCTTTTCATGTCTAGCTACTTTGTAAGTTTTTTGTTTTCCACTTGGAAGAGGCGGGTTTTATGGACTCGAGGGCAAATCTTATAGCAAACCATATTTAGGTTTTTGTGTTGATTTCTTGAGGACCTCCGGACGTTACATCCTTCGTTTTTTAAAAAAAAGAGGAGCACAAATAGTTGTAGCAGGAGGGTTACTCTCACAGGTAAGCCTTTTTCTTCAGCAAGGTATGGCGATCTTTATGATTGTTGTCTACAGCTTTTATTTAGAGATCTATGTTGCGCTTAGCGTGGGTTAAGGTTCTACAAGGCTTGTACTGTTAGAGTGCTTTAGTTTTCTCTTTGTTTTGCTTTGGTTCATCAATACAACCTTTTTGCAGACTTATATCCTTATGCTCACCTCATAGAAACGCTGAAGCATGCAGTCAAGCTTGTTGTACTGTTGTTGATTCCAGGTTCACCTATAAACGATGTCAACTTTTCATTTTTTGGTAATACCTACATGCACATGTATGGTTTGTTGAATGGATGTATTAATTGAATCATCCCTTTTTCGTATGCAAACTCCATGCCTTTACAATAGTTCAATTATTCTTAAGAGTTTTTGTCCAAGGAATATATTTGCTCAAAATTGCTTCATGAGGTTGGCAACTGATAGCACCCAACAAGACCTGATATTGCCAGTCATTTGGCAAATTCGACAGGACAAAATAACATGTGTGACTCTTAATTCTTATTTATGTTCTTGTCTCAATGAATTAGATGTGTTTTTAAATATTTATGTTGTTGTCTTGACGAATAATTTCCTCAGTTTTTCAGGCTAATGTTGACTCTCTACACTCAACTTAAATTGTTCTCTTCGCTATCCATAGAAAAAGAATCTGAATATGGCTTGTTGCTTCCTAGACATGATTTTAGCCCACCTAAATTTTAGATTATCAGGGGAAAATGCAGTTCTAACTCTTACTCGATCTACGTGTGGGTTCTAAGAAAATCATTGTTGCCTAATGGATATATCGTGACCTTACGTGATCGTATGTCTTCAATCCTCAAATAATGGTCTCAGTAGAAATTTGAGATTTTGGATTCACGAATTGCATGCATGCAGCTGCATTGTTTTCCTTTTTTCTTTTGTGAACAATGTTCTGTTATGTCTCATCTATAGGTCGTTTCATCATATGTAATTTAACTGGAGGCATGCAAATAAAAACTGAACTGTTTGCTGTTTGCTCCTGATCTCCTGTACATGCAAGATCTTTTGACAAGATGCTGGCCTTACTTACAATTTTAATTTTAAATAAAATAATATATTCCTCTTAATTTTATACTGAAGCACTTTTGAGAGAAAAGTTGCACTCCTATATATAATAAGTCACCACGATTGGATGCTTTCATGATTCTTGTTTTTGCATGCTTTGGCAACATTATACAAATCCCTTGAAATCAATAGTCAATCCAAGTAGGAACACATCAATAAAAAAAGTTATCTATTTATATAAGTAATTAACCAGGCCAACAAAATATATGAAGAGGATAGTCTGTCTATCTAGTATTGGGCTTCTTTTTATATTCTTTTCTTTATCTCTCATGCCACCAAAAGCAATTTTTATTATTTAACCTAATTAAATTTATTTTTATTAATAACTCTTTACCCGATTTATTTCCTTTTCTAACTCTTTTGGTCACGCCAACATCCGTAGCGTGGCAAACTACACTGCCACACCACGAGATAAGTCTAGCTCTAAACCAAAAAATAACCCTTTTTTGCCACATTGGCAAAACAACACTGTCACATAAGTTAGTATAGAATGGCGGGACTTGATCACGTCACGATGACTGATCTAACATTGTTGTTTTGTATGCTAAGACCAGCCGCGTGACTAGGGTTCACAAAACCAAAACCGTGAAAAACCGCAAAAACCGAAACCGTGAGAACCGCAAAAACCACTCGAAAACTGTCAGAAACCGAAGGGTTAAGAAATAAAAAAATCAAAAACCATTCGGTTTTCAACGAAAAATCGCTCAGTTTTTGCGAAAAACTAGCCAACCAATTGAATGTTCCTAAAAAAATAGTTTTTGAGCGGTTTTTTGCGAAAACCTTGTTTTTCGACGATTTTCGAACGGTTTTCAACGTATAATTTTTTTCAAATTTGTTGATTTTTTTTAAAATTAAACCGATTTACCGAGCGATTTTGGATCTCGAACCGAAACGGTATGGTCGAAAACCGCAAAAACCAAATGATTTTTCGCGATTTTGTTAACCCTAGGCTTGACCAAAAGAATCATATTTGAAAATAAATTATGTGAGGAGCATCATAGCGCTGCTGTTCTTGCAGTCAAGTTTTAGCATTTCCTTCTTCATGCTTGGCATTAATTACTGACATGGGGCCATGCATCTGCATCAACTTGTCAGTGCATGCACTTGGTAAATAAAACGGGCCTAGACACTGTGTGGAAGCACCTGCACACCTTCATCACTTTACTTGATCTGAGGCTGTCAGCTCCTCCAATTCCTCCGATTCTTGACTTTGCCCAGTGCATGCATGCTACACAGCAGAACGTGCAGGAAATGGTAGATAAGCTACAATGCTACATCTCCAGCAATGAATTAAATAATGATCCATCCATTATGACAGAGCTTGAGGGCTTGAGGCAATGGCAGCATCTATCATCAGTATCAGACGCCAATTCTTTCTCTGGTCTATTTGAGGTTGGATTTTACAAGAACCATCATCAGATTGATTAATGAATCATTGATACTTAAGTTCTGCCTTTTATGGCAGACTCAATCTTGGTGCAAGTTCGAATATGCTCGTCTAGTTAAATCAAGTGAGACGTCTAGTGAAAAGCTCTTGCAATGCTTCAGAAAAACCACCCATTAATTGGTCAATCAATCACCATTCAAACTTGACGAAGAGTCAATAAATCACAGGTTAATTGAAACGTAAGTCTCACTAAATCAAATCACTAAGAAACTAGAAAGGCAAACCTGACAGAGCCGCATTTCAAAATCTTAGTGTTCTCGTCAACAACGTGATGACTGATGAGCGAGAGGCGATCTTTACCGATCTTGAAGACACCACAGTAAACTAATGGAAACCTCTTCGCCTTCCACAAGCTGCCATAATTAGCATAACACCACACCACTTGGCGCTGTGCTTAGACCTTAAAAATGGATTTGATAAGATTATCTCTCATGTCCGTACCAAGAGGAAGGCACAAGTCCCAGCCTCATGTCATCATGTACACTCATTAGGACATGCGGTAGTATTTAATTAATCCCTGTACACTACGTACTTTTGCCCATTAAACAAAACTGATGCATCATTAAGTTGTTGTGCTAGCTTCTCAATCATTTGACACCAGATGCTCATGCTTTAATTTATTCCTCCATAAAATTACAACGAATATTCTTACTTGGCATTTTAGGAATTAGGGCATCTCTTTTTTTCTTGTGAGGAAGGGCACCTTGTTGCTACACAAATTGTCTTCTTTTTTTAAGCTTTGAGGTCATGTCATCTCAAAAATTTCCTACATGTTTATATGATCACTAGCCTTAATAATGCTAGCTATTTTTTTTAAGAACTAATGCGCCTAATTCATCTATACATCCAGTGATATGTTACTTGCTGAGTTGATTAAGGAACCTGTTTTAAGTACGTTTGTTGGTTACTGATGTAGTGGTTGACTGGTTGTGGCAATCATGTGGTTCAAACTTTGGTAGCATTGTTGCAAGTTGCAATGTGAATGCGAGTCGCCTTTTTGGTGTTGCTTTAAGAGAGCTGTCTGTGTTCTGATACATTCTACAAGTCAAAGACGGTCCATCACCCTCAATTCATGCAGGTACATGTCCTAACCTATATAATGTAGTACTCCAGCTTGCCACCGTTTGCTTATATCCTAATTCCCTGTTTTTGAGGGCTTTGACAACTTGCCTTCCTAATTAAGCTTGGTGCTAGCAATGCAGTGGAAGTATATATGGAACTTCCATAACAAATGTACACTGTGTCCCCTTTTTTTTATGTGACGACGATGTAAGATCTATTCCTCCACACTTCAAATTTAAGATAGTAGTAAGACTCAAACTTAAGTGGACGTATTCTCGACCATGTGTGCCCACAGCTGCACCCCAAAAGAGTTCTCCTATGTCATTATTAGTACCAAACCAACACTGTTACTGCTGGGATATATATCAAAAGCTGAGAACTGTAGATTGCTTCCCTCATCTTTTCCCTTCTTTCCCACACTTTGCTAGAAAGTGATATGGAATTCAGCCCTTTAAGCCTTTAAAAACTGGTGACCATCCACCTGCACCCAAAGAAAAAAAAAGTTGAATTAATACTGCTATGCACACCAAAGCTAGCTAGCCTAGCGCGCAACATGCTCATGACAGTCTTAATTCAGAGTGATCTCTGTCGCTCTGGGACCGCGAATAGTTCCCTCTGCATATAAATGTGTGCATGCAATCTGTTTGTAGTTGAGGCTGCATTAAAATATGAGATGAAAAGGAAAGGTTGATTAATGCTAAGGGTCAGTTTAGTTCAGGGACAAAAGGTACCTGGAATAAAGCTATCTAAATTCATGTTTGGTTGAAGAGATGAGAGTTGGATAGGATGAGTTAAATTTGAGCAGCGCTTCAATGCTTTCCCTTCTAATACAAGTTGCACAAATCTTGAAGCAAGCAAAGGGTAAATAATCTCCATCTACCCTTTATTCATGCTTTAATATTTGTGCAACAGTAAAAAAGAAAAGCATTGAAGCACCTCTCGTTAAATTTTTGTTTGGTTGGAGGGGATGAGATTTGGATGGTGGATGGGATGAGAGTTTAAATTTAGTTGGTGGGAAGGAAGTTGGATGGGCTCATCCAGCCAAATTCATGAGATGACCTCATCCAACATCTACGAGAAATATTCTTGAGAGTTGACTGCTCTCATCTACCTATCCATCCAATCAAACAGCGAGATGGGTGAAAAAAAGGTGGATATAACCGTCTCATCTATCATTTGCCCTTAAATCAAAGGCATCATAATTGGAGTAATTGCTGCATGCCTGACTTACCTGAGACAACCAACAACTTTTGCTTTTATCATTCCTCCATGTTAGCCCTGATATATCTACCTTGACAATCTAACATGGACGAGCAGTGCTCATGGTCGCCTTGTGTGTCCTGGATCACTCTCCCTGCATGTGGGCCTTGCAATGATTAGATAGGTGGTGACACCCCATTTTTGGTAGAAATGTACTCTTATTTGTTTTAAGCGTTTCTAACAACTTAATCAAGTAACTTATGGAGTGTAGTGAGTGCACAATGGATTGTCCAGATGTGGGTGAAGAGATGAATTACTTATTTATTATGAATGCTTATGTATTATGAATGCTTGTTCCAGAAGGATGATCCATATGTGAAGTCACATGATCGTATCCATATCTTCAACCTAATTTTCTACCAGAAAAAAAGAGAGCAGCTCGTGTGATTCTTCAAGCGGTTGCAAAATTTTAATTGAAAATTAAGATCGTATATCTGAGGATGTGACAAGAATGTTGTTTTAATAAACACTGCGCATTAAGCCCGCGCTTTGCTCCGGCGAGGTGCTCTCTCCTCTTTTCTAAAAAAAAATACAAGTAATTCAAACAAATGATTTGTGTAAAATTCAGTTGATGGTATATATATATGATACTAATTAATTGTAAAGATTCTAATACCATGGCATCTTGTGTTCAGGAATTAAGTTTTAAAGATGGAGGGGATATTGTTAATTAAGATGACATATATTAGCTATTGATCGAATAAATTAGTAAAGCTTGCATTGCTATGATGCTATCTAACGTGCGTTTCTTACTGCCAATATGTAAGGTTGATATTAATGGGGAAAAAAGTGAATAAAGATAAGATAGAAAAAGGCAGCTGAAGGGAAGAACTTTGGAAAAGTGTATATGTTATTATTGAGAAATTCTAGTTCTCTTTATAAAAAGCGCAAAAAAAATACTCTCCCGTCTAAATTTATAAGACTTATTTTTTAATAGTCTTATCTATGAATATAAGGCATATTTTATATTCCAATACAAAATTAGTATGATGTAATAAATATATATCTTCACTTTATATTCTATACATGCATGCATTGAGTATAATGCTTAGTGATAATAATTAAGGGTTTTCTAGTTATTTTTAATATCTACTTAGTCTGTATACTAAGAATAAATACACCTTATATACTTAATGGGGAGTAGGTGAGATATTTGATGTGTGTATTTGCATTTTGTTTTTTAGTGCGATTTTTTTTCTATAGAGGAGAGAGGAAGGGATGAAAATGTCTAGTAGTTCACGTTGCATTTACCTATTGTATCACCTCTTTGTTTTTTTTTCAGCCTCCTAGTCGTAGGCCATTGTGCCAGATTTAGTACTCTCCAAGGAGCCATATTGTAAGGCCTCTATTTTTTATAATAATTATCAATAATAGATACTATATGTATACAGTACTAGTCCATGATCAGTGGCTAGTACGCATATTTACAGATTGATATCACAACTATACATAAGTTTTATTACACAGCGGAAGCAGGATTACATAGTATGCTTACAATACCAAAAGTAAAAAACTGCAATGGAGACAACATCTTATAATATGCCTTTTAACCCATTGTCCCCACGGGCAACTAACAAGGTAAAACCCTAGTAAAATTCATCGATAAATTCCCCAGATCCTGCATCAACGTATGAGTCGTTGGGACAATCTAATTCTTCACCTAAAAATATCAACATAGGCAAGTTGAGTACTTACGTACTCGCAAGACTTTTACAAATCCTATAATACATACAGGTCATTCCAATGGAAAGGCTATTATGGTTAATTTGCATAAAGCCAACTTGAAATGTAAATACAGAATAATAGATTGCAAACAAAATTTTTAAGTAAAAGCAATTTCATATTTAGAATAACAGTATACGAATAAATGAAATCACGAACCTGAGTATCATGACCATATCCACGAACCATTTTTCCACCAACACATGGAAGAAATCACCGACACACGATAGAAACCAGATTTTATGAAAATAAAAACATCTAACTATGTGATGACTTTACCAAGTGCCCATAACCGCGGGCACGGCTAATCGATTAAATTTACACTCTGCAGAGGTATACAGCTTTCCTCACAAGATATGACTGACTCTTTGTGCAATCGATATTAGCACACTTACTTTGGTGTGCCGCAGAGAGTCATGATATAACCGTTACATTACTTAACCTTGACTTTGCACCAGCACGTTGACGATAAACCCATTCTATGGTGGAAGGACTCAGAGCATAGAAATGATGGAACTCCCCATAGCATGGCGTACACCGTTATATTGGTAAATATTTGATCCATGATCACCTCGGTGTGGACGTTCCTTCGAGCAATCCATTAAGAAACAGCTTGTATTACTACTGCCTTCCAAGTGCAAAGCCAGTTTTAAGTAACTTAATAAGTTAAAGCTGTCTCATACCAACACTTGTAGTTGTATGGTAATTCTTGGTCTAAAAACAACCCATAATTCGATCCTTAATCCGACATGGGCAATAATCTCCCCCTATACTACATGCAAAGACATGCACTTCTGGCTATTGCCAATAATTGTCCGCATCTAAACCATAGTTTTATTTTCATTCTCATCCAAAATGTCGATCATAAAGAAAGGTCATACCCATTAAATGTCATATCCAACATTTTTAGTCATATCAAAGTTTTGTGTTGTTTTAAGCATGGCTAAGCATAACACTAAGTGTGAGTAACCCAAATTGACATCAAGTACTGTCTATATTATTCTAGGGTTATCAAGGTTCACAAATCCATACTTATCAAGGAAGTTCTATGAAACTACAGGTACAACTACCAATACCCATAATATAGCAGACTTTAATAAAAGTAACGTATGCAGTAGAACATTTAATGAAAACATTTATAAAACTGGGATCAATATGATCAAAGGGGGTGCTTGCCTTGTTGATTATCCTCGATGTCGAACTCCTGGTCGTCGACTATATCAGATTCGTAGGTTCTACACGTCATTCGGCAATACATAACAAATAACAAATTTTAATAGGGCAAAAGAAATCAGATGGAAGAATTCAATAAAAACAATCACATAAGATGGGTATGGTTTCAATGGTATATTATTTATGACTTTAGGTATTCATGTTAGTTGATTACATATTCTATACATGTGTATGCATTCTTTACTAACTTAGCTTAAGCAACTAATGATTTGATTCAGGGGCTACTATTTTTCTTTATCCTACCATCATAAAGGACTAAAAATGAATCTTCTATTAGTTTACTTAAGAAGCTAAAATTTATTACATTACTTACTACACAATCAATAACTTGAATATTTCTTATAGTGAACCCTAAGTATTTTTACATATTTAGGTTCCTGAGGGCACAAGGAGTCTAAAAAAATTTGTTTCAAACAAATTGGAGCTTATTTGCAAAAATTCTATGAATGGTATACTTTTTCTTTGAATTTGAATTTAAAATTTAACCAGAGATCATTTTAAAAATATTTTTGCATATTCTGAATCTTCATGATTTATCATGAATTTAGAAATTTATTTCATCAAATTTGGATTTGAAATGCGCAAGACATGAATCATTGAATACTCTAGGGTTTGAAAAATACTAAAATTAAGAAAATTGCCAAAAAGGAAAAGTGCGCTTTCGCGATGAGATTGCGCTTTCCGTTTTTGGATGGCGCTGGGTTGAGGCACTGACGGGTCGGGCCCATCTGGCAGCGAGTTGCGTCGCGCACTTGCGACTGACGCGCGGGCCCGCGCGAACCACGCGACGCATGGTGACCAGCGGGACCCGAGCGCAGTGACACATGCACACTGCACGACTGACCGACGGGGCCCACAAGTCAGCGACGCGGGACAGCGCGCTGGCTCAAGGGACTGACAACTCTAGCCCACTTGACAGAGAGCCAGAGCAGGGGCGACGATCTTCTCGGCTGCCGGTGGCGAAGCATCGCCGGAGGGCCGGAATTGGTTCCACCATGAGCTTCAGCATGCTCAAGCGCATACGAGGGTGGTCACGTCGTGGCCAGAAGTGGCTGGGAAGGGGGTCGCCACCGTGCGAGTGCAGCGGAGACCATGGCCGACCGGCAGCGAAGCAAGAACAAAGGTTCTCGCTGCTCATTTTCACCACTAACAGCATCTACAAGACACAAGGACTCCAATTTTGGGGTCAGGCAAAGAAGTGAATCATCAGGCGAGGTTCTCACCGTACGCGGCGACGGCGGAGGAAGGAGCACGGCGCGCCGGCTTGCCGGGGAAAAATGGACTCCAACTGAGGTCTGGGACGAAGACTAGGCGCTATGAAGAAGCTCTGGGCGGAATGGCTTGATGCGGCGCGGACTGTTTGGGTTGATTGAAGTTTTCCAACTTTTCTATAGTTTCGCCAGAGCTGGGAGAGACGAGCAATTTTAGGCGGCGATTTGGTTGCGGGGTAAGCTAAGAGGAGCATAAGGACTTAGCTGAGGTTTTACGGGGGTTTAAATAGGTGGTGAAGTCAGTTTGCACAGAAGTTGACCTGAGCTCGAGTTGAGCTGGTTCGGCGGGGAGAAGGCGCAAGAAATTTGGCCAGGTCAGAGAAGATATTAGCCGCAGGTAAGCACTGGAAGGAGCGAGAGCTGATGAAGCAGCTTCGGCAATGAGCTGGGGCGAGAGGCGACAAGAATTGAGGCGGTTCTCCTCGCTGGCTTCGGACGCGCGAGAGAACGGAGAGAGAGTGGAAGAAAGAAGAAGAAACGAGCGAGGGGCTGACGTGCGGGGCAGCGTTGGCAGAAATAGGTTAGCAAAGCGACGCTCGGCAGCTCGGGCCCACACGGCAGAGAGAGAAAAACGGTAGTCTGATGACTCTGGATAGGCCGAGGTTATTCTACTAGTTTAAGCTGCTATGTTGACTAGGTTATTTCTACAAATTTTTACCTAAATCGGCAAGGTAAAGTTAAGCATCCTGTAAAATTTTCAGGTAAAAAATCCGGGTAGAAATTTTATTAAGATTCCTACAATGGGACTTTTCCATTTCTACCGGTTCTGTTTTATATTTAATTGATGACCTAATTGAGGTTATAATTTTGTAAAAAAATTCGAAGGTATGAAATGGTATTAAATACCTTCTGTAAAATTGTCAGATTTTTATACTTAATATTTAAATTTTTAATAATTCTAACATTACTATTTTCCACTTTATTTATTTTCTGTTTTTGAATTTTTAAAATTACAAAATATAATATTTAATTTTTTATATTTTACCAGGGGTAGGTACTGTTTTTATGTCAGCAAGGTAAAATTTTCAACCCAGGATAACTTTTGATAATTCTATAAAAATCTAACACATTCTGCATTGCTTTACTCTCACATGCTTACACCTTGCTTTTATTATATTTTAATGATTCCAGATCTCCAACCGCCCTAAGCTGGGTCCTAGAGAGCTGTAATATTTTATTATGATTTTTACAGATTTTTATTAACTTGATGTTTTTATATTTTTACTTTTATCATTTTACTATATCCCTAATTTACTTTATTTTATTAGAGAAGTACCAAAAGATTTTGCAATAATTCAGGAAAAGCCAGAAAATATAAGAATAATTCACATGAATATTTTGGATATTATATTTCTCATTTTATTAATTTTGAGCTGTTACACATATTGTGTTGATTAGAACTCCCTTCACTCACAAATGGTTAGCTTTAGGTATCGATACTGTATTCAAAACATAGGCTTTGATTACTAAGTTTTATTGTTATATATATATATATAATCTAACAAAATTATAATATTATGAAAGTACTTTTCGATATAAATCTATACATATGATTTTCATATATCTAATTTAAATATTTAAAAGATATTAACGGTTAAAGTTTCAAAATTTTAACTATATCTATATTAACCGACTATTCGTACTGGAGGGCTGTCATCCAAGCCATTTTTCAGTGAGTGCAGAGAGCCACGCAATCCATTTTTTTTAATGTGGGAAGACCACATTTTTTATTTTGAATGGTTAGTTGGAGGTCCACGTGTATTCATAACTCATTGAGGCCTTTGTTTGGATACTAAGGGGAGCAAACCCAGGCAGGGAAATCCTGAGCGGGATTGTTTTTAACACATGGGATCCCCGTGGGAGCACATCCCTTGGGAGGATATTTCCCTGTGATCGTTTGGAAGAAGAGGGTATACAAATCCCACCAATTCAAAAAATCCAAAACAATTGAAATTTGCGCAAATAGAGTGGTCCATGTTCCCGTTGTGTTCAGTCGTAACATTGGGAATCTGACTACAAGCTGAAACACAGCGTTCAGAGTTGTCTCGTTACAAGCTTTACAGACTCAGATTAGCAAACATACACAATTATTTACTGCAGATTAAGGAGTGGCAATACAAGAGCTTTAGAAACCATAGGTTTTGCTGATAACGTAGCCAAAGTTATGTCTCTTACTAGCTCAGTGTAGAGCTTGTTCAGATCATCTTTAAATTTGGTCTTTAACTACTCCCTCTTCAGCTCAAGTGCGGCAGTCACCAGCCCAGACTCTGGAGTCCATGGTTCAGGCAGCAATAAAATCTTTGCTGGTATTTCAAATTTCTCAAGCCTTGCAGCTTTCGCGGCCTGCACAATTTGAACACATTGTGTTAGATGACACTGGACGACTACTGGACCGTTGGCTTTTGAATTTGTAACTGGCATGAAGGCTACAAAAATCGTGCTATTATTATCATAAATAACAATGTAGTTACCATCTTTGTTTTCACTAGCACTACTACAGAAAGGCTTATATTAGACGCCTCATCACAGACGGTTCCTCAAAACCGTCTGTGACGATGAATATCACGGACAGTTCTATATTGCAACCATCAATGATATCATCACAGACGGTACTCTTCAAAAATCATCAGTGATATATATCAATATCACAGATGGTTTTAGTTAAAAACCGTCTGTGATAATATCACAAACGGTTTTTAACTAAAATCGTCTGTGATATCATGTATTGTCTGTAATCTATCACTGATTCTATGTTTATCACAGATGGTTTATCCAGATAGAACCGTCTGTGAGAATATTTCAACTTTCCCGCTCTCACCAAATTTTAACTTTCCGCTCGTCTCATTTTCAACTTCCTTTAAAATACCCGTCGCGGCTCTTCTCCAACTGCTTAATTTCTTCTCACTTCTCATGCTCGATCTCCTCTTCTCTTCTCTCTTCTCACTTCTCTTCCACTCCTCTCATATTCCTGTTTTCTTCTCCACTTCCTCTTCTCATCTCATTTCCACTCCTCTCCTCTTCCTCTACTCCGGTCGCAACTAGAGCATACCGTCGTCCATATGTTAGATAAGTGTAGTGTTCGAATCGTTCAATGAAAATGTCATAGCTCATCCTCTCTTTTGCACAGGCGCTTTCATTTTCGTTTTCGATCCGTGCACTTTTCGGTAAAATGGCCATAACTTTTGCATACGAGCTCCGATCGCGATGTTCTTGAGCTCGTTTGAAAGCTAACGAAAAGTTCGTTTTGAAAATCCATAAGTGCAAGTCAGGGGGCTACATCAATGTGAGGCTCCGAAAAAAAGTTGATCACGAAAAAACGTCTTTTAGTGCCTCAAAACGACCTTGAAGTTTTTTTCGTTGATTTTGCATTTTCAAATTCTTCAGAGTTGGGACATGTGATATCTCACATTCAGTAGCTCTTCCATTATGCCTAAACTAGCACAGAGCAGCTGGATTATAGAAATATCATCTGTACGTGATGAAATTTTTTTGTTTCCAAAAGTAACATCACAGACGGTTCCAAATTAAAATCGTCTGTGATATCGTAACATCACAGACGGTTCCAAACTAAAACCGTCTATGATGTTTCTATATCACAGACGGTTTTAGTTTGGAACCGTTTATGATATGTTCTATCACAGACGGTTCATAAACCGTCTGTGATGTGCCTTAACATCACTGACACATGGTTACAGACGGTTCGGGAAATCGTCTGTGATGACGGTTCCAAACCGTCTGTGATGACCTTTTCTATAGTAGTGTAGGATAACCCAACTTAACAAGACCTTATGTGGTATCTGTTGTTCAACTGCAAAACTCTAGTTTTATACATAGTTTACTGCAAGTCTGCAAAATTGAAGTAACTTGCCTTATATAGTTATATATGGGCAACAACATCGCCTTGTAACTGAAACCAGTGATGCACCAGATAGTCTTGGATGCCTACAGTGTTATCGTCCTCCATATAAATCTATCCTCACAGTTCCATCAAGAAGTCGAAATCAGTCTTAGCTATCAATGTATTCACTTATGAGCTGGTAAAATGCATCATCTTTCGCACTTAACCTTAGTTCTTTGATGTTTCTAAAATTACATATAGCTGTGCAACACAACAAGACCAGAAAGCAAGAAAATAGCATTACACTATTCTAAGAAGCCCCACCTTTCAAAGGACAACAAAAAACTTTTTCCCTAGTAAGGTAGACCATAGTATTGCACATAATCCTAAAACTTTGTAGCCATTAGTCATTATTGACATATTGCAGGAACAAGCATGTAAGCAAAATTCAGAGTTCTAGATTCACCAGTAATTTACTGCCAGTAACAATTGAGACCATCAGATCAAACTAGACATGACCCATTTGTCCTGCCCTGGCTGATACATTGGAGTGAAATGTGGTGCTCCAATAATAATGGTTGAAAGCATTCTGATTTTCTGATGTAATTGTTAAGGCAGCACATGGAAGAACAAGATTTACAACAGTACGTATGAAGTAGAACCAAATTACAAATATAAGTACAGGTACAGAAGTAGAAGGAACCTGCTATTTCAGAAATGAAGTTTCTTTTATCCTAGCATCCAAAATTTCAGATTGAGTAATCTGATAAGCCAAGCAAGTAATGGTGTAGTTAGAATGCAGGTGACATTGCAACAATGCTTTAATATGTTTATTATTTTCAGATTATTATGCAAGAGAGATGTCTATATATGAACTTTCTAGTATTATAAGTTTATTTTCAGTCAAACAGCTAAAACAATCTGGGATTTAGTGAACCTCATATTGTAACACAGCTAGCCAGACGATCGATCGATCGAATCAGACGCCAACATGAAATAATCAGCATAGCTGTCCTCTAGTTGTAGGAGGAACGATTGATCAATCAACAACATGCAACTATTTTATTACCCTTTTCTTAGTTTGTTCTTTTGTTTAGATTTTGAAGGACCATGTGGACGTCTACCCAGATTTGTGATGAGTATTTGACTAAATTTGAGCTTGGGTTGCTCTTGTTTGAGTTTGATTTGAAATGAATTTTCAATTGAAAGCAATTTGAGGTCTTCTCTGTTTTCCCAGTGCTGCCGGCCATGGTAGCTCGGTGCTACCGGACGAGCGGTAGCATCGGACCCGAGTGCGGTGTGGAAAATCCAAAGAGGGCATTTTTCGGGGGTTTTCCTGGGTGGTGCTACCGGCCATGGTATCCCGGTGCTACCGGGCGAGCGGTAGCACCGGACTGAGGAGCGGTGTGAAAATTCCAGAGAGGGGTTTCTCTTGTGTTTGTGTTGTGCGGTGCTACCGGCCTGAGTGCGGTAGCACCGGTCCACCATGGGCGGTGCTACCGGCTTGAGGGCGGTAGCACCAGCCAGAACGAGTAAAAATAAATTTTAATGAGTGGACTTTGATGGATTTATTGCACATCTTTGTGGGCATTGGTTGCAGGTCGACGATGCTAAATCATGGTGAGGCGAAGGATGACCAGGACTAGGCGAGGAGCGTCGGAGGTCCAGACGGTCGGTGATCGCCAGAAGATGATCGGAGACGGAGTCGTGGCAAGCCGTGAAGACAAGGAACGGTTGAGATGCTAGCTAGGCGCAGCATGGATCAATGAGGGCCATTGGATGTTGGTCTAGTTGATAGGTTAGCGGGTCTAGTTAGTGTGCTTTGAGATCTGTGCAAGAAAACTCATGTTGTGGTGGGTTTTGGGTGAACCCTTGCATGGCTGGTTGAGTGGGTAAATCCTAACCCTTGATGGATTCTCTAGGGTTTAAAGGCTCATCCAAGGGTGGTAGGTGGTCCAAGAGTTGTATAAATAGGGGTGAAGGGGTAGTCTTCCCCCCTTGAAGGTTTTGAGGTTTTTGATGCTCCTTTGAGCTTTGCCCACATGAATATGAGGCTTTGTAACCTCTCCTTCCATAAATGAAATGTTCTTCATTTATGTTCATGTTTCATTTCCTTTACGTATTTACATTACGCAATTTAAATTCCGCATTTACTTTCTTTCAATTTACATTTACGCAATTTGGATTTGCCTCCCCTCCTTCTAATTGCTTACGAATCTTTTGCTGAGGTTTATGATTGATTCTTTCTTGAAATCATGTTTCAATCATCTAGGCTATCCATGCGTTCTTGTTGCAAGAAGTTGATCTTTTGCGTTCTTGAATGTTTGATCTTGTAGATTGCGTATCCTTGAGTTTCTTTGTATTCTCTTGCTTGCTGGGACGTGTGGGAAGTCATTCAAGATCACTTTGATCATCAAAACTACACGAGCAAGCCTTGATCAAAGTTCTTTCGATTTTTGTCAAAACTTGATGCGTTCTTCCTTCCCAGGCAAAAAGGTTGGAACTTTGACGTCAATCCCTTAGATTGAAGGTTGGAATAAGTTCCTAATATCCCAAGGACCTTATCTACCAAGTTTCATTGAGTTTGGATCAATGGATCAAAAGATTCATCAATTTTCCTTTTGAACCTATGCTGAAAACGTTGTTCATATGCTTGATTTTACTGTAGCTACAGTAATCCGGTAGTACCGGCCCCAGAGTGCGGTAGCACTGGCCTCAGGCTGATTTTTTGTGAAAATTGACTCTTTCGCTTCCATGTGATATCTAAGGGGTTTGGCTTGGTTTTTTTAGGTGTAAGTCTGCATTTGTGATCCTACTTAGAGAACATATTTTAATTTGGGATCATTCACCCCCCTCTGATCGCCATCTCTGTCTTTTAATTGGTATCTGAGCCGATTTTGCTCTTTCATAGATCTTGACTGGTCTCAAGAGCCATGGCGATGGACAAGTATTCTACCAAGCCTTCTATTTTTTCTGGAGTTGATTTTCCATTTTGGAAGTCTCTAATAGAGTCGTACATCACTGCCCAGGGCTTCTTGATATGGAAAAAGGTGAAACTCCCGTATGTAGTTCCTGCCGATGAAAATGTCACGACCGGCAATATGGCTGACGTTGAGGCAAACGCTAAGGCAAGGAATATTCTCATACAGGGGTCTTAGCGCAGTGAGTATGATAGGATCTCTCACCTTCGTTCTGCTCATTAGATTTGGGTGACCCTCAATGCTTACCATGAGGGCACTATCCAAATCAAGACGGTTCGATAGGACCAATTCAAGCGTGAGTTAAAAAGTTTGAACAACACACTAGTGAGAGTCTTGACGAGTGCTTTGATCGTTTTATGAAGATTTTGAGCGACCTCCGAGCAGTCTATTGCATATAGCGACTCGGAAGAGGTACCCTCCTATGACCAGCTCAATGAAGCTTTCTGCAAATTAAGGAAATTTCATGCTAAAGCTATAGCTTGGTGTATGGAGCTAGAGAAGGAAGAAGGTACCTTGACTCGGGAGTTAGCTTCTCTTAGATCTTCTCTCTCTCGAGTCACTGATGACTGTTCTTTGTGTGATGCTCTTCTTGTGGAGTTGGAGAACCTAAGGACTATGCATGATAGTGTGTTGTCTGAATTAGATAGTCTTAGATTGAAGAATGCTCGCGATGATTCTATTGATGCTAATCCACTATATGCTAGTTTTCTTCATGCTCACTCTACTCCATCATGCTCTAATTGCCCTAAATTGCTTGCTGAAATTGATGTTATGAGCGATCACCTTAGAAAGCTTTCTTCTAGAAACGATGAACTGGAAATACATGCTTCTAAGGACTAAGTCAGCTCATGTGAGGGTTGTAGGCAACTAAAACTTGACAATGAATCTCTAAATATCAAGTGTGCTAATCTTGCTAAGGACTTACTAGCTAAGTCACAAGAAAGTTACTTGCAATGTAATGTGATTGAGGGGGACTTGGATAAGATCCAAGTCGAACTTAGGAAGAAATTAGAAGACCAAGTCCATAGGATTAGAAATGCGTCTTGCGTTTCTTGTGAGACCCTCAAGATTGAGGCAGCTGTGCTGAGGGAGAAAAATGCACGTGCTGAGAGAGCTCATCTTTCTTGTTCTTCTTCCTCTTC
This sequence comes from Otatea glauca, assembly GCA_036346275.1. Lineage (NCBI taxonomy): Eukaryota > Viridiplantae > Streptophyta > Magnoliopsida > Poales > Poaceae > Otatea > Otatea glauca. The sequence continues at coordinate 37,210,894 of CM070716.1, read as the reverse complement.
TTCTCCCTATTCTTCTTATGCCTCTTTCTTTCGAGATTGCCAGTATCTCATGAGCACTCTCGAGAAGTTTGTTGGAGTCAAGAAGAAGCTCAATCTTATTCTAAACCAATCCAAGATTAGTAGATTTAATCAAGGTCTAGGATTTGATCCCTTGAAGCACGCTCGGGCGCATCCTCCCACCATTGTGCGCGGCTCCAAGAGTGTTGTGATTGTGGTAGCTCCCAGAGTGAGTACCACCATGTTTAAGTCTGCTGGGGTTGTCCATAGAACTTCTGACCAGAAGGGTGTTACTCCTGTTGCTTCTGCCTCTAGCAAGGTGAAGTACACATGCACCTTCTGTAAGAAGGATGGTCACCTAGTAGATTTTTGCTTCAGGCGCGCCAAAAACACTCGGCGTGAGCGTGTTGCTGCTCTTAGGGGTATTCAGGGTCATCCCCAGACTCTGAGTGCTCCTAAAGCACACATTGATTCTAGACAGGTTAGAGACTCGCCTGCTTTTGGGTAGCGTTCAGGACTTGGTTTTCATGTTGTTTCTTCGAGTTTTAGTCCTGGAGCTGCTCGTGGTTAGTCTTTCCGTCGTCCTCTTGATATTCCTCGTTTTTCTCATCGAGGTAGATATCAGCGGCGTGATGTGTTTTTAGTAGGAGTTTTAGGCAGCCTCACTGGGGTGGTCCAGCCTTTGCATCACAGCGGGCCAACCCAGTTTCAGCTTCTAAATCATCTCCTAGAGTTGCTACTGATCTTGTTAGGGTTAAACATCAGAGAGACACTCGAGTCCAGTCTTCTTCTGTGGCTGGTACTCTGAGGAGTCGTGTGGTTGAGTATTGGGTTCCCAAGTCTTCACTCTATCCCAGTAATGAGTCATCTTTCTCTCTTGTGTCTTGATCAGGTTCGTTGGATGGGGAAGGGAGATGTTTGGATTGTCAACTCCGGTTGTTCTCGTCATATGACCGGAGATTCTCGATGGTTCTCTTCCCTAGTTTGAGCCCCCTGTGATGAGTTGATCTGCATTAATGACAATTTCATTCTTAAAGATGTTGCCTTAGTGAGTAAGCTACAATACAATTTGCTTTCTGTTTCTCAGCTTATTGATGACTCTTTCGAGGTGAGTTTCAAGAGTAGCACCTGTAGAATCGTCGATTCTTTAGGAAGGTTAGTTTGCGGAATTTCTAGATATGGGAGAGTCTTTCATGCTGATTTTTCTGCTTCTTCTGGAGGTTCTCTTCATTGTTTGATTGTTTTAGAGTCCCGTGATCTCTCCTTCTGGCATAGGAGACTTGGTCACATTGGTTTTGATCATTTGACCCAAGTTAGCAGCCATGATCTCATTCGTGGTTTGCCCAAACTCAAATTGGTCAAAGACTTAGTTTGCTCTCCTTGCCGACATGACAAGATGGTTGCTGCTTCTCATCCCCCAGTCACTGTTGTGATGACTGATGCACCAGGACAGCTTTTACATATGGACACTGTTGGTCCAACTAGAGTGCAGTCAGTGGGTGGGAAGTGGTATATTCTTGTCATTGTTGATGATTTTTCGACGTATTCTTAGGTGTTTTTCATGTCCTCGAAGGACGAGACTTTTACCCATTTTAGGGGTTTGGTTCATAGGTTGTCTTTTGAGCTCCCTGGTGCCCTACGAGCTATACGCAGTGACAATGGCACGGAGTTCAAGAACTTCTATTTTGAGAGTTTCTGTGTGGAGTCTAGTTTAGAGCATCACTTCTCTCCCTACGTCCCTCAGCAAAATGGCGTAGTGGAAAGGAAGAACAGGACCCTGGTAGAGATGGTCAAGACGATGCTAGACGAGTATAGTACTTCTAGGAAGTTTTGGGCTGAGGCTATAGCTACTACTTGCCATGTTTCTAATCGTGTATTCTTGAGAGCACATTTGCACCGCACTTCTTACGAGTTGAGGTATAGGCAAAAGCCCAGTGTTTCTCATTTTCGTGTGTTTGGTTGCAAGTGTTTTATTTTGAAGTCTGGTAACCTGGATAAGTTTGAGTCTCGTTCTTTTGATGGTATCTTTCTGGGTTATTCGACTTCTTCTCATAGCTATAGGGTCTGGAGTTGCGATACGCATAGGATCATAGAGACTTGTGAGGTGACCTTTGATGAGGCTAGCCCAGGAGCTAGACGTGACATTTCAGGCTCTTCTTCCACCTCCGAGACCATTTTTGTAGAGGATGAGGATGATGGAGATGGTGGTGTTCCACCTGATCGAGTCCCCTCTACACCTGAGGTGACACCTGTTTCCATTTCTGCACCTCAGGAAGGCCAGCCCTTGCCTTCTGACTATCCTGCAGCTAGTGGATCTAGAACTCTAAATACCTCCCCGTCATATTTAGCGTTCTCATCCACCTGATCAGATCATCGACGATCTGTTTGAGCGGGTCACTCGCTCAAAATCAGGTTTGTCCAGTTTCTGCCTTCACTCTGCCTTTGTTGCCTCGTTTGAGCCGAAGGATGTGACTCATGCATTATCTGACGAGTCTTGGACTAATGCTATGCATGAGAAACTTAAAAACTTTGAGAGGAACAAAGTCTGGCAGCTTGTAGAGCGCCCATCTGGTCATAATGTCATTGGGACCAAGTGGGTGTTAAAAAATAAGCAGAGTGAGGATGGGGTTGTCATTCGCAACAAGGCTAGGCTAGTTGCACAGGGCTTTTCTCAGGTTGAGGGTCTTGACTTTGAGGAGACTTTTGCCCCTGTAGCTAGACTAGAGGCTATTAGGATCCTGCTTGCATTCTCTGCATCCTGGGGCTTCAAGCTCTATCAAATGGATGTCAAGAGTGCACTCCTCAATGGCTATATTGAGGAAGAGGTTTATATCAAACAACCTCCAGGATTTGAGAACCCTAAGTTTCGAGTCAAGTATACAAGCTTTCCAAAGCTCTGTATGGACTCAAGCAGGGCCCTAGAGTATGGTATGAGAGGCTCAAGTCTTATCTTCTCAGCCATAACTTCAAGATGAGCGTAGTAGACAAAACTCTATTTATCAGACACCATGAGTCACATTTTCTTCTTGTCCAGATTTATGTGGAAGATATCATTTTTGGTGCTCATCTCTTTCGCTTGTGTCTCAGTTTTCTGAGGTAGTAAGTACAGATTTTGATATGAGTATGATGGGCGAGTCGAGCTACTTTCTTGGCTTTCAAATCAAGCAGATTCGGGAGGGTACTTTCTTGCATCAAGGCAAGTATACCCGTGACCTCCTGAGGCGGTTCGATATGTCTGACGGGAAGCCGGTGATGACTCCTATGGCCACCACTGCTGTCCTCGAGCCGGATGAGGATGGTGAGCCTGCTGATCAAAAGGAGTTTCGAAGCATGATTGGCTCCCTCTTGTATCTCACTGCTTCGAGACCGGACATACATTTTGTTGTGTGTCTGTGCGCTCGATTTCAGGCCTCTCCTAGCGCCTCTCACCGCCAGACGATGAAGCACATCTTCAGGTACCTTCGTGCTACCACTGGTTATGGTATTTGGTACTCTTCTTCTTCTTGTCTGTCCCTTCGAGCATTTTCTGATGCCGACTTTGCTGGCTGTAGGATAGATAGGAAGAGCACTTCTGGCACTTGCCAATTCATTAGCACTTTTCTTGTTTCTTGGTCATCTAGGAAGCAGTCCGGAGTTACATAGTCCACCGCTGAGGCCGAGTATGTTACTGCAGCCAGTTGCTGGTCCAAGAGTTGTATAAATAGGGGTGAAGGGGTAGCCTTCCCCCCTTGAAGGTGTTGAGGTTTTTGATACTCCTTTGAGCTTTGTCCACATGAATGTGAGGCTTTGTAACCTCTCCTTCCAGAAATGAAATGTTCTTCATTTATGTTCATGTTTCATTTCCTTTACGCATTTACATTATGCATTTAAATTACGCAATTTAAATTCCGCATTTACTTTCTTGCAATTTACATTTACGCAATTTGGATTTGCCTCCCCTCCTTCTAATTGCTTACGAATATTTTGCTGAGGTTTATGATTGATTCTTTCTTGAAATCATGTTCAATCATCTAGGCTATCCATGCGTTTTTGTTGCAAGAAGTTGATTTTTTGCGTTCTTGAATGTTTGATCTTGTAGATTGCGTATCCTTGAGTTTCTTTGTGTTCCCTTGCTTGCTGGGACGTGTGGGAAGTCATTCAAGATCACTTTGATCATCAAACCACCACGAGCAAGCCTTGATCGAAGTTTTTTCGATTTTTTTCGAAACTTGATGCGTTCTTCCTTCCCGGGCAAAAAGGTCAGGACTTTGGCATCAATCCCTTGCATTGAAGGTTGGAATAAGTTCCTGACATCCCGAGGACCTTATCTACCAAGTTTCATTGAGTTTGGATCAATGGATCAAAAGATTCATCAATTTTCCTTTTGAACCCGTGCTGAAAATGTTGTTTATATGCCTAATTTTACTGTAGCAACAGTAATCCAGTAGTACCGGCCCCAGAGTGCGGTAGCACCGGCCTCAGGCTGATTTTTGTGAAAATTGACTCTTTCGCTTCCATTTGATATCTAAGGGATTTGGCTTGGTTTCTTTGGGTGGAAATCTGCATTTGTGATCCTCCTTAGAGAACATATTTTAATTTAGGATCATTCACCCCCTATGATCGCCATCTCGATCTTTCAGATTTTCAGGTACTCAAAACTTGTAAGATAGCAGATGAGGAACACGCTCCAACCTCTAGGAAGAGGGTTGCAGGTACCCAAATCAACAAGGATAACATTAAGCTATAGCATGCATGGGTGCGAAGAAATGTTAATTCCATGAGGCTAGCAGGAAGATCTACCAACAAACAAGCTAGATGGTGGCCTCCAATGTCTGCTACATTTTTTGATGCATGAAAAAATGGAAATAACAACTGATTAAACAATTCTCATGCAAGATGCTAACTTCATATACTATATACTATATGCACAGTTCTGAATGATAACAACAGATCTGAATGATAACTTATATACTATATACTATATACTATATGCACAGTTACTATATGTTATGAGAAACAAGCCTTGATTTTATATCATCAGACATATGTTACAGCTCACATGTTGGGTCAACATGAAACAAAATTCCTTGACATCACAAAAAAAGAAGAAAAAATATTACATTGCATTAGACATCCAAGGAAGGATTTAGCAGCTTCAGCTCTCAAGCCGAGCAGGGCGAAAGGTCTTAGGTGGCAACTGCGAATGTTATGAGAAACAATCCTTGATTTTATCATCATTTGCAATGCGCCACAGCAAACAAAAAATTCCTACAACAGGTAAGATCAGCATTACAAGCACAACAAATAGAACTAAGAAAATAAATAGGGCTCAGACATCCAAGGAAGGATTTAGCAGCATCAGCTCTCAAGCCTGGTAGGCAAAAGCTCGTGGGTGGCAACTGCGAATGTTTTGAGAAACAAACCTTAAATGTATCTTCATCACCATAACAATATTTAGTATACAATAAACTAGACAAAATGCAAACAAATTGGTTGGACATGAGAACAGAATATAATCACATTATCACAAAAACCGGCTCTGTGGACCGATTGAAAAGCGATCCCAGGTTCCTATCAACATGTGAAAAGTCGAAGACCAACTCTATTTTGGCTAATCATAGCATCACCAGTCAATGCTCTACTGTCGATTAAATCATGATACAATAGATAGAAAAAAAATCAGATCAGGTTGCTATATCATCAGATCTCAATACTAATTTATGCCAAGACTCAAAACTCGAAATCAAACAGAGAAGAAGAGTGGTATGATTAAACCTGGCCGTAGGAAGGAGACTCAAACCCTAGCCATGCCCATTTGTTCCCACATAACCCAACTCACCTATTGGAGCTCTGTGCCTTCTATCCAGTCGTCGTCTCCACCGTGATCTACGAGAAGACACAGGATGAGGTGCGAAACCCTAGTGGGAGGAGGATAGGAAGAAGAGGATTTCACCAGAAAGATCCAGTCGCCGGAGTAGGAGGAGGAGTAGGCACACAGCGGAGCGGCCGTCGGGAGGCAAAGACGAGGGCGAAGGCGGCCGTCGGGAAACGGGATGAGAGGCTGAGGCGGACGCTTGGGGCGAGACGAGGGGAGGAATTCCCGACCAACGTACACGGAATTTTTTTTCTTTAATATTTTTTTTATTCTTTTTTCAAAACTATGCGTCCGAAAAAAAAATTACGAAAATGCCCCCCGTCGCCCGTGTATGGGGCGATCGCCCCATACACGGGCGATATGCCCTGTTTGCTTGCTCCCATCGGCCGCACGTTGGGGTGGGCCCCCCGCCTCGAGACAGGCGGCGAGGTTGCGAGTTTTTAAGTATTTTTTGTAATTACTATATGCCTTTTTAATATGAACCTCATAACTTTTGCTAGGAGTGTCCAAATTAAATGAAACTTATTTCTAAATTTAAATTTTGGAATGAGGAATTAGACTGTAAAATAAAAATCCATATGTTGTTTGTAAAAAAATATTTTTATTTGAGTTCGAATGCTAGGCTCTAACTATGGATTGTTAAGAATTATAATGTGTGTTGATCCATATATCATGAAATAAATAGAATAAATTACTAAAACCTTATGCACTTCATTTTTGCAAAAATATCTAAATATGATTGCATTTTGAATCAAAGATGGCTAGTTTAAACCCTTTATAACATTCATTGTTCAAGCAGTTAGAATAATGTCTGAAGGACCTCAAAATTTGACAGAACCAGTTTTGTTGCATTCTTGGGCTTGCATAGGTTATAATTATGTAAAAATATTTAGATGTCACTTTAGGTGCACTATTTTATTGTTGTCGAACATGCAATCGGTAAAACATCAAAATGGCCAGTATCTTTCGCAAACGAGGTCAAACTCGATGAAATCAAATCGATGAACTTAAAATGCTATAACCTATCTTGATAGACAAAAATAACATCATTCGGGACAATCAAGCGAGAGGACATATACGAGCCCTTGGACGGTGAGCATACACTTTAAGGTTAGGCCGCACTCTTTATTACGACTTAAACCGAAAGGAGTACCACGAACAAAGAAAACCAAAGTTAACACCAGACGCTCATCGAGTGCCTCGAGGCCACTTCCCATTCGCCCATGCCTCCGTGAGCTTCTGCACGCACGCGCCGCCTCTCGCTTCCTCTCTCTCTCGGCCTCCTTCTCCTCCGCTTCCTTCCTACATGCCTCCTCGCGTGCGACATCGCGTTGTTCTTGAAGCCGTCGCGTGAACTCGTCCTACCGGTTGGCTTGGTCAAGAAGCCGTTGGTCCTCGGGTTGATCTCAGATCAAACCATCGCTCAAATTCACGATGGCGGAGGTGACCGCATGAAACGTAAATTAGCAAAGTTTCATTCACAAATATTATGTAACCCGACGATTGTTACCATGCGGCGATCCTTGAGCTCTTCTCCGTGGATCGAAGGCGTAGTTGCGCACTTCCAATACCTCCTCTTCCAAGTTGAAATTTCCCAAGAGCGGACAAGCCCGCAAAGATCTCCGCACATACACATGGGTGCTCTGACTCCACGAGGTAGGAAGAGATCTTGGTACGCTAAATTGCTCGCGCATGCACTTGCTTCTTCCTTTGCCTTCCCCTTTCCCTTTGCACTTGCACGCCTCGGCATTTTCGATTGATCCTGAATTTTTTTCCTCACCCCTCTATTCTTTCTTCCTGTATTCTTTGCGAGACCGCTTGTGAGAACGAATGTTATAAAGGCCAGATATCGCCCGGGTATGGAGCGATCGCCTCATATTAGGGCGATCGCCCCTACTAGAGGCGATAGGTGCACCGAGACGTTAGTGTGTTGTCACGTCGTGTGGCATAGGCAAGCAATGCATACATGAATTTGAACAATTTAAAGTGATAAGGTCGTCATGTTACTAACTCGGAGAGTTGTACAATATCTTCACGAACGTAAAGCCATTACAAAAATACATCCGTACAACAAGTCAATCACGCCACGCTCCCGATCCGCCCGTGGGGTAGGTGAGTGGCGACGGCGGATGGGCGTCCCTCCTAGGCCGCCCTACGGCGCAGCGAGAGTAGTGTGGCGGCGACGAGGGCGTGCTCGTGGCGGCGCTCAGAGCTGAGAGGGTCGAGGTAGTCGGTCGAAAGGTACTCCTCGTGTCGAACTCGTCGTCCACGTGGTCGTCGAAACCACCTGTGGGTCTGGCTGGGCGCGAGACGACGAGGAGCCTCCGCAGCCCACCGCCCCCACCGCTGCTGCGTGGGGAGCGAGCGAGGAACCGCGGGGTAGGGTGAGACGCGAAGGAGCCTCCTCACCCCACCGTCCCCACTGCGGTGAGTGGGAGCGTGACGAGGCACCGCGGGTAGGGCGAGGTGAGGCGCGCAGGACGTGGTGTCTTTGCGTCCGCCGACGTCTCCGCGCCCGGCGGTGGCCAAGTGAGCCAACCGCCTCATCCTATCGAGGACCCGAGCCCAAGCTGTCTCGAGACTCGACGGTGGTCACCAGATGCCCCCAGTAGGGCGCGTCAACATGGACACACCTCCACCTCAATCTCCCCATGAGCTGAGTCCGCATGTAACGCCGATTGTTATTACGTAATTTACATGAAAAAGACGTGCCCATGTAGCTTCGGTTGCGACACTTACCGAGGCGTTGTCCTCTGGGACATCTCAGAAGGGTACGTGTCCGCCATCGATGCTGCCGCGGCGACGTCGGTCTTGGTGTGTACCCCACCTCGAGGCGAGTCGCTGGGCGAACCACTCCATGTCTCGATCGTACATGTCATGGTCGTGACAGCCGGGTCTCGGTGACCTCTCGCCGAAAAGCGGCGCCCCACCGCACGCCCATGGTCGCATACGGTGCACGAACCGAGTGCCACAAAGATCACCCATCCGGTCATCCCGCAATGCAAAAGCAGTAAGTACACACCACATTAATTTCGCAAAGATGCGGAGTAGTAGGATCGGGGCAAGTACTGTGGCGCCACGTGCAACAACGTGACGAGGCGGCAAGGAAAGGATCGAACAGCCGAATCGCCGCGAAGACTTTCGGTCGCGGGAGTACTCCTCGACACACGAGGTCAAAGACGAGCACCTTATGGGTGAGCCAAGAGGCCTCATCTCGCGTGCAAAGCACGGAGACCCGTCAGTGCTCGGGCGTGGACGTCAGACGCGTGTATGGAGTCCACCGCACGTCCTCGTCGTGGAGGCGGTCGAACTCCGAGCGAACTCGTGTAGGACCTCCTCACTGTCGGTGCGCGTACCTCCATTGCGAGGAATAAGAAATGGCGAAGGTTATTCAAGTGCGTTAGTGGGGAAAAGATACGAGGGAGCATACACGTCGTCGGACCCAATGGTGGCCCATGGTGGGCCATCCACCGGTCATCTCCGTGAAGGCCCTCGAGTGCGGTGTCGTGTCAACAACAGCTGCGCCGATGGAGAAGCGCCCGGGACCACAAGCGGAGGAGTAGGGCGAACCCGACATCGTCGCGTCATGCTCCGACCGAGAGGCGCCGCATGCACCTCGACGTCGTCGCTAGCACACCGAGGCCCACGACCACCGTGCATCATCTGCTTACAAGGGTGGAGTTAGACGTGCTCACCGAGACGAGATTTAAACCGAGTGTGTTACCTCATCCAACGGGTGTCGGCGATGTGTCGGGCGTACTCGATCGGTGACGGTCCACCGTGTTCCGTTGGAGGACGGAACATCACCCAACCGAACAACAACAAGAGGTATGCCTCAAGTGGCGGGCCACGCCCGCCTCCTCCACGCAAGGGTGGAGAAGCCGAGCTCGCAGCGTTCATAACAAACATTATCAAGAATTTAGCGCTTCTCTTTTAATCCTCAAAGAAAGAGGTACTCACCGTGAATCGGCGACCACGCCTTCGTCGGTCCGTGGCGCCACCCTCCTTGAGGGTCGGTGAGGGGCTGCCGGGGTGCCGCCGCACCGCGCGAAACGCGGACAACTCGGCGTGCCACGTGGACGGAGGCGTCGTGCGGCACGATCGCCGAACCCGCATGGGGAGGCCTAAGAGGTACGACACGCCCCGCAGCCGGAGCCATCTCTCCGCACGGAAGGTGGAACGTGTGCGCCTCCGGTCTCCACCGGTCCACGAGCGCGCCAGCGAGGACCGATCGTACCCAACCGCGGACCTCCTTGCCCGCTAACGGGCGCCACCTCCTCCACCATCCTACAAAGAGGAAGTAAGCCACCCGCCAGAACTTGCATGTAGTGCACTGCGTCGTTAGAATTGCATTCACAGGTAAGTACATGTACGTAAAGAGTGCAAGCGTTGGCGACTTACCGTGGAACCCAGCGTGGGTCGATCGCGGCGTACTCGTTGAGCACCCGAGGTCGGAGTGTCCCTAGCTCTCGGTTCTCCTCTGCGGAGTACCTAGACCGGTGGGTCGATCGACGATCACGCCCCAGCTTCGTGGCAAGGTCGCGCCATCGTGGCTCTGTTACAAATCAAATACAACAAATTTGTCAAGAATTACATGTGCACACAAAATGAAATGCGAAATAACGAATTGTACCATACTCATCAAACAATACAACCAAGTGCGAGAGCCAAAAAATCTCATATTACAAACATACGAAAGACAAGGACATGTTCGACGAGGCACACAACGTCGAGAATTACATTATCCTCGTAGCTACTAAGCGGTACATCGGAGAATTACATGATGCGAAAAATAACTTACTAGTACATTGAAAATTACATCGATCATTACAACTTACATCACAACTTACGGTCCATTGAAAAATACAAGATGGGAACAACATGGAAAATTACATTATCCGCGGTTGCGACGCGCCTCGGACTCGTCCATATCGTTCGAATCGCGCTTGTCCTTCGACGCCCGACCTTCACTTCAACATTCGGATGTCGGTACCCATCGATGGTCCGGAGGGGCTGTTGTGAACGATCCATCCACTCGGCACCGTACACCTCGTAATGCCACGTGTTGAGAACGCTCGCTTGTAGTAGTACGGGAGACGAGCGGACGACGTGATTGATGCGTCTCGGCGGCTGCGGCAATGACGTGCGAGCACGGCAAGTGCAGCAGCGTGGTTTCGGCAGAGCACTCGCGACCGCACTCACCGCCGAGTAAGCACGGATGGAAGTCCTCTCCGGTGGGCACCCTGCGACCTCGGTCACCACAAAGGCACGTGGTATCTCCGTTCCACGCCACTCTCGGTGTAACCCGATGTGTCTCGCGCCTTTCTTGTTTTCTTGGACATGTAGGTAGACACAACAGATTGAGTACGACGATCGATTGTCCGACATACATCTTTGTGGAGGTCTTGTATCGCTCAATGAAATATCTCTCGTGTCCCTAATAAGACACCTCAACTATACCCACGAGTGGAAGGCATCCGTGCCTTTCATTACCCAGCTTGCAAATCTCCGCGAGTTCGTTGTCATGATCCCATAACGCGAGCCGCCTCGTCATGCGTAGGGACCATTTCTCCAAAGGCTCATGTCGATCCAATCGATGAAACTCTTTATCTTTGGTACCCGCCCACGCCGGAGGTTTGGGGGTCTCGCGGCAGCCGCTTTACAAGGCCGTGGGGTCCTCTCCCCGCCATGGTACACCATCGGGTTCCTTGATGAACTAGCGGTACCTCCGAGATCCATTGATTGCTTCTTCGTTAGTTCGCCCAACGCCTTCCAAAGCGCGCCGAACTTCCTCCGTTGGTTCTGTTTGCACAGCGCTGAACATGTTCATAAGCTCCTTGTTCCGAATCGAAAAAAATTGGCACCCATGTGCCTCATGCACCACCCGCTCCTCAGTCCGCCACTTTGTTGCTCCCACGACGGCGGACCCTTGTTGCATATCCACGATCGCTTCTTAACAAACCTCGCATGTCGGTCATGGATGACACAAACATCAGGCCTGTCGAGAACAACTGCTAGCTTCACTCTTTCAAGGAACCAGTACCAACTCTCCGTGTTTTCCCCCTCCACGAATGCCAACGCAACCGGTAGAACCTGGTTGTTGGCATCTGTAACATCCCAAAAAATATATATAATATAAAAATAAATATTTTAAATTTGAAAATATTTATTTATGAGCTTTATTGGATTTATTGGGTCTTATCTGAATTTCCTTGGATTTATGCTTTGTATGAAAAATCCAACAAATGAAATTAAAGAATGGAAATGGTAAAAAGGTAAAATGGTAAGAAGATAAAAGGTAAAAGTAAAATCTTGAAAACTTTACTTATTTAAAATCATTTAGGTGGTACAAGAGTCTTAATGCATAGCATAGTGATTAAACAAATGAAAAGACATCTCTTTGACCTCCAAACAGTGCATGGACAGATTTATTATAAAAATTTCGAAAATCATCTGCAACTGAAAATTTACCATGACTCCCAAAATACAGTATTTACCTCTGGTAAAATTTGTAGAAATTTATCATGTCATCTAAGCCTTTTAAAAATTCAAAAACTGAAGCATTGGAAATCTGTAAATCAGCATGTCAGAATTTTTATAAAATAATTACCTAATATTTTGACTTGAAATTTTTATATAGACATTATTAACCCAATAAAAACGACTACAAAAAGTTTGAAAAATAAATAATAATTTTTTCACCTTTAATTAAATCAAAATCCGAAATCCAAATTCTGAGCAGTGTACAGTGTCAGAATTTTAATTAATTAACCATGCGGTATTTTAACCTCAAAATTTTACTGGAAGCTAAGCACTCCTAGTAGACCATGTTCAAAAAGTTTCGAAATTTTCCAGCTCATTTTGTGGCCATTTGGACGCCAATGCCTGTAGCCATCTTGTCTACTATGCCTTTGGGACACCTCACCTCATCCAGAGCTTTCTACCAAAATCCAGCCAGCCTTAAACCTTGTAAGTCAGTGAATCCCACGCCCAGCCCAGCCATTTGCTTCATTCTCACAGCAAAGCTCAAACTTTCATCCATTCCTTCACATGAGCTTAGCTCATTCCAGAGAAGCGAGCAAGCAAAGAAGAACAAGGAAGATCAAGCAAAATCGGTGAGTAGTAGTTCAATCTCATGAACCTTCACTTCTCCATGAACTGCGAGCTCATCCCACTCGCTCCTTTCTGCTTTTCTTGCCCAGACTCCAAGCACTGTGTGCCTTTCTTCCTCGGCTCCGGTCCGTGGTGGCTCGGCCGTCGCTTCTCCGGCCCGTCCAACTACCAAAATGGAATGCCCGACCCCATGGATGCTTAAATGCTACCGATTCACCCGAGCTCCTTCTATTTCTTCCCGACGAGTCCGCACCTACCTCCGCGCAGACCTCACGGTGGCGGCCCAACTCGTCACTTCTCGAACAAATCGATTTCAAAACGGTACACCCTAGCCTCACCGATGCTCACATTGCTACCGATTCGCCGAGACTTACCCTTCTTCTTCTCCGGTGAGCTCCACCATTGCGCCGCCCTCCTCTCGGTGGCACTCACTCCGACCATCTCCGGTGAAAACCAACCCCGCCATCGAGTGCGCGCGTCGTCGAGCCGGTGCTCTAGGTGCCATCGCCGAGACCCTTCGCCGCTCCTTCGTCGCCGCGAGCCGCCATAGCGGACCTCTGTTTCGTCTTCGCTGCGCGTTGGCTCAAGATGTCACCAGAGCAAGCCTTTCCATTCAAACCGGAAAAGGCGCTTTCCAAACTTGAAAACGTATTTCTAGATTTCATTCATTTTACAAAACCGAGCCAAATCAAATGCTTGTAGATTTTGCATTATAGCTCCAATCTGAGTGAAATCAATTTCTATATTCATGTAAAATTAAGTAGTTTCAGAATTGCAATAACATTTTGAAAATGTTCACTGGATAAATTTGAAATTCAAATTTGAATAAAAGACTTAAAGAAGTGCTACATATTAAAATGTTGTAAACAAACTTAGGATTGAATGAAACTAATTTTAGTGGAATCCTTGTACTTACAGAAGTTCAAATATATATAAAAATATTTAAATTTCATTATTGTTTGAATTGCTTTCTATTAAAGATTGTATACAATGAGCTAGAAATTCAAATATACATAATTTGAATAAAAGAAATATGGAATAAGTAAAGTTTGGTTTCTAAATATTAGTGTGGCAGTAGGATACCTGAGTTTGCCAAAATAATTAAGAAATAAATTGGATTTGAACTATCTGTAATAAATATCAAATAATGAGTATGAAATGTATATGCATATGCATATAGAATCAAATAGTCAATATAGAGATCAATTGAATTCAAATGATCACCAAAACAGTTTTCTTTGTATTCCTAGCGGTACAAAGATTCCAGATGTAAAATAATGTTTAAAGTTTACTACATAAACATAAATGATTAATAGTCAAAATGTAAATACTTGCATAATTGGAATAGTTGTAACTTTCGAATAAACTCGAATCTGATGAAACCAAATCTAATAACCTCGAAAAATAGTACCCTTGCTGTTTAAGCAAAAATATCTTATGTTAGTGTTAGGTTGAAATAAAATAATATTAGACCCTAATGATGGTTTATAGGAAAAGCATCGCGGATAAAAGCCATTTGTCGTGAAACCAACTTTAAATCACTTCTAATATCATAACCTGTCAATGCCTGAAAAATAAGTAGATTATCCTAGTCGGTGTAATCACAACCTTATATCAAAAATCGAACCCTTAACGAGTAGTAAATTGAGCTATCAAGCCGCCACAACCTATAGAACCTCTCGCCTAAATGCAAGTATTATGGAAATTAGTTTAGAATGATATTTAGAATATGGTCTACCATATTCTAGAAAAATATTTTATTCACAACTTTTGTTTCAATTAAATCTTGCTAGTCAAATACTCTTGGAAATTACAGTTGTTATAGTCCTTAATATCACATAAGCGTTTTCAGCCATGAATATAATGTCTCGTCTAAACACCAAAATGTATGAAATCAGCCTAGATATGTTCTTTAAAGTATATGCTATCCATTTTCGAAGAAATAAACTTATTTCGTCATATTTTGCATATAAGCTTTAGTAGTCGAATAACCCTTAGTTTTATGTTCGGTGAACCTTACCGTAATCGGAATAAGTGAGCCTTGAAATAAAAAAATCTATAACTAATATATTTGTATCACCAGAACCTTCTTAAAAACCGTAACTAAATCCAGTAACCTATCCTATCAAATCTAACATATTCAAAACCTCTTGTTATGCTTAATCAATTAGGGGTTAAGTGCTATTCATTCATATCTTTTAGCATAATGATTTAATGTCTCAATTTTATTAATCCAAATAATTTTAGCATCTATAATTCGAAGTTATAAATACAAGGATTCATAATTTTAGCCTCTTGAATTCGTAATTCAAGAATAGATAAGCTATAAAAGAAGCTGTTTAATGCTTAATGTTAAAAGCTAATAACAATATGGTTATTTAATCAACTAAGCACGATATGAAATCATCTAATTCAACCCTAAAGCATTCTGTTTTCGCAGTGAATCTTTATTTGGTTTGCTGTCTGTTTTCTTTTTGCCCTTATTAAAGCTTGTTATTTGTTATATTTCCGATTGATCGACGTGTAGAATTCGACGTCCCTTCCTCCGTCGTCGACTTCATCTTTTGCAACCTCGTCTTCACCGTAAGCAATGATTAAGCAAGGCAAGCGCCCCTTTAACCATCTTGATCCCAGTATTTGATTTGCACTGTGTTTACTAAATTATTTCATGCATGCGTTTACTTTTTGTAAATTCGCTATTTTGGGGTATTGGTAGATATACCTGTTGTCACATGAAACTCCTTGTTAATTATGGAAATGTGAACCTTGATAACCATAGAATAGGGCTAGACATTACTTAATGCCAAAATGGGTATATGCGATCTTGTTAAACATGCTTAGCCATGCTTTAGCTTTTTGTGGGGCAAATGATCATGATTAAAATTGTTTCCTGAAATGTTTTATTTGGAACCTAAATGGTCCTTTGTGGGGAAATGGTTGCTGGTAGTTTGCTAAAAACCCCAAAATAAAACTATGGTTTGACACGGGCGATTATTGGCAATAGCCGGATGTGCAGACGGGTTTGCACGTAGTGTAGGGTGGAGTATCGCCCGTGTCGGATTAAGGACCGAGCAAATGGGATGTTGTAGATCCATATTTTCGTGCAACCACAAGGGCTTGTGTGGCGGGTCTTAGCCTATTAAGTTGTTTAGATGTGGCTTTGCATCTATGGAAGGCGGGAGATTGCATGACATTTTGGTCAGTCTGTCTGTAGGGTTTCTACATACCAATGCAACGGTACGCCTTGCCTCGGACAGAGACGTGGTGTGTGTGTGATAAATGTGGATCCACGGCTTGGGTGAGTGTCTCTGTCTTCGTGGCGAGGTTAACGCCCCGGCTGGTGTAAAGCCACGCCTAGATAATGTAACGGCTCAGATGATCTCCTTGCCGACACACCAAAGGAAGTGTGTTAATTGTTCGCGAAAAGGTTGATCATTCCTTGTGGGTAAAGTGTACACCTCTGCAGAGTGTAAGATCTAATCGATTAGCCGCTACCATGTTATGGGCACTTGGGAAGATCCTCCCAATGTTAGAGTCTTTGGTATTTTCTAAAATGGGTTTGGTCCGAACTTGTTTTTAGCAATCGTTGTTTTATGTCGAAGGGTGGCATTGATGGACCTTATGGTTTGGTTTATTTGAACTCACGTCATGGAGGATCGTGAGTATTACTTATCGTTGTATATACTTCTTATCAATCAACTTGCTTTTATAAATTCCGTTTGCAAATGATAACTTGTTTTACAATTCAATTTCGCTTTATGCAAATTAATCAGTATTAGCCTTTCCTTCAAATGGCCTCGCATATATTATAGGTTTTGCTCAAGTCTTCTTGAGTACGTAAAGTACTCACCCTTGCTTAATTATTATTTTAGGTGGATGAGTTAGCGAGGCTTCGAGTTTCTTTTAAATCGCAGTTGCGGGATCTTCTTCGTCATGTTCTATCTCAAGTTTATGCCTTGTCGATTGCTCGCGGGTCGGATGGGCAAACTACAAGATAATATTTCTTTTGTCGCTTTATTCTCCGAGTTGTAGCTTTTCCTTTATGTATTAGTTTCCGCTTTAGTCTATGTGAGGTATGGTTGTGATTGCAATTGTTGTAAACATGTGAGTGCTAGCTCTCGATCCAGGAATAGCACAAGAATCACATGGAAGTTCCTGCTCATCGAACGGGCCTCATCAAGATCCACCGCGATCGTAGTTAGAATCGCCCTTGTACTTCCCGTGAGGAACGTGCCGCCCATGCAAAGGACCGGCGACAGTCTTTAACGCATTTATGCATGCGCCAGGCGAAGAATGCACTTGCAATACCCACTTACACGTGCACACACCACCCGCAGAAACTCCGCAAGGTCGATGGATGTACTGGGGTTCCTATGTGCGATTGCCCGAGCAAGTGGGAATATTCTCGCACGAAGCCTCGACGCCCCGAACCGTATTTCCAGAGCTGTCCTTTTGCTCTCCATGCCTTTGCGTAGCTAATCTTGTACTGAAACCTCTCCTCCACGGCTGTGATAATAGATCGAGGCTGCAGATGGGGATTGTCCACGATCTGACCATAAAACACATTTGCCACCCAAGTGGACGACAGATTATGTGTCCCTACTCCGCTTCTTCCACCGCATTATGCTCAATCACTATGGAGCATTTCCGTTAGTCCTTCCACTTCCCCTGGTATGCATGCACCCGCCATGGGCACGAATCAACTACGCACTTCACGTCGTAGTCCTTCTTGCTGGACTTCACAACCCTGAATTGCCGCCGGAGAGACATTGCCCAGTACTTCACCGCATCCATCACAGCCTCCTTGTCTTTATATATGGCCCCCTCCGTCACCTCGTTCTCACGATACTCCCATGCATCAATGTTCCCTTCATTCATTGTTAGGTCTTCGAAATTGTAATTGGTCCACGCACCAGGGATAGGCACCTCAGGGGCGTTGTCCTCCTCGTCGGAGTGCTCACCATCAGGGACTTCCTCATCCGCACGGTCCTCCTCTTCCATCAGGTCAACAATGTCCTCCACCTCCTCCCCCTCGTCGGCCACCCCTCGCGCCTCCACCCTGTCTCCTCCGCCCCGGTCCCTTCGCCACCGCCAATCTCGTGCTCCTCGCCTCGGGCTCCTCGCCGCCTTGCTCTTCGTGATCCTTCTACATTTGACGTCCCTCCCGTAATGTCCACCCCGACATCACGAACTTGCGACACCGATGAAGCTACCGGGTAGCATCAGACCAACAACATGAGCGCCAACCCCGCCTACGCAAAACCAACATAACTCCTCCATGTTGACGCCGAGTTAATAGGAATCAACTCTCCGTAAAACGGTCTTGCGCTCGCTCACTATCGCTCTCACCCGCAACCGAACAATCTGGGCATCCAAATCGAACATCCGAGACATCCACTCCAACAAACCCTCAGATGTCCTATCGCTCGGTCTACATATGCCCAGATGACTCTTGAAAATGATGATAGATCCACCCCATCCGCCTCGTGCTATCTCCCCATCTCCATAAAATATTTGGAAATACAATTTCTCCGACATGCCGCAACGTCAACGGAAAAATATTACTCTAAAATACAATCTACAAAACGTACATTGATCGTACTACAAAATTATTTACATTGCCTAATACATTATTTACGTAATAAAATTAGTAATACACAACCCTAATAAATTAAATTTGTAAATATTGCCTATAGTTTCTACTGAACTAAATTTCTACATACAAAATACTACATTAAATTTGCATATACTAAAATACTTCATTAAGTTTCTAAATACTAGATACTACATTAAGTAACTGCTACATTAAATTTCACGAGAGCTATACAATTCTAAAATTTCTAAACACTACGCAATCCTAAAATTTCTAAATACTACAACAAAGTCCTAAATATTAAATGATACTTTAATTACGCAACCTATAAAACAATTCCTACAATTATTTCTAAAAAAATTCTTACAGATAACTATAAAAAAAATCAGAAATTTACCTTTTTTCCCTTTTTTTTTCTCTTCTCTCTGTCTTTCTTCCTTTCTTCTCTTCTTTCCTTCTTTCTCTGCCTCGCTCGGCTTCTGGCTGCGCTCTCGCTCAGGTGAATGGAGGCAGCGCCTCAAATAGGAGCCTATCGCCCTGTATGGGGCGATCGCCCATGCAGGGGGCGATCGCCCATGCAGGGGGCGATAGGGAGGCCCACCACTGCCAGCGCCGTTAGAACCAGCCAATGGACCGTTGGGCGAGGCACATATCGCCCGTGTATGGGGCGATCGCCCCATACATGGGCGACGGGCGTGTAGTTTTGCAAAATAATTCGGACGCATAGTTTTGAAAAAAAGAATAAAAATAAATATTAAAGAAAAAAAATTCAACGTACACGAGGGATAATTTCCCGTGGAAACGACGCGGATCGGACGGTAAAATCTCTGTGACATGGGCTTCCAAATACTCATTTCATCTGGACTAGAAAAGCCCACCCCATAGTTTTCCACCCTCGGGAATGGGCCGGGATCCCGGCCGGGATTTGGGTTCCCAAATAAGCGCTGAATGTCATAGTGCTAACGTATATCAAACGTTGGAGTGATCGATCTCTGCCTTTCTATTTTTATCGAACGGCAAGAAAAGCATAACATGGCGTGGCATTCTCTGGTTGTAAATTTTGTACTCAGCTTTAGAGGAAGCATAGGATTTGCTTCGGTTATCCTCATACGTACATAAAAATGTTGGATCAACGTAAGCATGGTGGAACTCGAAAGGTATATTAACATGTGTGTGAGACATACACCAATAGTGCTGCGCTGAAAGTTGTAAACTGACAGAATCACCACCTGGTCATATTTGTTGTCAGATATTCAAAAGTGGATTAGAGAAATGAGATCGCCCCTGATGATAGGTCAATGGAAAGGTGTTAATTCTCTTTCAGTCTTTAGTGAATTCCATCTCTCTCACATGTCACATCCTCCGTGACCATGAAAGACATAATTCATCTACCACGCTCGAGGAGCTCGGTAAATTTTCATACCTACGGTAACCTAGACCCACTTCACTGCCATGCAGCCTAGCTCGAAAGGAGCTCTAGCAAGACTCTACTGAGCTCCTAGGCAATGAGAAAGGGAGTCATTTTTGTAAATCTATTCAGAAGAAGTTAGATTTGAAAAAAAGTCTTTTAATGAGCTAGAAAAGCGAAGGCTTTGTGTGGACAAGGGGCCGCCAGGAGGAGGTGATGTGTGCCATTAAAGGCCATGATGTTGCCAGAACTTTGGTTTGGAGACATCCTTAAATCGACTCTAATAAGAAACAAAAAAGCATTTGGGAGGTTTATCTAACACTAGAGACTCCTGGACCACACTAGCACTTTCTTGTGGTTCATATGTGGCAAACGTCAGAATCACATGTCACAGTTTATCTAGAAGAGAGTGCTTTTATCAAAGCTCACCAAACCCTAATTCTTTGGGGTTTTCCATGACGATAATACTCCTTAGTAAGTTCATATCCTTCTGCAAATCACATGAGCATGTGTATTCCATAAAATTCAGAGCCAAATAAATCTGCATGCTGCCCAGCGAGCTATCCATAGGTCCGTTGTTTGGTCACTCTTTTGGTACAAAACAAAAGCCCCGTAAGACTTTTAAACACAAACATCAAGACTGTACGTAGCATGACTGCATGAGTACTTTTTTAGAAAATGAATATTAATATTTCATTTGGTATCTTTTGGCTGTTCCTCCTAGCTAGGCTCCTACACACTGTCCTACATGAGTACATGTATGCATGGTCAGTACTGTTTCTTGCTTCTTCTTCTTTTTTTTTTTTTGAAATCACTGTTTCTTGCTTTTGATGTACATGCAGTTTGGCTTCTCCCCATCCAAGCAAAAAATGTGAGGATTCTTCAGTACACCTAGTCCATAGCAGCAAGCACTAGGACATCAATGGATTCGATGGCTGGCAAACACGAGACAGAGCAAAGGGCATATTGAGATGGGAAGTCACAACCTTGCTACCAATAGCATGTGTTCCCCCGCCATCCACCGTCCATTGCGCTTTCGGATCTGTTCATGTTGAGGGTAAGGGAGGTGTATACCTCATGTATTTTGTTATGCCTCCATGTGGGCCTAACCTTTGCTTTCTGCCATGTGGACACGGGGGAGGGGATGATGAGTGCTCACTCGAATCAAGAGAGGGAGAAAAATGGAGGAAGTGGGTCCTACGACATGTGGGTCATCTGACACAATGGTCCCACTGTCAGAGACTTAGAAATGATACATGTTTCTATTTTTGCTTAGACAGAGAAAAAACGCATAAGTTGAATGGATTCAGGTTCAAAGACACGCCACATAATACTGCATGGAAAACTAGTCTTTTTCTCAGCTATAGAGAATCAATTATATACTCTAAGTAGGACCCACTTCGTATTAAAAAAAGAAAAATAAATACTCCTCTCAACTGCTCTCTCTCTCCTTCTATTTCCCTTTCCGATCTCCCTCACCCTAATCTCCTCTCTTCACTCCCACCACCCTTGCCCATGCTAGCTGTTAAGGAACCTCACTATCGAATAGTCCGGGATTCCCGAACAGATCTAAAATTGGAGAACAGACAGAGAGAGACACATGTATATGGGGAGAGCGACGGCAAATTCTTTATTGAATTTCTGATTGCTTGTACATAGAGGGGACCCCCTCCTTCTTTTATAGCGCTCACCTAGGGTTTCAGCTAAGGGGCCAACGTGGGCTTTCCATGGGTCACGAGGGTTTCCCAACACTCCCCCTTGGGCCCTTTGCCGCGAGATGTATATGCCTCATTAAAACTCCAGAAAAACCCAGTGGGAAAAATACTTGGAGAAAGAGTACACAGCACACGCTTACTATGTTGCACGAATTGCCTCGTTAAAACCTTATGCAAGAAAACTTCATGAAAAACTTGCTAAGGAAAAAGAGTACAATTCTCCCAACTTCAATTGCTAATCTTCGAGATTCATGTTGGGTATTCATAATTCATGCTCAAGATTCATGTGGGAGTATGTGAAATATCTCCCCAAATCTGACTTCTAAGTCTCATCATCTCAATTCCTTTCTCGCACCTTTCAAAGGTAGATGCTGGGAGTGATTTAGTGAATAAATCTGCAAGATTTTCACATGACTTAGTATGCAATATCTTGATCTCGTTCATCTTATGCAATTCATGAGCATAGAAGAACTTGGGGTTGATATGCTTCGTGAGATTGCTCTTCACATAACCCATCTGTGCTTGGGCAACACAAGCTGCATTATCTTCATAAATTATCGTGGGAGTTTGCTCAATGTTCAAGCCACACGACTTCTGGATGTGGTGAATCATTCTTCTGAGCCATGCTCATTCACGAGATGCTTCATACAAAGCAATGATTTCCGAGTGGTTTGTCGACGTCGAGACGAGAGTCTGTTTAGACGACTTCCAAGAAATTGATATTCCTCCACATAGGAAAACATAGCGATTTGGGACTTGCCGATATCTGGTCGATAAATACCCAAAGATCGACATAGCCAACCAAATTCAATTCATTGTTTCTTTTGAAAATGCATCGAGGTCTTTGATTCCTTGGAGGTAACGGAAGATGTCCTTGATCCCTTTCCAATGCCTTTTGGTGGGTTCTGCCTTTGCATCGGCTAGCAAATTCACAATGAACGCAATGTCCGGTCTAGTGCTATTCGCAAGGTACATGAGCGCCCAATTGCACTCGTGATATGGGAATTCTGCTCCCAGGACTTCCTCCCCCTCTTCTCTAGGTCTGTATGGGTCTAGGTTTGCTTGGAGTAACCTTCCGACCATTGGAGTCTTTGCAGGATATGCTTTTTCAAATCCAAACCTTTCCAACACTTTCTGCGTGTAGGTTGATTGGTGTACCAAGATTCCTCCTCGGACATGTTCAAGCTGCAAGCCTAAACAAAATTTGGTTTTACCCAAATCCTTCATTTCAAACTCAGACTTCAAGTATGAGCATGCTTCTTCAATTTCTTCATCCGCTCCAATGATGTTCAAGTCATCTACATAGACGGAGATTATGAGAATCCATTCGGGATCGCCAGATAAACACACATGGACAATCTTCATTGTTTGTGTAGCCTTTCTTGCAAAGAAAATCACTCAGCGATTGTACCACATTCTTCCCGATCGTCAAATTTATACAAGTGATTTCTCCAATTTCACACTTGCATGTGTTTCTATTTGCTCCGCCTTGGTTGGGATAGGAATTCCTTAGGTACTTTCATGTATATCTCCGAATCCAAGTTTCCATATAAATATGTTGTGACAACATCCATTAGCTTCATTCTCAACTTCAAGTTGATCGCCATTGAGATCAAATATCTAAAGGTAATTCCTCCCATGACCGGAGAATAGGTTTCTTCATAATCAACTCTGTGACGTTGGGTGAAACCTTGAGCTACAAGCCTTGCTTTGTACCTTACAACTTCATTGTTTTCATTTCTCTTCCGAACAAAGACCCATTTGTGACCTACGGGTTTATCACGGGAGGTGTGCGGCATACGGGCTCAAACACCTCTCTCTTGTTCAGAGAGACTAATTCTGCAGTTGATTGCCTTTTTCCATTCTTCCCAATCTAGCCTTTTCTTGCACTCTGCGAGAGATGCAGGCTCGGGATCATGATCAATGATCGAGGCAATCTTCTTTGCAAAGTATGCATCAATGTTGGCTGTTGCTCTATTCAGGTGTGAGACCCCGTTTTCGCAAACAGGAACCTCCATGTGATTACCGTACTAGTCCCATGATCAGTGGCTAGCACTCACATGTTTACAACATTCATATCACAACCACAAGATAAATGCTTGACAGGCATATATTACAAGCAGTAATAATTATACAGAGTTATATTTTTGCAACAGCAGAAAAGTAGAGAAATTAAAAACTCCAAAAGCCACGTGGTTTGCCCGCTAACCCTCAGGCAACTGACTTGGCAAACCTAGGGAAACTCATCGTCAAAAGTTCCGCACCCTGCGTGAAAGTAAAAGTCGTCGGACGCTTCGCAGGCTTCGTCCTCTGAGACAGCAGATGCAAGATTGAGTACTTTGGTACTCAAAGAAGACTTATAGTGTTTGGCGATGCATTTAAGTAATTATGCAAAGCTAAACAAGGCAGGTTTAAGGTTATTTTGCAGCTTGCATAAACATTTAAAAAGTATGACATAATAGATTGAAACATCGCATTTTCAAATGAGCAATTGGAATATAAAGTGATAACCAAATAACTAAGTCCTTCAACCAGTCTACCCGATCGTAAGGATCCCTGAGTCGTCCTTTGACCCAAAAGCTATGTGCAAAATGGTTTCCTTTTCAAACCCAGCTTTTTCGAGTAAAAGTACCAAAACATTCTAACATTGGAATGACTTCACTAAGCGCCCATAACCGTGGACACGGCTAATCGATTAGTTTTACACTCTGCAGAGGTGTACGGCTTTACCCACAAGGAATGATCAACCTCTTTTGCGTGCCAATTTACACACTTCCTTTGGTGTGTCGGCAAGGAGATCATACTGAGCCGTTACATTATCTAGATGTGGCTTTGAACCAGCCCGGACGCTTGACCTCGCCATGAAAATGTAAACACTCACCCAAAACGTGGATCCTTTCACTTTACACCCAACACCACGTTTGCTCACGGCAAGGCGTACACCGCTGCATTGGTATGTAGAAACCCCTACAGACAAACCAAACGGAATGCCTGCAAGACTCCGCCTTCCTTAGATGCAAAGCCACACCTAAATAACTTAATAGGCTAAGACCCGCCCATACAAGCCCTCGTGGTTGTACGAAATACTTGGATCGAGAAGGCCCCATTGCTCGGTCCTTAATCCGACACGGCGATACTCCACCCTACACTACGTGCAAATCCTCTCGCACCTCCGGCTATTGCCAATAATCGCCCGCATCAAAACCATAGTTTTATTTTTGGGTTTTAATCAAAGTACTAGCAACATTTTCCCAATTGAGGATCATACATACGCTGAAAAGAATGATACACGATCAACAGCTTAAGCAGATATTTTATGCTAGCGATTATACCCAAAATGACATTAAACATTGTCTAGCTATCCGACTAAGGCTTACAAGGTTCACATGTTCATACAGATTGAGGCAAACCAAAATTTACAGGATTAACTACGCTTTAACCCAAATTAGTTTTTAGGAGATCTATCCGATGCACTGTATATAAGCAAAAACAACATAGAGTAGGTAAATTATTGGGTTCAACATGTTCAAGGAGGTGCTTGCCTTGCGTACCACTGCCTAACTCAGATCCGGATCGGCGATGGCGTCGTCTTCCTCTTCGATGACGTCGGTCTCTACACGACGATCAAGCGGGAAAAATAGTAAAATATCCAAATTCGGAAAAGGGCTAAAAGAAGCAGATAAAGAAGTCAAATAAAGAAAAACTGCAGAAAACAGGGTTGTCCTTTTGAGGATTAAGAATATGATTTTTAAGATTCCGCGAAGTAAATAATTTTACATCTGGAATGTTAATACTTTTGTGAAATGATCAACATGGTTTCTTTTACAGATTAATTGCTTGGGATTTACGAATTCAAGAGGCTAAAATTGTGAATTCTAGTATTTATGACTTCGAATTATAGATGCTAAAATTATTTGAATTAAAAGAATTAGACACTAGTTAAGGGTTACGCTAAACACTTAACCCTAAGTGATTTGCATAGAAAAGGTTTTAAATAATTTATAACTGGTAGCTAGCTAATTAGATTTATTCTTGATTTTTGAGAAGGTTCTGGTGATACAAATTTATTAACTACGAATTCCTTATCCAGCTAGGTTGTTAGGCTGTTCATGGCTTGAATCAAATAAACTAGATTTTAGCTATTTAACCTACAAAGCACATGTATATGCATATATATGAGTGAGTGCATTAGGCACAAAGCTTATTACATGATTTAAAGTTAATTCAACCCAAAAATTCCTATTTAACCAAACTCAACTATGCTACTGCCATCCTAGTATTTATAATTAACTTTGTCCCTTTTAAATTTCTTTTTAATACAATTATACGTATTTGAATTACTAAGGTATTGGAAACAAGGTCTAAGTAGAAAGTAATTCAAACAAGCATGAAAATTAAATATCCTTATATATCTGGGTTCCTGGTAATATAAGGATTCTAGAAAAATTAGTTTCATAAATTTCCAAGTTTATTTACAGAAATTTTGTATAGAGCATATCTCTAGCCTTTTAACTCGAATTTGAATTTCAAAATTTTCCAGAGATGATCTTCAAAATATTTTTGCATATTCTGAATCTACGGAATTTTTCATGAATTTAGAAATTGGTTTCACTATTTTTGGACAAGATGGTTCAAAAGTTATGGGCATTTGAAGTGGCTCGGTTTTTGAAAATTAACTAAAATGCCAAAATACGTTTCGCAGTTGGAAAGCGATTGGTTTTTGGCGCTACTGGCGCTTGAACGCGCGCCCGCGCCATCGACAGTCGGCCCCGCCGTCGTGACCGTCAGGCGGCGCGCTAAGCGAAGCGGCTCGAGATCGACGGTCGGGCCCGCTTGCCGACACGCGACGCGCGCGAAACCCCACCGAGTGATCGACAGCGGTACCCACCCGTCGGCGACCGAGCAGAGCGTTTTGGTCCAAGGCTCGCACGGCCGTAACTAAGTCCGCCGCGCGAATGGGTGGCGCTATGAGCATCGGTGTGCCTTTGCGCATCTAGGGTGATGGCTATTCGCCGAGGTGGCGAGAGATGGGTCTCCACCGAGCTCATGCGGCGGAAATGGCGGCTCGCCGAGTGCAAGGACGGCGCGACATGGGTCGAATGGGTAGCATTGAGAGCATCGGTGGAGTTAGTGGGTTCCATTTTACCGCTTGGTCGGGTTGAGTTTGGCCGAGAGCTCGCCACCGCACCGGGTTGGAGAAGAAGGGCGCCCGTGAGGAAGCTCTGCAGCGGAAAAGGATAGAATTCTACAAGAATGAGTAAACTAGGATTCCGTGAAGCCAAAGGAGGAATCAATTTCGTAGATCTGCACCGATTCTCGCTGGATTGAGTTTCTCCCCTTTCGCTTTTCTCGGTGAAAACGACGAAGAACACGACTTGGGCTTAATTGGTTGGTTACGTGAGTAGCTGAGAAGAAGGGGACTCAATGCAACGACACTCGGTATTTATAGCCGAGGAACTGTGCTTCACGTGGTTTGAAAACACACGGAGTTCGGCTCGATTTGGGCCAAATGGCGCGAGCTCGCGTCCGGACAGTGGCGGGGGCATGGCGCGGGAGACAGGAAGGACGGCACGGCGTGGCTGCAGTTGCTGGTTTGAATGACGAGGTCGGTCTTTGCGGTGCCTGGATCGAAGCGGCGGTGAAGCCTCGGGAGTCTTCGCGCCGCCTCGCGAGGAGGAGGAAGAGGAGGCAGCGGGTCGGGGACTGGTGGGTGGGGCCGGGGCCACCGGTCGGCGAGTGAACGGTTTCCGCTCCTGCCAGCGCACGGTTACGGAAAAGGAGCGGGCCCACGAGTCGAGAGAGAAAACAATTCCAAGGATAAGCACAGCCGAGACATGCTCCATGTGACCATTAAAACGGCCGTCAAACTCACTTTGAAAATTTTCCAAACTTTTGACTGGGTTTATCTGGTAGTCCCAAGCGTCCAGTTAAATTTTCAGAGTATAATGCATTATGGTTAAATTATAAAAATTCTGACACTGTGGACGGGTACAGAAATTGAATTTCGAAATCTATTTATTTAGAAGTGTAAAATTATTAATTCTTTCCCAAACTTTTATGGAGGTTCATTAAGTCATATTTATGTCCCCATAAAAATTTCAAGTCAAGAAATCAAGTGAATATTTTATAAAAATTCTGACATGAAGATTTCTTGTTTTTAATAGTCTCTGTTTTTGAATTCTTAGGAGGCTTTGCCGACATGATAAATTGCTGAGATTTTTACCAGATGTAACTACTGCTCTAAGGGTTCTTTGGTAATTTTTGTGGCTCCTGACCAACTTCGATTATTTTTAATTAATTCAAACTTTACTGTTTTTAGTCAAAAGAGAGAATTAAGATATTTATTTTTGCTCCAAATCAGCACCAAAGATTTTTACTAAGCATTTTTACTGGCTTACCAGGTTGGTCATGGTCAAATGGTAATTTTTCTTATTTTTTTACTTTTACCTTTTTATCATTTTCCATTTAGTAATTCTATTTGTTGGACTTTTCATACAAAACATAAATTCAAGAAAATCCAATAAAGCCAATAACATCAAGAAAATTCAGAAATAAATATATTTAAATCCAAAATATTCATTTCCATTTTATTTATACTGTTCTTCATTTTTCGGGCTGTTACAAATCTACCCCCCTTACAGAAATCTCGCCCCCGAGATTTGGCGGGTCTAAGGTAGAAAAGGTCTAAAAGAAATCGGGAAATTCTTCTTTAAGCTTATCCTCCTGTTCCCAAGTTGCTTCTTCTTCCGTATGGTTACTCCATTGTACTTTTATCATTTTTTGAACTTTATTCCGCGTGCGCCTTTCTGCTTCTTCGAGGATTTTGACTGGGTGCTCGCGATAGGTCAGATCAGGCTGGAGTTCAATCTCTTCTAATTGGGTAAGTTCAGCTGGAATGCGCAGACACTTCTTAAGCTGCGACACATGGAAGACATTGTGTACACCGGATAGCTAGGATGGCAGCTCTAACTTGTATGCTTTTTCCCCCATCTTTTCCAGTATACGATATGGACCAATGTATCGAGGGGCTAGCTTATCTCGAACATGGAATCGACGGATCCCGCGAAGAGGTGAAACCTTCAGATAGACATAGTCATCGATTTCAAAACTCAAGTCACGCCGACGAGTGTCGGCAGAACTTTTCAAGCGGATTGGGCTTCCTCAATCGGCTTCAGATCAAGTCTACATGTTCTTGGGCCTCATTTATTAAATTGGGCCAAAGAACCGCTCTTTCCCCACCTCGCACCAAAAAGCGGAGTTCGACACTTTCTTCCATAAAGGGCTTCAAATGGCGACATTTGCGGACTAGCTTGAAAACCATTATTGTAAGAGAATTCCGCAAATGCTAAGCACTTCTCCCAATTGGTGCTATACGTGAGCACACAGCCCTTAACATATCTTCAAGTATTTGATTTGTTCTTTCATCGACCATCGATGCCGGGATGGTAAGCGATCTTGAAAGTCAATTTAGTTCCCAAGAGACCATGCAATTTTTCCCAAAACGGGATGTGAATTGCATCCTCGATTCGAAACAATTGTTTTGAACTCCGTGCAAACGCACGATATTGCCGATATAAAGTTACGCCAATTTATCTCCGAATCGTGGTCTTGACCGAATAAAATGAGCCACTTTGGTTAGTCGATCCACGACAACCCAAATGGAGTCATTTCCTTTTGAGTCCGAGGAAGGCCGAGAATGAAATCCATACCGACATCATCCCATTTCCATTCGAATTTGTAGTGGTTGAGTAACTCACCGACGCCGATGTTCGTTTTGACACGCCGGCATACATCGCATTTCGCGATATATTCGGCGATATCCTTTTTCATACCAGGCCACCAATATTCTCTTTTAAGGTCTTGATACATTTTGGTGCTACCCGGGTGAATAGATAATGGTGACTCATGGGCTTCAGATAGAATCAACTTCTTGATATCAGAATTATTGGGTACATAGATACGAGTTCCTTTCATAATTATCCCATCCGATTTTCGTGAACTCGAATTTATGCCCCCAATTGAATGATTCGTATTTCTACAACGGCTTCATCCTCGGAGTTGAGCATCCTTAATCTGATTTTTAAGAGTTGGTTGAAGTTGGAGAGCGCCACATATCCATTTTCCACTAAATTCAAATTGAGCTTTTGGAAGGCATTGATTAGGTCTGATGGCGAGGATCCAAAGACACAATACAACTTCCGACTAAGAGCGGCCACAACATTGGCCTTACCAGATGGTAATGAAGACCAAGGTCATAGTCTTTGATTAGCTCCAGCCACCTTCTTTGTCTCAAATTCAATTCTGGTTGGGTAAAGAAGTACTTAAGACTTTTATGATCAGTATAGATCTCCGTCCTATTCCCAATAAGATAATGCCGCCAGATTTTAAGGGCATGAACCACAGCGGCCAATTCAAGGTCATGAGTAGGATAGTTCTGCTCATGAGGACGAAGTTGTCGAGAGGCATAAGCGACAACTCGGCCTCCTTGCATTAATACACACCCCAACCCTTGGAGTGATGCATCACAATATACTTCAAAATCTTTATGAATATCTGGTAATATGAGGACTGGGGCAGAGGTTAGCTTTTCTTTTAACTTCTGGAAACTCCGCTCACAATCGGAAGTCCATTCGAACTTCTTTTCTTTCTTTAAGAGTTGCGTGAGTGGCTTGGCTACTTTAGAGAAGTTCTCAATAAACCGGCGGTAATAACCGGCAAAGCCCAGAAAACTTCGAATTTTTGGGACTGACTGTGGCCTCTCCCAAGCCAACACCGCTTGCACTTTACTTGAGTCGACAGCAACTCCGCCTCCTGATAAAACATGCCCGAGAAATGCCACTTCTTTCAACCAAAACTCACATTTCTCGAATTTGGCATATAATTTATTTTCTCGGAGTTTGCTGAGGGCCATGTGCAAATGCTGCTTATGCTCTTCTTCAGTCTTGGAATATATCAGAATGTCATCAATAAATACTACTACAAACTTATCCAGATACTCCATGAAAATCTT
The DNA here is from genome assembly GCA_036346275.1 of Otatea glauca. Taxonomy (NCBI): domain Eukaryota; kingdom Viridiplantae; phylum Streptophyta; class Magnoliopsida; order Poales; family Poaceae; genus Otatea; species Otatea glauca. The sequence continues at coordinate 37,180,204 of CM070716.1, read as the reverse complement.
ATTCATTAAGCTCATGAAGCTTGCCGGAGCATTAGTGAGCCCAAAGGACATCACAGTGTACTCATATAATCCATAACGGGTAGTGAAGGCAGTCTTGGGAATGTCCGATGGTCTGACCTTCAGCTGGAAATACCCCAACTTCAAGTCTATCTTGGAAAAAATTTGCGCCCCATTTAGTTGATCAAATAGATCATCAATCCGGGGTAACGGATATTTATTCTTGATGGTTACTTCATTTAAGGCACGGTAGTCTACACATGCATGCAGACTATTGTCCTTTTCTTGACGAAGAGAACCGGACTTCCTGTGGTGATGTATCGGGCGAATAAATCCCTTGTCCAGTTGTTCGTTGAGTTGCTTTTTCAGTTCCACTAGTTCATTGGTGGGCATCCTATATGGACGCTTTGATATTGGTGCCGTTCCCGGCACCAAGTCAATGATGAACTCCATTTCTCGATCCGGAGGCACTCCTGGTAATTCAGCAGGAAATACTTCTGGAAATTCATTAACTATTGGCACATTTTCCAATTCAACTGTGGATGCTAGACACCGGACTGGCTGGGATGCTAACTCATCAATACTTGAAGTAAATTCCACAGATATCCCATCATGATTTACCAGAGATATAGATCGATCAGCACAGTTTATGCAACCCTTATGTTTGGCCAACCAATCCATGCCTAAGATCACATCTAGCCCAGATGTTTCTATTAGGATGAGATCAGCATAAAATGTAACCCCATTGATTTCTATGTTAATCCCAGAACAGAATCTAGCAGTTCTAATGATGGCTCCAGGTGATTGTACGACCATGGGAGTAGGCAACAAGGAAACTTCCAACTTGCTTTGTTCAGAAAACTTCTTGGAGATAAAAGAATGAGAAGCTCCAGAATCAAACAACACCAATGTAGGCACAGATTGCACAAGGAACATACCAAGCACAACGTCTGAGGCCTCCTGCGCCTCCTCAGTCATCATATGGTGAAGGCGTCCAACATTCCCGCCTTGCGCAGGTAGCGGCGTCGATCCTTGAGTCCGGCCTTGAGCTTGTGGACGAGGTTGTCCGGTCTTCTTCTTGGGACAGGAATTGGCGTAATGTCCACGCTCATTGCAATGAAAACACGTGACATTGGGCGCCTTCTTACGCAACAATGGCATCCTAGGTCGTTGCCTTTGGCGAACAGCCTGCCAGGTTGCCACCGCACAAAGCGAGTAGCCCGCCTCGACCTCTCGAGCACGAGAAGCCGGTCGTTGGGCTCTTGGTGCTGGTGATGGTGGTGGTGGTCGACGGAAATTAGTCGATCGCCACCCTTGTGGCCTAGATGATCCACTCAGATGAGCTACGCGCAAGCCACTTGCGCTGCGGCTCTCCATCACTCGCGATCGCCATGCTCCACTCTTACGGCCTTGTCCACCAAAGCTTGGAAGTCGTCAATGTCTTGGGCAATTAAAGCCCACTTGATCTCTTCATTTAGATTTTCCCTAAACCTCTCAATCCTTCTTGCCTCATCAGCTACTTCATAAGTGGCATATCGTGACAGCTGATTGAAGCGGTGCAGATACTCCATCACTGTCATTGATCCTTGCTTAAGGTCAAGAAACTCCCTCTTTTTCACTTCAATCACACTGGCTGGAATGTGTGTGCGGCGGAATGCAGCTCTAAACTCAGGCCATAGGACCACCCGCCCTTCTGGTAGCACTGCTTGGTAGTTCTCCCACCAAACGGCTGCAGTTTCCTTGCAATGGATAAGAGGCATATAGGACCTTCTCCTCTCGTCACACTGAGCAATATCTAACTTGCTTTCCACAGCCCGCAACCAATCATCTGCATCAAGAGGTTCGACCGAAGGGGAGAAAACTGGTGGCTGCATCCTTAAGAACTCATTCAACTTGGACACTTATGAGCTCCACCATTTCTCCACGGCGACACCCGAGCTGCAGTGTTCGGGCTATCCGCCTGCAGATCGTGGTTCGCCGCCTCCCTTGCTCAATTAAAGCCAACACTTGAGCCATGGTAGGTGGTGGAGGTAGCTGTTCCTCAGGAACTTCATCCCCAACCGGAGATGGAATAGGGGCATCTTGGCGAGTTGCTCGAGATGTCGAGGCTCTTGTCGCAGGATGCTGGGGATTAGGTTGTGCAGGCGTTGAGACACTCGCTCTGGGATCGCGGGTATCCTGCGGTGCATCAGTTTCCAGGATCCGATTGAGTGACCTGGTTGGCCTCATCCTGAAATCAATACCATTTTAGTACGCGACAAAAACTTAGGGTAAAATTTCAAATGTACCCAGCACATATTTTCTCTGAAGTTCTTAGTTTCACTATCGCCTCGTTTGACATTTTATTTATTGCTCCTTCATCATCATCATCATTTTTTTATTATTATTATTTTATTTTTAGGATTTTCTCATCGAAAACTTTCACCCCATAGTTACAATTTGCGAGGGAAAATCCATTATTATTATTCATGCAAAAGAGATACAATTTAGAAAAACTTACAATACCAAAAGCATTTCATGCAACTATTAGGATACATACACATACCAACTACTTTACAATATACTATTATAGCATAAGTTTCTAGGAAGAACCTATCCGCTACCATTCCTGAGGCGGTGATGGCGATCCGACGTCACAACTACTCCCGAATCGGAGGGCTCGGAAGCGGCTCGGATTTCGCCGCGGCGGCGACGTAAATACTCTTGTCTATTTCATCCTGCGCTTCCTAGGTCCCGATCCGATATCTTGGCCAACTATACGCGCTTCATACGAGCGCACGATGCTCCCATCTCCACTTGATGCACTTGACAAATCTTTCTTGCCACCTACGACTTGTCTCTTGGATGGCTTGGACTCTATTTGAACTAAAATGCTTAACTTGATGGCGCACGCGACGCTCTCTTTATAATAATAGCGCATGCGCATACACTTTGAATCCATTAACTATCGCTTAATCGTGAGCATAGGGCAATGCTTTTCTTGCCCATAATTTTCTCGCTAAGTCCCTAGCTATAGCTGCCCAACTGGAGGGGTTGGTCATCTGAAATTTTAAAGCAAAATAGATTAGCATTAATATAGTGCCAGTAGTAACAAGGAAACAAGAATTACGCTACTTTTGCATGGGTTAATTTTATCTCACCATTCTTATATTCTTTGCCCTTACAATTCTTATGAACTAAGTTATCCCTATATTATTCTTTATTACATGGTTCTCAATCTTAATTTAACTAATTCCACATTTACTCACAACAAAAGTACCACTTTATTTATTTCACACGTCCCATATTTACAACGGCTGTCACATCCATGCACTCCTACCTATTCTATCCCATCTAAAGTCCTAGCGGTGTAGGCTCTACGCCTATACACTCGAGGGGCTTCAGGCTGAAATTCACAAGTGCTACGGGGATTTATGCCCTTATCATTAATAAGGCGCGGGCAACTACCTATGCAGGACATTCTGGCTCCTCTGGGCACACCAGGTGTGGGTACATAGGAGTTAGGTGGAGAGCGCCTGCAGATGGGATTTGGGAAGTCCCTCACTTAGCACCGCGTGGTATTGTACCTCTTGCTACGCACGGGCCAAGCGGGCTTCCGTGAATGCCATCCGTCGTCGAGTCTCTAATGCCTCCGCTTAATCGCACATAGTGCTTGTCTAGCTTATTTACAAAATTCAACATAACCCTAAGACCATTATCTCTAACTCTAGTGTGGTCTCTATATACATTATCTCCAACCGGGTCTTCCAGAAGATAGCGATATGCGGGATCCGTGTCCGGAATCACATGACTGAGGTGGATCACGGCCGATAAGCAGCTTCATTCATCAAGCATCGATGGATGATCCATATCCTTCAAAAATCCTTTCACCCTCATTAAAAGCCGGTCTTGGAGGTATAAAGACTCTAGTAGCATATTCCTTAGTCTCCGAGCTCAGGTATGCTTGGAACACCACATATCTCGGAACACTCTCGTAATGACAATCCTTTAACAGATGATGTAGTACCCCCATCATCCCACCTAGCTCGAGTGACCGACTCATGGCAAGGTACATAACGTGCCATCTACAAAATAATGTAAAAGAAGAGATTAATAATAATTATTTATGAATAGCTAAGAGACCACAAATAAGAAAATTAGCATATATGCTAAAGTTCATTATTAGTAGAGAATAGAGTTTGGTTTATTCTTCAAATTAAGTTTTCATTCTAATATCTATCGGCCCTTCACCCAAGGCTTCCTACAGTCAGTGTGGCTCTGATACCAACGCTGTGAGACCCCGTTTTCGCAAACAGGAACCTCCATGTGATTACCGTACTAGTCCCATGATCAGTGGCTAGCACTCACATGTTTACAATATTCATATCACAACCACAAGATAAATGCTTGATGTGCATATATTACAAGCAGTAATAATTATACAGAGTTATATTTTTGCAACAGCAGAAAAGTAGAGAAATTAAAAACTCCAAAAGCCACGTGGTTTGCCCGCTAACCCTCAGGCAACTGACTTGGCAAACCTAGGGAAACTCATCGTCAAAAGTTCCGCACCTGCGTGAAAGTAAAAGTCGTTGACGCTTGCAGCTTCGTCCTCTCGAGACAAATAGATGCAAGATTGAGTACTTTGGTACTCAAAGAAGACTTATAGTGTTTGGCGATGCATTTAAGTAATTATGCAGCTAAACAAGGCAGGTTTAAGGTTATTTTGCGATTGCATAAACATTTAAAAAGTATGACATAATAGATTGAAACATCGCATTTTCAAATGAGCAATTGGAATATAAAGTGATAACCAAATAACCAAGTCCTTCAACCCATCTACCCGATCGTAAGGATCCCCGAGTCCGCCCTTTGACCCAAAAAGCTATGTGCAAAATGGTTTCCTTTTCAAACCCAGCTTTTTCCGAAAAGTACCAAAACATTCTAACATTGGAATGACTTCACCAGCGCCCATAACCGTGGACACGGCTAATCGATTAGTTTTACACTCTGCAGAGGTGTACAGCTTTACCCACAAGGAATGATCAACCTCTTTTGCCAGGCCAGTTTACACACTTCCTTTGGTGTGTCGGCAAGGAGATCATACAGAGCCGTTACATTATCTAGATGTGGCTTTGAACCAGCCCGGACGCTTGACCTCGCCATGAAAAAGTAAACACTCACCCAAAACGTGGATCCTTTCACTTTACACCCAACACCACGTTTACATTCACGGCAAGGCGTACACCGTTGCATTGGTATGTAGAAACCCCTACAGACAAACCGAAACGGAATGCCTGTGCAGTACTCCCGCCTTCCTTAGATGCAAAGCCACACCTAAATAACTTAATAGGCTAAGACCCGCCCATACAAGCCCTCGTGGTTGTACGAAATACTTGGATCGAGAAGGCCCCATTGCTCGGTCCTTAATCCGACACAGGCGATACTCCACCCTACACTACGTGCAAATCCTCTGCACCTCCGGCTATTGCCAATAATCGCCGCATCAAAACCATAGTTTTATTTTTGGGTTTTAATCAAAGTACTAGCAACATTTTCCCAATTGAGGATCATACATACGTTGAAAAGAATGATACACGATCAACGACTTAGCGGATATTTTATGCTAGCGATTATACCCAAAATGACATTAAACATTGTCTAGCTATCCGACTAAGGCTTACAAGGTTCACATGTTCATACTGATTGAGGCAAACCAAAATTTACAGGATTAACTACGTTTTAACCCAAATTAGCGCTTTTAGGAGATCTATCCGGATGCACTGTATATAAGCAAAAACAACATAGAGTAGGTAAATTATTGGGTTCAACATGTTCAAGGAGGTGCTTGCCTTGCGACTCACTTTGCCTAACTCAGATCGGATCGGCGATGGCGTCGTCTTCCTCTTCGATGACGTCGGTCTCTACACGACGATCAAGCGGGAAAATAGTAAAATATCCAAATTCGGAAAAGGGCTAAAAGAAGGCAGATAAGAAGTCAAATAAAGAAAAACTGCAGAAAATGTGGTTGTCCTTTTGAGGATTAAGAATATGATTTTTAAGATTCGCTAAGTAAATAATTTTACATCGGAATGTTAATACTTTTGTGAAATGATCAACATGGTTTCTTTTCTGATTAATTGCTTGGGATTTACTGAATTCAAGAGGCTAAAATTGTGAATTCTAGTATTTATGACTTGAATTATAGATGCTAAAATTATTTGAATTAAAAGAATTAGACACTAGTTAAGGGTTACGCTAAACACTTAACCCTAAGTGATTTGCATAGAAAAGGTTTTAAATAATTTATAACGGTAGCTAGCTAATTAGATTTATTCTTGATTTTTGAGAAGGTTCTGTGATACAAATTTATTAACTACGAATTCCTTATCCAAATTAGGTTGTTAGGCTGTTCATGGCTTGAATCAAATAAACTAGATTTTAGCTATTTAACCTACAAAGCACATGTATATGCATATATATGAGTGAGTGCATTAGGCACAAAGCTTATTACATGATTTAAAGTTAATTCAACCCAAAAATTCCTATTTAACCAAACTCAACTATTCTACTGCCATCCTAGTATTTATAATTAACTTTGTCCTTTTAAATTTCTTTTTAATACAATTATACGTATTTGAATTACTAAGGTATTGGAAACAAGGTCTAAGTAGAAAGTAATTCAAACAAGCATGAAAATTAAATATCCTTATATATCTGGGTTCCTGGTAATATAAGGATTCTAGAAAATTAGTTTCATAAATTTCCAAGTTTATTTACGAAATTTTGTATAGAGCATATCTCTAGCCTTTTAACTCGAATTTGAATTTCAAAATTTTCCAGAGATGATCTTCAAAATATTTTTGCATATTCTGAATCTACGGAATTTTTCATGAATTTAGAAATTGGTTTCACTATTTTTGGCCGATGGTTCAAAAGTTATGGGCATTTGAAGTGGCTCGGTTTTTGAAAATTAACTAAAATGCCAAAATACGTTTTCGTAGTTGGAAAGCGATTGGTTTTTGGTTTTATTGGCGCTTGAAACGCCCGCCGCCATCGACAGGTCGGCCCCGCCTGTCACCGACCGTCATGGCGCGCCTAAGAAGCGGCCCGAGATCGACGGTCGGGCCCCGCTTGCGGCGACACGTGACACGCGCGAAACCCCACCGAGGATCGGTGGTACCCCACCGTCGCCGACCCGAGCAGAGCGCTTTGTCAAGGCTCGCCGCCGACGAACTAAGTCCGCCAAGGCGGAATGGGTGGCGCTATGAGCATCGGTGTGCCTTTGCGCATCTAGGGTGATGGCTATTGGTAGGAGGTGGCCGAGATGGGTCTCCACCGAGCTCATGCGGCGGCGGAAATGGCGGCTCGCCGAGTGCAAGGACGGCGGCGACATGGGTCGAATGGGTAGCATTGAGAGCATCAGTGGAGTTAGTGGGTTCCATTTTACCAGTTGGTCGGGTTGGAGTTTGGCCGGAGAGCTCTGCCACCGCGCGCCGGGGTTGGAGAAGAAGGGCGCCCGGTGAGGAAGCTCTGCAGGCGAAAAGGGATAGAATTCCGGCGCAATGAGTAAACTAGGATTCCAGGTGAAGCCAAAGGAGGAATCAATTTCAGAGATCGGTACCGATTCTGCTGGATTGGAGTTTCTCCCCCTTTTCGGCTTTTCTGGTGAAAACGACGAAGAACACGACTTGGGCTTAATTGGTTGGTTCTGTGAGTAGCTGAGAAGAAGGGGGACTCAATGCAACGACACTCAGGTATTTATAGCCGGAGGAACTGTGCTTCACAGGGTTTGAAAACACACGGGAGTTGCGGCTCGATTTGGGCCAAATGGCGCGAGCTCTGGCGTCCGGACAGGGCAGGGCATGGCGCGGGAGACAGGAAGGACGGCACGGCGTGGCTGCAGTTGCTGGTTTGAATGACGAGGTCGGTCTTTGCGGTGCAATCGGATCGAGCGAAGGCGGTGAAGCCTCGGGAGTCTTCGCGCCTGCCTCGGGCGAGAGGAGAGGAAGAGGGAGGCAGCGGGGTCAGGGACTGGTGGGTGGGGCCGGGGCCACCGGTCGGCGAGTGAACGGTTTCCCGTTCCTGCCAGCGCACGGTTACGGAAAAGGGAGCGGGCCCACGAGTCAGAGAGAGAAAACAATTCCAAGGATAAGCACAGCCGAGACATGCTCCATGTGACCATTAAAACGGCCGTAAACTCACTTTGAAAATTTTCCAAACTTTTTGACTGGGTTTATCTGGTAGTCCCAAGCGTCCAGTTAAATTTTCAGAGTATAATGCATTATGGTTAAATTATAAAAATTCTGACACTGTGGACGGGTACAGAAATTGAATTTCGGAAATCTATTTATTTAGAAGTGCAAAAATTATTAATTCTTTCCCAAACTTTTTATGGAGGTTCATTAAGTCATATTTATGTCCCCATAAAAATTTCAAGTCAAGAACTCAAGTGAATATTTTATAAAAATTCTGACATGAAGATTTCTTGTTTTTAATAGTCTCTGTTTTTGAATTCTTAGGAGGCTTTGCCGACATGATAAATTGCTGAGATTTTTACCAGATGAAACTACTGCTCTAAGGGTTCTTTGGTAATTTTTGTGGCTCCTGACCAACTTCGATTATTTTTAATTAATTCAAACTTTACTGTTTTTAGTCAAAAGAGAGAATTAAGATATTTATTTTTGCTCCAAATCAGCACCAAAGATTTTTACTAAGCATTTTTACTGGCTTACCAGGTTGGTCATGGTCAAATGGTAATTTTTCTTATTTTTTTACTTTTACCTTTTTATCATTTTCCATTTAGTAATTCTATTTGTTGGACTTTTCATACAAAACATAAATTCAAGAAAATCCAATAAAGCCAATAACATCAAGAAAATTCAGAAATAAATATATTTAAATCCAAAATATTCATTTCCATTTTATTTATATTGTTCTTCATTTTTCGGGCTGTTACATCAGGGATTCTCCTGTTATTACAAAGTTTATGGCCATTTCTTCATGGGGTGCTTCATGCACTTTTACTTGCTCTTCGCTGCTATTCCCTATCGCAGGAGCAAGTTCCTTTAGCTTTTCATCGTCTATGTGTGCGCACACATTATTTTCGCGCTTCCTTGATGGAAGATTCAAGTCTGGAATTGCCTTTCCTATTGGCTTCTTTCCAGTGCCAGGTCTCAACTGGCTCCCCTTCTTTCCTTGGGGTATTTTCGTGATTGGTTGTGGTAAGTCCTCTCGCCCAGTTTTCTCCAGACGTCTCCGGGTACTTTGGGTTTGAGGAGCTAGGTTTCCTGTTCTTTTTCTTTGAGGCCTCTAAACAGGCTGAGGGATACCTTCTATTTTCTTTGGTATTTCCACCCTCTCTGGTGCATTTCTTGCTGGTAAATGCGACTTAACCACGCCCTTCAGATCACAAAAATGATCAGGCAGTTCATTTGCTAAATTCTGCAAATCAATTATCTTCTGGACTTCTTGATTTGCTTCATTAGTGCGGGGATCATGTGCGGGGATCCCAGTGGAATGCCATATGATTTCCCGGTATTTTTCATCCAAATGTTGGTTTCCTCCCCCTAATGACGGGAAACGATCCTCGTCAAAAATGCAATCGAATCAGGCAGATGCAAGTCTCCATCATGGGTTCCAAATACCGATTATGGATGCACTCGCATAACCAACGATATCCCGGACTTGCGGAGAGGGCCCATTGCGGTCACGAGGGGTGGTATAGGTACATATACCATACACCCAAATTTTCTAAGATGGGAGATCTTGGGATGATCCGTGCACAAGTTACATAGGAGAATGGATGTTGTAGGCCGACGGTCCGAAATTGATAAGAGCTGCTGCGTGCAGATCGCGTGTCCCCAACAAGTGTTGGGCAAGTTACAACTCGCAAAAGTGGTCCGGCAATGAACTTAATCCTCTTTATTAGTGCTTCGCTAGCCCATTCGCGTATGGACGTGCGCGACGGAGTGCTCAATCGCTATCCTCGTTGCCGTGCAATAATCATCAAATGCCTTCGAAGTAAATTCTCCGGCATTGTCCATTCTGATGGACTTCACGCGATGATCAGGGAAAGTATTCTTAATTCTTATGATCTGCGAGATCAGCTTTGCAAAAGCATAGTTTCTTGTTGACAATAAGCATACATGCGACAATTTCGAGGAAGCATCGATGAGCACCATAAAGTATCGAAATGGCCCTGACAAGGGCTGAATCGGACTGCAAATATCCCCCTGGATGCGTTCCAGGAATGCAGGAATTTCACTTTGCACTTTCATGACAGAGGGTCTAGTTATTAATTTCCCAGTGGCACATGCAAGGCACACAAAATCTTCATGATTCGGGAAATTTTTAACATTAATGCCATGACCTTGTGAGTTGTTCACTATATTTCTCATCATTCTAAGACCAGGATGGCCTAATCTACCATGCCGTAAAGAAAATAACTCAGAGTTTTTAAAAACAGTCTTCAAGGAAGTATACACTTCGGTGCATGAATGTTCGTGTAGTACAACCCAGATTCATATGAGGGGCATTTTTCTAATACCATTTTTCCACATACCGCGTGCTTCACAATGCACAAGTATTCTTTGCCATTTTCTTCATTGGTTTCTACGTGAAAACCATTGGCGCGGATGTCTTTAAAGCTTAAGAGAGTGCGTTGATTCAGGGTACAAAAAGGGCTTCTTCAATGACCAAAGTTGTACCCATAGGCAATATAATAGTGGCTCTTCCTGAGCCGATTACATATGAGTCGCTTCCTGCGATCGTAGTAATCTTTCCAGCGTTCTTCGTGATCGACTGAAAGTATTTAGACTCTCTTAAGATGGTATTTGTTGTGCCACTATCAACAATGCATAGCTCTTCCATTTGGGCGCTACACGATTTCTAGATGCAAGAAATATAATTCCAATCAAACAGAGGCAAAATAATTCAAATATTGCTTGTAAATGAAAGAATACTGGAATAAAGAATAAATTGCATATATATTCATGAGAGAAGTATGCTCTTCTAGAGCTTACTATTCATTATTCAAAAGAAAATGCTAACAACTATAATCTAAAAAAAATGCGATTCATGCATTAACGGGCTTTGGACTTTCCCTTGGCCTAAAACTTCTCTTTTTCACTCTGTTTGCCCTTCTTTCTATGAGTGGGCTTTTTCACCTTGTAGCTATTGGCATTGACTTCTGTGCCAGTGCCCCTTTCAGGTGGCTGTGAGACATAGTTCTTGCATAGAACATCGTCTTGCGATTTCGCAACTTGCATTACATCAATCAGTTCGCTATACTCATTGTATGCATCCTGACGATAGCTGCATGCACTCTGGATAGCATCTAGGTGGAAGGTAGAGAGAGTTTTCTCAATCTTCTCTTCATCAGTGATCTTCTTGCCACATAGAGAGAGATTGGTACAAATTCTGTGCAAGGCAGAATTGTACTCGGCCACTGTTCTGAAGTCTGCAAACCTCAGGCGTACCCAATCTTGTTGTGCTTGTGGCAAGATGGTGTACTTGAGCTTTTCGAACCGCTTCTAAAGTGCAGTCCAAAGCTCAAGTGCACTCTCCTCAGCCATATATTCATTCTTTAGAGTGGCTGAGAGGTGGTGCCTGAGGAAATGCAGAGCTTGATCGTTCTGCTCAGCGGTAGGTTTTGCGTCCTGCGAGGACCCTAGACCAATCGCGGAGCGGAGCTTCTTGCCCCCAAGAACGATCTTCACGTCCGATGCCCAAGTGAGGTAGTTCTGACCGTGCAGGACCAGTTCTCCAAACTCACGATTCACAATGCCAGACATCTGCATGATTTTAAAATTCTGGTTTAGATTACTGCGTGTAATCTGATAGAAAATGGTTGCAAAAAGCATAAAGTGCAGAAAGAAATAAATTGCTATGCATTGCAATATTTTAAATAAAGCAACGGATTCAAAATTCATAAAGAAAATTCATAAAACAGATAAATAAAGCAAGAAAATTAAAAATAGAGCCAAATAAATCTTCTTGATTTTCTGGCAATTTTTTTCAAAATTTCCTGCAATTTTTTTTCTTTTCTTTCTTCTTTTTCTTTTCTTTTCTTTCTTTTTTTTCTTTCCAGCCGAACCGGCCGGGTGGGCCTTCCTTTTCTTGGCCCAAGTCCACGCGCGGCTAGGGTTTCCCCTAGCCACCCCCCAGCCGCCGCCGCTTTCTATTTTTTCCTTCTTCATGCCTTTCTTCATCCCTCGACGCATTGCTTCATTTCTCTTTGCGCGACGGGGCGGCGGGCCGGTGGAGTCAAGGCGAGCCGGGAGCGAGGCGGGAGGAAGGCGAGCCAAGGCGTCGGGAGCGAAGGCGCGGCAGAAGGAGCCAAGGCGAGCCGTGGCGGCCGAGGCCGAGCCAAGGCGGTGCGGTCGAGGAGCGAAGCGCGTTTGGCGGAGGCACGAGGCGGCGGCGCAAGCACGGCCGAGGCGCCGCTGGTTGAGCCGGCCGTCAGGCGCCGAGCTGGCCGGGCAGAGCGCGCGAGGGCGGGCGGCCGCTGGCGGGCGCTGCTCGCGACGCTAAACGGCATCGCGGTGCCGCCGGCCAGCGGTGTGGTCGGCGCCGAGGCCGAGCCGCTGCGTCTGCGCGCCAGCACGAAGGCCAAATTCGTCGGCAGAGGCGCGAGGCCGGCGGTCGCGGTGGCACGCGCGACAATTTCGGCGCTGGCCGAGGAGATCGGCGGCGGCATGGCGCCGGCCGAGGAGCGACGCGGCGGCTTCGGCGCGGCTTCTACGAGGCCGAGTGTTGCAACCGGGCGCTACGCTGGCGCGCGGCGGTCGAACCATGCGCCGGCGGGCGAGGGCGCGACGACGGCGGCCGCGGTTTGCGTGCGGCGCGCGGCGCGCGCTTGGATGGGCGCGATGGCAAGACGGCGCGAACGACGGCTAGCCGGATTCAAGTCGTGGCGAAGGCGGCAATGACTGCGCGTGACGCGATCGGCGGCCGTCCGCACGGCGATCAGGCGTGCCTTCGAGGCAGTGTCCATGCGGCGCGGCGACTGTGCTTCAAGTGCACGACGGCGGCGACGGTGGCAGCTTCGACGCGCTGCGTGCGCGGGGTGGCGCCGGCCGAGGCGGCGATGCTGGCCGTCAGCTACGCGCTGCGTGCGCGAAGACCGATGCGACGCCGATTTCCTTTTTTTCTGTGATGAACAGTAAACCGCGTACTGTAGTTTCATGTCGGCTAGCTTCGAGCGATCGCCGTATAGCTTCGTGCCACGTAAGATAGATGCATGCATAGAAAAGTATCGATTAGATTCAAACGCTAATCCCACCTTTTCTCACCTTTTCAATCTGATCTCCGATAGATCTTCGTGCTGATAACGTGTTAGGGAACCTCGCTATCGAATAGTCCGGGGTTCCCGAACAGATCTAAAATTGGAGAACAGACAGAGAGAGACACATTTATATGGGGAGAGCGACGGCGAATTCTTTATTAAATTTCTGATTGCTCGTACATATGGGGGACCCCCTCCTCCTTTTATAGCGCTCACCTAGGGTTTCGACTAAGGGCCAACGTGGGCTTTCAATGAACCACGAGGGTTTCCCAACACTAGCAACGGCACCACGTGTTCCCACCACCCGCCTCACCCCACGCTACTACCGGGCAAAAGAGGCGACAAGGATTCGTTGCGAATTCGAGACAAAGGCAACAACTCTAGCGCCTCGAGGTGGAGTTGGCAGCTTCGCCGACCGATGGCCAGTGGATTTGTAGTAGGACCGATGACTAGAGACAACTTCTGCAACTAGCAGTAGATGTGATGACTTCAACACGTGTTGGATCTAGAGGTGACGATGACTCGCCCATGCATCTTGTGTGACCATCGCAGCAACCCCTTCGTGCTTCCTATAGCAGTCGCGACGATAGCGGTGACAAACCTAGGATTTGTTTAATGCTTTGAATCTATACAAGATTTGGGTTCAGTTCCAAAAATTTTTTTGTTGGATTCATTCGACGTATTGAATCGAATCAATATCTTTTCTTTCCTTCTTTGAATCTGCTAAACCGCAACATTGGGAATGGCTTAAATGGACATTTCAGCCTCTCTCAAAATTTAAAACTTGGTCCAAATGTCTTACCGAACTCCAAATGTTCTAAGTTCTAACCCTACTCCAATTTTCTTCTTTGGACGTGTTTTTCGAGTTGAAATTTTGGACCCTCGTTCACGTTTACTTCTCAACATTCTTTTTTATTTTTGAAATTTTGTTTCTGTTGGGACATTTTCCTCGTTCGGCTAGAAGTTTAGCTCGTCTGAAAGAATTTGATAAGCCGTAAACCAAGAAAATCTCAACACACAAGATTTGAGAAGAATGGAACAAACATCGTCCGGCAAGATTTGCACCTTTTTTTGGTACATGGAATTTTTTCCCCATAAATGCATCGCAAAAGTTGCTGTCTCTACCATTGATTCAAGCAAATCCAACACAAATAAAGGACACCAATATTTGGGGCAAGTAGCAGCAGCAATAAAGACGGTTCAAGCAAAACCCAAAAGAAACAAAACAGAGAACTTTGCGCTTGGACGAGCACCAATTCTTGTAATTTTAAGCTCTTTCCTGTTCAAGGAAAAACGGGAACAAGATAAATTGGGACATACCGGATTGAACCAAAAAACATTCTCACAAAAGCTGTTCATTTGTTTTTTTTTTCTCTTAATCAGGACATCTATCTGCACACAAGCACAACCATAGCACCATGTTTTTATAGACTTCTTTCTCTGGTTCATGAGAAGGTCGTTGCGACCGTAGCAAACTGACGCAATGAGATCATGAGATGATTCATCACCCAATAAAATATTTCAAAGCCAAAACCAAGAAAGAGGAAAGGCACCAACTGTCCATTTGGAAGAAGCAAAACCAACACTAATAAAAAAGGAAAGATGTACAGAATCTCAACTAACGTCCGACAAATTCCCACAAAAATCTTCTGTTCAATTGAACTCAAGATAATCTCGTGTTCATGCTCACGCAAAAAAAACTCCTATTCCAGCCAAAAGTTTGTCAGTTCCCACTTGCAGGGATCATTTTTTCCTCCCAGAAGGAAAATGGCACATTTGAGAATTCTTCACATGGATTTTTTCCCACAAACTGTACTAGATAATGCATGGGATTTTCCCCACAAACTAGTCACCAAAATTCTTCACTCCCATCACAAAATTCCTCTCTACTCGGACAACCACTAACACAAGAGAAAAAACAGATCTGAAGAACATTGCATGCCGGTTTGAAATCAAGAGTGAGACAGAGACATTGCATGCCACCTCGAAATCCAGGTGGCACAGTACAAAAATCACCTCCAGTTCACACAAAAAATCTGCACAAATTTCGATTAGATCTGCACAAAGTCAAGAGGAATATCATTTGGTTCAAAAGCACAGGCTTGGAAACATTTCGGAAGAAGAAATTCAGAAAGAAGAGAAGGGGCCGACTCGAGAACACAAGCTTCGTCGCTTCAAGCTCCAAGACGTCTGGCTTCTCCTCCTTGCCAAGCTCGTCGGTGAGGTCGCAGGTTCCAATGACCGCCGTGTCCCGCAACGCGCTGCGTCCCCGTGCATCCGCCACGCATGCTGCCGTGTCCCCCGTCGCTGGATGGGGAGGGCACTATCGATCGACCAGCCTTTTCTTACCGACAAAAAAAAAGTTGAAAAAAATCTACAATTAGCGTAACACGACAAACAAAATTTAGAAGATTATATACGAAAGCCATGTAGCTTACTAACATACACCACAGTTATCTAATTACTAACAAAGCCAGTGACTTCAGCATAAGAATGTTGTCTCGTAGCTAGGCTATATGTGTTCCATTATTTGCCCTTAGGTAGCTCGATTTGATGACAATCTACACATGAATATGAAGCTTTTACATGCCGAACTCCTATAAAAGTATATATAAATACTAATTTTAACAACAAAATAAAATCATAGTGAAGACTTACAAAGTGGTAATCTTCGACCAAAACCCTCCGATTGCACGAGAACCACTGGTAAAAACCCCACCATTTCGCAGAACAGAAAAAAAACTAATATGTTTCGTATACAAACCAGTTTACATAAAAACTTGAGTTGGTGAGGAAATGTGACAAATATACCACCCCTCACATCTAGGCTTTCTCTAGGCCTACCACATGGACACGAAATGAGTTGCAATTATTTTTTTATTAAAATTATATTTGCCAAGTCTTGAATTTAAAGACCTCTTGACTCTAATATCATATTGAGTTGCATGCATCAACCAGTTCATACAAAAACTTAAGTTAACAAAGAAAGATGAGCAATATACTGCAACAAAAACCACGCAATTAAGTCCTAGAGCCTTCTTGTGGTGTCTACATGGCATTTGTTACACTTTGATACCTTTTCTTAGGCGCAGCAATCCCTCAGATCGAATCAAAAATTTGTGAGATACAGCACAAGCATGCACGGTCTCAATAACAAAAAAGATGAATCTCGTAGAGGGAACCACATTGAAGCAACAACGATGAGAGAGAAAGATTTGGTGAAACCGATCGTAAATTCTTTAAGTACAACATCAAAATAGTACAAAAGATTGGGATTGTTGATCTCTCACAATCTCTCGAAATTTTTTGAACTCTCGAATCCCTCTTTGTATCACCGATACGCAATACCGGTACGGCGATACGCAATTTTTCAAAAATATGAATCCGGCGATACGGTGAGCATATATGTATTAAAAATAAAAAAATTAAATAGGCCAATAATTAGTTGATTTCCTTGATAAAAAGTTGAATACTATACATTTGTTGCCTCCTTTCTTCCTCTTCATACATTAGTCCATGCAAATAAATAAAATAGACAATGTAAGAGTTGTCACTAGTCATAAACTCGGTTTTTACGGGATGCACTAAAGAAAAAACAGAGCAGTACTCACCTTTGTTGAAGAGGTATCAAAGCAGCATGTGACTGCAGAGGTGGGCTGGCGGCGGCTACAGGAGAAAGGGGAGGCGGAACAGAAGGGGAAGCGGGGGATGTGGATGTATTTGTGGCGGAGGTAGGAGAAGGAGGAGGGGCGGCGTGATTTACGACGACGGGAGAAGGGGGAGGCGGCGGCGATTTGTGGCGCCGGGAGCTGGATGCTGCACAAGAGTTCGCGTTGCAAGATGAGGAGAAAGAGCTAAAAGGGAGAGAGAGATTTTCAGGGTTAGGATTGATGGGCTGGAATGAGCTTTTCCTTTGCTTGAGCTTTGTGTTATAGGCTTGGAGGTATCGGGGAGGATCGGAGAAGGATCGGGACTTTTTTAATTAAATTTTTATGTTGAATTTCACTAATCCTTGTCGATCCGGTATCAGGGAGGATCGAGGGATCTGATAAGTATTCGATACCTGTACGAGACCTTCATGAACGATCGGTGATTCATAGGAATCTCTGCCCCATACAAGAATACAGTGCTAAAGAATAATTTATAATTTCTTAGTTGCACCTCTTGTTTTGGATGAGTTAATTTATAATTTCTTAGTTGCTAAGGTTCTCTCGGTGACCACCCTAGTCTCCCAGAGCCTCGCTAATAACGAAACCCCTCCCATTTATATGTTCGATCTGACAAGTTCGAGAGGAGTCTAATATTGAAGAAAACATAAGAACCTCAAAGACTAATTCTAACAAGAACATGCATGTCAATCGTAGGTAGCAGGAACCCAACTTGCCTGGTTGAGATCGATGATTAACTCAGAAACTTGCTAGGGTGGGTTGATTAACTAGTCACACTTGCATTTCTTAGGTTTTCCAATCTTGGTTTTGATTATGTTGAAATCTTAATGGAATAAGTCTATTTTACATCATGAAATTTCTAAAAAGTCCATGTAACATTGTCAACTATAAAACAGGGTATTTAGCACCCCGAACTTACAAAATCGGATCAATTGATACGCTAAGCCGGTTTTGGAGAGCTGTTTTGCTGACAGGGATTCAACTCAACGTGATTTTGCTATGTTGGTAGTTATGTCATCAAGTTTTGGCAATGAGAATCCAATTCAAGGCTATGGACATCCACATCGTCAATCTTTTTTCTCACTTATTTTCTTTCTATATACATTCTCTTTCTTTTTGTCATTGTCACTTCTCTCGTTTGAATCCGTATCAGCAAAATGGATGACGTGGCTGCCAACATAACAAAAATCACCTTGAGTTGGATCCCATCAGCAAAACCGTTCTCCAAAACTACCTTAGGATGTACCATTTTATAAGTTAAGTATTAAATACCTTATTTTATAGTTCAGAGTATTCAATAGGCTTCTTGAAAAGTTCATGAGTAAAATAGACTTATTCCTATCTTAATCGATACTCCGATGTATATAATAGGGATTACCTGTACTAGGATATAGATACTTGCAAGCGCGTGCATACTCTGGTAGCTGGGACAAAACAGAGTTCCATAAAAAAATGAAGCCCGGTGATAACGGCCCAGCCCAGATGCAGCTCAACACAATGTTTACAACAACCTTTCTTGTTCCATCTGTGTACATGGCTTTTAGGGTTTGTTCAGGATGGGGTGACGATCAAAGAAGAGATTTTTTTCCCCCTTGTCAGCCTGAAGATTGGCTTTCCTTACACTAACAAGAGGTAAGTGAACCTAATAATTTTGCTCCTGTCTTATCCTCATCAGTCCTCACTCTCGCACCCCACCCCCACCCCAAACATACTACCTTTAATGCGTCGTGATCTATCTCCTCCAATCCCGACAAAGTACACCACGTCTCCTGCCTTGATGTTCTCTCTCCCCTCTCCTATCATATGTTCCTCCCCTTCCTCTCCTCCTCCAAGGCTCCAACCCTCTTCCTCCCTGCAGCGCATAGACGAGGCAAACACAACCAAATCATCATCATAGCGTATGAAAAACAATTCTTGCCAACCTACAGTTTTTCCATAAATACTAGCTCTCTCCTGCTCGATCTCTGTTGCACTCTACTGCCGCCGCCGCAGCCGCCGCCGCTGCCACTGCCACCACCAACACCGCCCCCACATCGCCACACCTAACCAGCTGAGCAGCCCCACAAGAACAGCTCGTAGGTCATCAAATCCATCACTCATCTTCCCCCGAGCCAAAAAAACATCATCTTGTGTGTGTGTATATCTATGGCCTAAGCGACCATGGACGTGGCCGGAGACGCCGGTGGAGGCCGCCGCCCCAATTTTCCCCTGCAGCTGCTCGAGAAGAAGGAGGATCAGCTGTGCTCCACCTCCCCGGCTGCTGTAGTGGGCGTCGGCGCCGGGACGAATGGGTCGACGTCGGGAGAGCTGCAGGCAAGGAAGGTCACGCCGCCGAAGCGGATCTCAACCAAGGACCGGCACACGAAGGTGGACGGGCGCGGGCGGCGCATCCGGATGCCGGCGATTTGCGCCGCGCGTGTTTTCCAGCTGACGCGGGAGCTGGGGCACAAGACGGATGGCGAGACCATCGAGTGGCTGCTGCAGCAGGCGGAGCCCGCGGTGATCGCGGCCACCGGCACGGGCACCATCCCGGCGAACTTCACCTCCCTCAATATCTCCCTCCGCTCCTCCGGCTCCTCGCTCTCCATCCCCGCCCACCTCCGCGCGGCCGGCCTGCCGGGCCCTCGCTTCGGCGGCGCACGGGCCGACGCGTGGGACCGAGTTGTCGGCCTCGAGTTCGGCGGCCCCGAGGGCCAGGCCTCGGCCATCTCCTCGTCGTCCTCCCCGCAGCTGCTGAGCTTCCACTCCGGCAGCGTCGGTCTTGATGTGTCACCGTCGTCGTCGTCTGCCGCCGCCAACACCGACCTGTCGAGGAAGCGGCGGTGGGAACAAGAAATGCAGCAACAGCTGCAGCAACAACAGTATCAGCAGCAGATGGCCGGGTACACGCAGAGCCAAATGCCGGGCACGGTATGGATGATGCCGAGCAGCAACGCGCAAGCCGCCGGAGGGGCGCCAGCCGGTGGAGGCGGTGGCAGCGAGTCGATATGGACGTTCCCGCAATCAGGGAGTGGCGGCACAGCGACAGTATACCGCGGTGTGCCGAGTGGGCTACATTTCATGAACTTCCCCGCGCCTATGGCACTGTTGCCGGCCGGCGGGCAGCAGCTGGGGCTCGGCCAGGTCGGCGGCAATGGCAGCGGTGGAGGCGAGGGCCACTTGGGGATTGTTGCAGCGATCAATGCGTACCGTGCGCAGGCAGCAGCATCAGACCCCGGGGCGGGGCAGAATGGAGCAGAAGGTTCTAGTCAGCATCAGCAGCACGGCGGCGGTGAGCGGCATGAGAGCATGAGCGCCAGCGACTCGTAGGGCGCTTGCGCTGGTCCGGTGTGTCGTACTTTCTATTTTCGATTTGTTCTTCTTGGCTTCGTTTTTGTTTGAGCTTGTTTTCTTGCCAGGATCATACAGTTTGCATTGCATGCCATTTGGATAAAATCATTTGCTTTGTTCGCGAAATATTGAGACGGATGATATATGGATCAGCAAAAGAGAGGAAGGGAGGGACGCTGATCGATAGAGATTGTTATCTTGTTCCTCCCTAACTAGCTTGTTAGGGTTTGGTCAAAACTCTAGGAGAAGAAACATTAACACATGGCTGCTATATACTGCACACCAATTTCTTCTCCAAGCAGCCGGCCTCTCACGTTAAATCCTTCCTTTCTTGCTCACCCAGTCCCTCTGCATATTTTCTCTGCAAAAACCCTATGCATCATTACAGCTTAATTATATATCCCTTTAATA
Source organism: Otatea glauca (assembly GCA_036346275.1). Lineage (NCBI taxonomy): Eukaryota > Viridiplantae > Streptophyta > Magnoliopsida > Poales > Poaceae > Otatea > Otatea glauca. The sequence continues at coordinate 37,159,531 of CM070716.1, read as the reverse complement.
TCAAATAGTACTAAGGGTCTAAGGCTGATTCCAAATCTTACCCTTTCCCTCTTTTCATTTGAATTGTACCGGCACCTAGCAGCAAAGCTCCTCTCATTTGAATCGGTAGTACCAGCAGCTAACCGGCAAAGTTGCCAAAAACGAAAGAAGGGAGAGAGAGAGAGCAATAGTATCCAACAGTAGCAGCAGCGCCATATTCTATCAGAGCTAAACCGATCACCACCAATGATTCTCCACACTCATCGGCCACCGCGCATTATGGCGCTGCACCAACCATTCGTACCCCATCCGTCCCGTCGCGCAGGCGCAGATGCAGGAGCCGCAGAATGAAGCTAACACTTAGGGCGGCTTGTTTGGTACTACTACTAGGGGCAAAATTCCCAGAGAAAATAAACCTTGGGTGGGATTTTCTTTGTGTTATAGGATCCCCGTAGAACATGACAGAATAACCCGCCACTTCATTTGGGAAGCGTCGTGGAACAAAATTACCTTCCCTCCCAGGATAAAATAATCGGCAGAGGGGCGGCAGCAACGACGCATTGCACGGGACAAGCCGCCGCCGCCGTAGCATGCCGCGGCTCGCCCATGGCGCGCGTGGTGTCAGCGCAGAGTTTGCCGGCCCCTCCTTGCTTCTTCGGTGACCTCCGTTGTGTGCAGCAACTCATCAATGGTTAAATCCCGGTGCATGCTGCCACCGGCGTCCACATTGGTGAACTCGCAGTCACTGTTGTGAAAAACGGCTAACTGGAACGATTAGTCGGCCGATTAATCGGTGACGGTGACTAAACCATCACGAATAGTTTAAATGGAGTGCAATTAACGCAATCGAACGATTAATTGATCGTATAATCCGATTAATCGGCCGTTTTAAGATTAATCATCCGTTTTTTCCCCGGTTAGTCATGAAAATAGATTATTTTATTCACTAAGTAATTTATAATATTATGTGATAGTGTTTATACGATGTATCTTTTGCATGAAGTGTAAACAATAAAATGTAAAACATGTTGTATAGAGTGATAATTTAGAATAAATTTGGGTTACTAAAATATTTCTAATTAATTTTAAATATAAATAGCTATATTAATAAGAACGCATAATCATCCGTTAAATTCCGATTAATCGGTCGCATTGCGATTAATCGCTTAGTGGTACTATGTCCGTCCGTCGAGCGTATACCGTTTTTCACAACACTGCTCGCAGTACAACATGGCATCAATAGCGATATTCTGATCTCCTTCGCTTCCTCAACCAGATCTAGAGGTTGGGCATGGGGGATGGTATCCTCGATCTCGGTGTGGTGCACGATAGGCACGAAGTGGCCGCCAACGATGGGTTTGAAGGTGAGGGAGTAGCTAGCTCTTCACTTGAGGTGGCGGTGATGGTGTCTTCAGAAAAGGCAACGACAGTTGGGCGGCTGCACAAGAAGAAAGAGGTCGAGAGGTATGGAGAGAGAGTTCCAACAACTTGAGCATTTGCACGTGAACCGTTATGTTTAAAAGTGATGATCTAGGTTTTTGGAAGCACTGCACCAATTTTTTTTCAAAATACTATGACAACACACTATTGGACGGTTTAAACCGTTTGTTGGTTTGATTTGGCTGCGCTTTGCAATCTCCATTATAACCTAGGAACCCTTTCCGGCACGAGAGAGAGAGAATAGGAGAAAAATCTATGCCTTGGGAGGTTTTTTTTTTACCTGTAGATCCGTGGAAAGGATAGGATTGGTCTCCTCCTCCGGACTGGTTTCCAAATTGGCCTTTGAGGTGAACGGGGCAAAACTCCCACACAGGACTCACCCCACACGGATCTGACAGGGATGCCGGCCGGGATTGCAGTTCCCAAACAAGCCCTCAGGATGGAACGAGCCGCGGCCAGGCCGCGCGCGCCGACGCAGACAAATTCGATCCGCGCACGGGAGCGAGCGAGACCGGCCCACGCGCGCCTACTGGCCTCGCTGCCGCTGGCTGCTTCTGCTACTGCCCAATATTAAGCGCGCCCGCTCGTCCTGCTCCTGCCCGCGCGCCACGGTTGTCCTCATGTCTCCCTGGCCGGACCCCGCCGGGCGCGCGTGGCCGATCGTCTCGACGTGGTTTCATTGCCACTGACGCCGTACGCATGCTCCGGTAATGTACTGCGCTCGATCGGTCGATCGACCGGTCGATCTTGCTTACTCCGTTATCGACTCCATCTACACGTACGCCACACGCACGAAGGGCTACTCGATCTCGTGATGTAGACCGTGTGGGAGTGCATGCATGTTGTAATTAAGACCGAGAAGTGTGCAGAGAATACGCATTGACACGTACGTGCAAGGAGGATATACATATCCGTGCAACGTACATGTTCTAGCTTTGGCCCGTGGTGGAATGACAGAAGGAAGAGCGGGGGAGTGCATGCACCCTCGTGGAAGGCGGCTGCCCCACCGGCCACCGTGTAGCCGTTGGGAAATAAATCTGTATGATCCCGGCCGGCCGGTCGGTCCTATGCGCACGAGGCCAGGTTTCCTTAAGAACATGACACACTGTATATGGACTATACGTTTTGTTGTATGTATATACTCGTATAATAATAAGCGAGGGTTTTGTGTATATTGGTAAAAATTTTACTGACCAAAGAAAGGGTATAAGATTTAAAGGCCTGGCCTGTTGGGATAACACCTTGCGGATTTTGTTTTGCAACACCTTTTTTTAGTGTAATCTGAATTCGTTTCAGTTTTTCCCAGAGTTCTATTTCTACACAGAGTTCCTCATATATTCCTTTAAATATGTTATATATGTAGCCCATAGGATAGAGAAAGGTAAGAATTGAAGAAAGAGGAAATTAAGAGTCTCAAGGTAAACATCTCCTCATATAGTGATATACTCTTCGTTAGAGGTGGATCTAGGTGGCGTGCCGGGTATGCACCGGCCACTCTAAAAGTTTGAAAAACGTCATGATATCGTCTCTTCAGTGGATCAAATTTGTTGATTGAATTGATTTCGATTTTGATGGTTTGGAATTTGCAAGACCTTAATTAGAACTATTTGTATTGTCTTTTAGCAAATTTCGAATATGTGTGTTGGATTTATGATGTTGTGAAACAACTATACAAGACTATAGAGTTACGCGCTTGAAGTGTGCATCCGCATTGAAAATTTTCTAGTTTCGCCACTGGTCTTTGTGCATCCGGAATTTTTCCGGTAAAGATTTTCTACATAATTAGAATTCTTGTGTCTCGTATCTACTTATCTGTGCATTATTTGCAAGTCATCAACCATGCATATACAAAACCGCCAGTAGTTTCCACTGGCTGGCGACCATGACTTTGGCCATTGACGAACGAGCGGGCAGCCGGATGGGATTAGTTGCAAATATATACCGGATTGGCGGCATGGCCACTTAATTAGCTACAATGTTGGTCTGCACAGGCGGTGTGAAGGTGGGAAAAGAGAGCGGTGCTGCAGGGTGAGGCCAATAACGTGTGCTGGAGCTGTCGGTTGTTCTCTGAGCCAAATTGGAGCCGTCACATGTTGAGCTGATTGGTTGCATTGAGTGGCCTAGCTACCTTAGCTAGTGGTGGCAGCAGCAGCAGCAGCTGCTTAGCCCTAACCACATGTATCATCACTCGCCTGTCTAGTTGGCAGACTTGAGCCATCGAGCCTAGCTGCAGGGCGAACATATGTAGTAGACTTGAGCATGACCGCTAGCTAGCACGTAAATTGAAAATGTGCTGGTGGGTAAGTTTGAGTTCACGATTGACGCAAATGTGCAATCGTAGGAGGGGCCATGTTTGAAAGGTTGCCGAAGGGGTACATGTTCGCTTCGCGCTTATAAGGCCACTTTCAGAACGCGTGAATCTTTTTTTTTCAGAATAATTAAACTGTTTCATGAAAAATTCGTGTGCGTTATAAACAAGCCGTGAGAAAGAAACTAGTATTATATAGAAGGCATGCTGCCAATATGCAGTGCAATGGAAAACGTATATCAAGACGCCTCACTTGTTTGCACGTGACATCTCAGGATGTTTTTCTTAAGACGTTGAATTGCCATTCATAGGTTTATGCAATGCAATTTTAGTCTAGGGAGTATATTACTAGAGCATCTACAGTGTTTAGAAGCTATACAATCGAATAAACCTCTTAAGTCTAACTACCATCAATTCCAACTGACATGTGAGGCCATAAAATTTTTTATTGGTTAGAGGCTGCCTCTAACCTTAGAGGCTACCATCCATTCCAGCTGCATGTGAAGCCATGAATTTTTTATTGGTTAGAGACTGCCTCTAACCTTAGGGGCGATGCCTAACAAAATTTACTTAGATACTGAGGCACGCACTGGCAGGAGGCAGCCTCCAAAATACCCTCTCTCTCTTCTATTAAAGGCCCAAAAATATAGCACGGCGTGGATGCTTGATCTAAAGGGGTGACAAGAGCTTTTGTGAGCTCAGCTCTGGCTCGCTTAATCTAATTTTGGAACCGAGATCTACTGTAGTCGTTATTACGACTGCAACTTTAGCATACGTAATATCGACCGTTGGATTAAAAAACGATAACTTATATTTTCCATATCATTGTTTGATATTCACTGTAGCAAATAATGCAGTATTATACTGTAGTTAAGCACTGTTCTACTATTCGAGCCATCTGTTATATTCGATTGACCGGTGCTAGCTCGATAAGGGTTAGAGTTCCGTTTCAACTGCACCCATCTCTATCCCTAATTTTGACATCGTTAGCAAGAGAGGCCGCTTTTGTCAGGACTGGCGCCCGCATTCCTCTTCTCAAAAGATAGGCAGGCAGGCAGCGCATGTGTGCGTCTCTACCGAGGAGACGACAAAGTTTCAGGGAATTCTTTCAACGGGATCATGAGTGTAAAGCACCGACTACCTCGCTCGTCACACACAAACACGCACACATAGAGGTGAGAGAGAGAGAGAGCGTTGCGTTGCGGCCTTTTCCTCCCCCTGCATCATTCGCTCCCAAAGACAGAGAGAGAGGAATCTGCAGATGCCGGCCACGGTTGCAAAACGCAAGCTTAGCTATACTGCTATAGGAATAGCAGGAGGGCACCGCACAGCTTTCCTTCCTTTATCGCTTTCGTCGTGGCCAGCCAGCCGGCCGGGGACGTCGATGCAACCATCATACGCATATATACACGCAGTCTTTGAGGCCTCAAGGAACAGCAGCTTTATGCGATCAGAATGGTATGCATGGTGTAGACAGTGACACAGCGACAGTGTCTCTGTGTGTGATGCGTATCACTCCTACTCTACTCCCTTTTTGCAGTGCATGCGATAATTCGTTCCCTTCTCTCTCCTCTGCGGCCGGGGCGCAGTTCTTTTTCAGAAAGCCCTATTTTAAGCTCGGGTAAATTCCATAAGACTATGAAGCTTTTATACAACCTATCCGAAAACTACAAGTTCTAACACTTATTTCATAAAATTACAAATTTTAAGATAAATTGTATCATAAAAATATATATTTTATAATTAACCGTTTATTATAACGGGTTTGAAAGTATAGATCCACATAATAGTCTCGTGTATCCTTATTTCTCATTTCACTTGAGCATGACACTGCCATATAACCCTTTGCACTTGAGCTTTCATCCTCCCCTGTCGCGCTAGGACTCATGGATGCTGCCGCTCCGCTCTTATCCCTCCTTTCTGCCATGATTCGGTCCATGCCATGATTTACGTTTGATGCACCGATGATATACGGTCATCTCTGTCGTGAAAATCGACATTCTAACATCTTTCATGGATCGCTTCGATTCGGTCTACAAGAGATTATCACCAAGGACCTGACCGGTAAATGCGACTCTCTCTAGCTCTCAAACATGTATTTGTTTTCATGTCTGTTCATAAAGATTAATTTCATGCAGGTTTGGGACATATCTGATCTGTAGGAGTGAAAATGTCTTGAGCTCTCGCTCCCACTTTTTTTTGTCTTCACTTTTGCATTGTGCGTGCGTGAGCGGCAGATTTGGAGAATCGGTACGGTGCTCCTACCTGCAAAATTACGAATAAAGTGCCATGTATTTTAGTGCGGTTTTGGTTGTATCTGAAACGAATAATCAAAGCTATACTACCATCATGTATGTATTAATGATTAGTCTAGTGCTACTGCTGCTACCGGTGGTGTGTCGTGCTAATATTCCTAGGCACTGTAATTGGATTAGAAGGTTCTAATCGTTTTTAATTAGTGTTGGGTGGTCCACGCCGTTTTGGTATTTAGTGCTATATATATAAGGATATATTATTGAGGCCTAATTTATCAGCTGGAGACAATGACCTACGACATTTAATTAAATTAAGTCCTGTTATTTTGTTTTTTTAATGTAAGATAGACGCACTCCTCGATACATACCATACTCATAACCATACATGTGTGCATGTCCCCTATACACGCTAGGATTTTATCGGAGACACCTAAAACATTATAGAGAACAGTCACTTGCTTTCCTACTAAACGCACATACGTGTATACTCTTAAAATTGATAGATGCCAAGTCTAGGACTTAATCTTGGTGTGGGTTGGGTGCACATCCTCACGCCTAATTAAACATCTAGCCATGTGCCCGTTTCCGTCATATTATTTTGCTTATACATGAATCCTCACCCAAAAAAGAAAAAAATGAAGTAGACAAATGGTCCAATAAAACTAATCCACGTATATATACGGATAGATCATGGATGAGAGGGACATATTTGATGCAAACCCATCTCTACTTTCGATCAAGCAAACTCTCAGTGAATTTTCGGATCATGGATGACGGATGGATGAATCGTATTTATTTAGACAGTTTGAGAAGGCGGGATCCTCACAAATAATTTTATAATATATATGTAAGTGGGGTATTATCTGTATATTATGTATTACTATTCATATGAGCTAATTTGCAAAACCCATTCAAGTACGTTGAAGTTTCGTTTCCCTCTGCAACTATTTTCATGGCACTTTCTTACCCACTAGTATGTGATTGATTGAAACCCCCTACCACCCGTTTTCATATGAATCCTGATGATGTGGTGATGTGTTCGTCTATAGAAGCATGGCGATCGTGATTGGAACCAGGCTGTGTTAATGCGGGAAATTGGTGTAACCTAACCGAATCGATACATTTTTGGAGGGTAACATTTTGCCTCCCATATGTTGTGCCTAACATAAAGCCCATCGTGGAATGTTATCCAACCGCCTTGCCAGGTTAGGCTACAAGACCATCTCATCACATCATAAAAATCACATTTGAAAATGGGCAGCAGGGAGAGTTTCAAACAACCGCGTACTAGTGGATGGAAAAGTGGCAAAAAAATAAGTTTCAAGGGGAAAATCAAACTAGCTCGGACGTACTTCTAGGTAGGTTTTTGCAATTTTGCTATTCATATGAGACCCTCAAATTTCTCCAAACAAATCAGCCGATCCTCACATATGTATTGGAAAATTTCCATGGGTCACACGTTAAATATACATGCTAGACAAGTTTCTGTTTGTGAAGGCAAAATCGTCTTACTAACCTAACTATCATGTTCATATGCTTGAGCCATTCAATTAGCACTGCATTACTCAAGGCATACAAAAAAAAAAGGAGTGATGTTGTTAGAAAGGATTAGTCCTTATATATGTATGGGCTTGCGTACGGGGTAGAACCCACATCGCGCGTTTAACAAAAGTAGCAATGCAGCATGATTAGAAGGGGAGCGCCTCTGCGAAATTGCGAACAGAAACAAGATCATGAGCTCGCGGAAGAAATAAAGAGTATAACGAATGATTAAGGCAGCATAATGCAATGCAAGGGATCCCCTTTTTAATTAAACGATCGAGACCTAGCTATCTACACCAAATTTCGTCATGCATGCAAGCCTGACAAACTCAAAATTATTTTTCTTTGTAGAGGATTTACCAACTGATCGAAAGTGAACTGATGGTTGAGAGAACTAGATAATCATACGCGCATGTCATGCCGCGGGCGTCACTCCTCACGCGAGCAAATCGAGAAAACGTGTGACTGCCACTTCCTACACGAGCAAATCGAGGAAACACGCGAAAAGGACCTAAACAGAATTTTGTGTTTTCCGCAAAAAGGCTTAAACGTAATGCTAGAAAAATGAAAAAATGATCTAAATGCAATGTATAATTTTTTTCCAAAAAAAAACCTAAACGTATTTTTTTCCCGAAAAGGACATAATCGTAATTTTGATTTTCAGTAAAAGGACCCGAGCGCAACGCTTAAAAATGCATAAAGACCTAAACGTAATATATATTCTTTTCCAAAAAGAACCTAATCGTAATTTTTTTCTCGAAAAAGGACCTAATTGTAATTTTTTTTTAGAAAAAGGACCAGAACACAATTTTTTCCCGGCTCAGCTCTGAGCCGGCTCACTCCCGGCTCAAATGCACCTGGGGCGCGATTTTCACCAGCTTTAGTAGATGGATGATTCCAGAATCTATATTTTATATTATTGTGCCTATCAGGTGATCTAGTAGTGTTCATAAGGGGCAAAAAAAAAGATAAAAGAGCTCTGGAAACACCGAGAGCCAGGAAAGCGGCGTTTTAGCTCAGGTACACGGGCAGTACGTCGATCCACCAAATAATTAGAGTTGTAGGTACACTTAATTCAATACATATAGTTTATTCTTTTCATCAAATTAATCAGATTAGTTAATATTTATTTATATTTTTTCTGATAAGAGTTATAAAAATACCTTCAGCAAATCAACGACTAGATCTCTAATCACTACTATAAAACACCAAATCACTGCTAGTCATCACTTCCGAATATTGGAACCGGCAGTGATTGGTCGACAGTAATAAACCGATATCACTGCCAATTTGTATACGAACCGGAAGTAATAGTCTATCACTCGTTAAAATAAAAAAAAATTGTACATAGACCACCCTATATTTACTACGCACGGTCTCGCCTGTCCCAAGTTACAAGTCACGCGATTTTTCACGCAAAATACGCGATATGACCTGCTGCTCCGTGCGAACACCACTTACCATCTCACCTAACATACACTTTTCAACTACTATAAGATATAATTTTCTTTTATCCCTTCATATCCGAAAGTTTCAACGATTATTTGGATATCTAAATGACTTCGAATAAAAAAGTTGTCAACTACGAAGTTGTAGATCTCATTGAGAGCTGCAATTTTCATATAAATTTTGTCTCCATCCGACTCCGAATGAAAAAGTTATGATTTTTCAAAAATATTATCACTGATTCCAAGCCGACAGTGATACTATTATCACTGACTTCCTCCATTATCACTGCCGGTTCTTCTTAAGAACCAACAGTAATAGTATCACTGCCGGGTTTTTTCAGAATCGACAGCACTGTCGATTCTTCTTCGATCGAGCATTTGTGTTGGTCTAACTTAGGAACCGACAGTGATAGTGTTATCACTGTCGGTTCTAGTCGAACAAGCAGTGATAGGACGGTAAGAAAGAAGTTTTTTTAGTAGTGAATATTTATCCTATACTACTATTATAATACGATGTAAAATGTCTAAATAATTAATAATGGACGCAAGACAACTCAGGCCAACTAAAAACGTACCACTCGCGCGCGACACCGCGTCAGATCACAGACGCCGCGGCCCGTCGGATCGGATCGGGGCCGGCGTCGATCACCACCAGCAGCGACAGGATGCCTCGGCCTGGCTAGTTAGTTCATGGATCATCAGGAAGACGAAACTGGGTCTCGTCTGCATATGTCGCAGGACCGTCCTGTCCAACTTGTATACGGGCCATGGGTTATATGGATCTGGTGGTGTTTGTATCATCGTCGAGCAAGCCGTGTGCTCGACTGCCCGTGTCCAACATCCAAATTGATTCATGGCTTCATGCGTCACACGGCAATGGACAAAATAGCTTTCGGTGATGGACACATGAAAGATTCCCCTTCTCTCATTGGGTAGCGCTGGGACAGTATGGGTCAGAACACAAATTGGGCCACAAAACGCTTGGTGTAGCCCTCGTTTCTGCCGCCGCCGCGTCTCTAACTGTGGTGCGGTGGCGATGATGAGTTTTTGTTAAAGGTTAGAAATCGATAATAAATTTATAACTTTGGGTAGCTTCGGGTTAACAAAGTCAAGCACGAAAATAGTGGCACACGATGTATACAGGTTCAGGCCTCTGGCTAGAGTAACACCCTATAGTGGATCAAGAATAAAGCGAATTGTCTAGCCCTAATTACAATGAAGGTTGGATCTAAGCAATGACTAAACTATGATTGGAGGTTGATGAAGCACGGGTCGTCGACTCACGGTTGCTCTGCGTCTTGTAAAAGCTCTAAAAAGCCTTCTCTTCTTCTGGTCTGGAAGTCCTCGCCTTGAGGATGCCTATTGCCGGTCTTATATAATCGGAGTAGCCCGACCTCATGTCGAGTTATAGTCGATTTGTGATACTAGATCGTAGCCGATAAGGAGTCCATCGTCGTGTGATCTTCGCAGCATATCCAAACTTTCCTAGATACCAAGCGTACTCAAATCGGTTTTCTTGTAACGAAAAAGTGATCAAGTCCTTCCTAATATAGAAATATCCTCTCCGCGTATATCGTATCTCATAGAATTGGGCACGTGGTATCTAGAGTTTCTATATGTCATCAGAACGTATCCTTCACGTATCCTACACGTACTCATACCCAATATTTAGATATTCAACAGTAGCCCCCGAACTCTACCCAACGAAGGATCCGTTCAAGCGCTAGGTCGATTACTGCCAAGTTCTGTCTTGGTCGAGTAATGCCCCGCCGACTTGTGGTCGAACGATTCGAGTAGATTGGGAATCGCTAAGTATCGAGTAGGGATGTTGTTGTTAAACAACTAGGTATTATTTGTGTTTTAGATTTGAAAATTAAGCTAATTTTCAAATCTAAAACACAAATAATACCTAGTTGTTTAACAATCCAGAAACCTTATTGCCGCCCCCGTGCAGGTTCTCTCAGCGGCAACGGTTCGGAGATCCCGCTCTCCTTGCCTCGCGGTGCACGCCAAGAGCAAGGTCGGTGAAGAACAAGCGCAAAGACAAAAAGCGCAAATACGATCACCGTGGATGAACACGAGTATCGAGCCAAAAATCAATCTGCGCTATCATGCGGGCGTCTGCATTTTATAGCCTCACACGATGCGGTCACCATTAAATGCTAGTAACTACAGGTCATTCAATTGACAGTTTCTATTAGAAACTGACGCCATTATCATGGCTGTTTCAATTCTCAGTAAATGACCCAATTAATTCACTAATAATAGAGAGAAACCGAAAATTTAAAAAGGGTTTAAACGTACCAGGAATTTAATCCACGGCACGGTGACTCGCGACGTCGCAAGTCACAAGTCACGCGGGAAAAACATGCGGTAATTCGCGAAATACGCGCGCGCGCGCGTGCGTGTGACTTTAGCCAGCTCCTCACCCTCCATATGCCTCATTACAAGATATGGTGGGAGCTCTCCCTTTTAAATTGGTATTCTCCCCTCTCAACTAGCAATATGGTACTATTATTTGTAGCTTTGGCATTAGAGATAAATGGGCCACTTGGGCCTCATTTCTAACAATCCCCCACCAATGCCGAAGTTGACAAAGGCTCAAAAAATTTGATCACTGTGCTCAATCTTCGTTTAATATATCAGTGTTTTGATGTAAGTCCCATACGGGTTGAACTTTCACCTAGAGTAACGTGATCCATCCTCCCACAGCTAATGAATGGACTAAGCCTTGAATTCATAGCTTTGTGTGGTTTGATTTCACCCGAAATCTTAACTGATACTAGGCTGCCAAAGAACTTCACCTCAACGGAGCGTTAAATGGTCATGCTCCCTAATCTTCTCATGAGCTTTCTAGAGAATGCCCCTTTCTCGTGAACTGCGACCTCACAGTTAGGCTCAAGTAGGTGTATTCATTTTAGGTATCCTGTAGGCCAATACCTTTTTCCTTTGACACTAGAATACATTAAGGCTTTAAGCCAACCTTCCATACAGTTCGAGAGTACTTTGTCTATTTGGACACAGTACAAATTTAATAATATGTACTCTCTTGTTACAACATCAACTTGTTTTTCCCATTATCTAATTCACGGGATCTCCGATCAGGAAGATAAGGGTTACCGTTGTGGTGTAACTCAAATGGGCCTCATGCCCATGTCCATAGACGCAATGGAAATCGCTTTCCTTGCAAGTCCTTTTGTAAAAGGATCGCGATTTTCTCGAGACGAATATAATTCACAGCAATAACTCGAGTTTATCAATTTTTCGACGAGTTTTAAGCTTACGCTTCACATATGCGGAGGACTTCATGTTATCTTTAGTACTCATAACCTTAGTCAACTTTGTTTGGTTATCGCGGTACATTAAGATCACCGGTATTGGTTTCTCAACCAATGGCAAGTCCAACAATAGCTCTCTAAGCCAATCAGCCTCAACAATGGGTGTGTCTAGTGCTACGAGTTCAGCTTCCATGGTTGACCTCGTCAATATGGTCTGCTTGCAAGACCTCCATGAAACCGCAGCGACAACTAAAGTAAAAACATAGCCACTTGTAGCTTTGATCTCATCCGCATCGAGATCCAATTGGAATCACTATATCCTTCTAAAGCAGATGGATACCGGTATAGTGTATTCCATAAGATGTTGTGCCTCTCAAGTAGCGCAACACCCTTTCAAGTGCCTCCCAATGATCATCTCCGGGTTAGATGTAAACCGCTTAATTTGCTCACAAACAAATGAGATATCGTGCCTTGTTGCACTGACTAGATACATAAGGGACCCAATAATTTGTGAATATCTCAATTGATCTTTTCCTAACCCTTGATTTTTCCGAAGCTTAACACTTGGATCATAAGGTGTTGGGGAGATTTTGCAATTCTCAAACCCGAATTGACTCAAAATTTTCTCAGCATAATGGGATTGGTGCAAAATGATCCCATCCTCATTCTTGATCAATTTAATATTCAGAATAACATCTGCCTCTCCCAAGTCTTTCATATCAAAGCTTTGAGATAAGAAAGTTTTGACCTCGTCAATTACAGCAGTGTTTGTCCCAAATATAAGTATGTCATCAACATACAAACACAAAATAACACATTGACCCCACCATAACGATAGTATACACACTTATCGCCTCATTAACAAAAAACCAGCAGATGTTAAAGTTTTATCAAACTTTTCGTGCCATTGCTTAGGAGCCTGCTTTAGGCCATACAAGGATTTTAATAATTTGCACACTTTATTTTCCTGTCCAGTAATCACATAACCATCTGGTTGCTCCATATAGATTTCTTCCTCCAACTCTCCATTAAGGAAAGCTGTCTTTACATCCATTTGATGGACGTGTAGACCATGGGAAGCAGCTAATGCTATGAGCACTCTAATGGTGGTTAATCTGCTCACAGGAGAATAAGTATCAAAATAATCCTCTTCTTTTTAGGTATAACCCTTGGCCACAAGTCTTGCCTTGTACTTACCATGATACCATCAGGCCTCATTTTCTTTTTGAAGATCCACTTGCATCCAACAGGTTTGCACCCACTAGGAAGATCAGTGATCTCCCAAGTCCCGTTAGCCATGATGGAATCCATCTCGCTACGGACCGCCTCTTTCCAATACTCAGCATCAGGTAGTGCATAAGCCTCTGAAAGAGATTTTGGCACATCATCCACGAGGTATACAATAAAGTCGTCGCCAAAGGTTTTCTCAACCTTTTGTCTCTTGCTCCTACGAGGAGCCTCTGCGACTAAATTGTTATCCTCCTCAGAATTATCTTCTACTGGTAGTGTATCACTTATTGGTTCAGAAATAGTGGTAGGTTCAATATTATTATTATTATTATCAGTTTGATTTTTCTCAGTTATTGAAGTCCTTCCTGCTCTCATAGGATAAATATCCTCAAAAAATGAAGCATCTCTAGACTCCATTATTGTATTAGAAATAATCTCAGGAGTTTCTGATTTTACTACTAAAAATCTATAGGCCGTGCTGTTATGTGCATATCCTAGAAAAATACAATCGACTGTTTTAGGTCCAAGCTTTCTCTTTTTCTGCAATGGTATATTGACTTTTGCCAAACACCCCCAAGTTCGCAGAAAATTAACATTAGGTTTTCTCCTTTCCATCCTCATACGGAGTAATCTCACACCTTTTAGTGATTACTCATTTAGGACAAAATTCTTAGTTAATATAGCTTCCCCACCACATTTTAGGCATCTGGCACTCTCCAACATGGCATTCACCAAGTCTGTTAGTGTTCGGTTTTTCCTCTCAGCTACCCCATTTGATTGGGGAGAATATGGTGGTGTAACTTCATGGATTATACCATGCTCGTAAGCAATCGGGAGAATTCATGAGAGATATACTCTCCTCCACGATCAGACCTTAGTCGTTTAATTTTCTTTTCTAGTTGGTTCTCAACCTCGACCTTATAAATTTTGAAGTAGTTTAAAGCTTCATCCTTTGTTTATAGCAAATACACATAACAATAACGAGTTGCATCATCTATAAAAGTTAGAAAATATCTTTTGCCTCCTTTTGTCAACAATCCATTCATCTCACACAGGTCAGAATGGACAAGATCTAGTGGCGCCAAGTTCTTTTCTTCCTCTAATCCCTTAAAGGGTTTTCTTGGTTGCTTTGCTTGCACACAAGAATGGCACTTTGATCCTTTGACAATATCACATTTTGAAATTAATTGTAATCTGGACATTCGAGCAATGGTATCATAACCAATATGACATAAACGAGAATGCCAAACATTGGATTCACAATTATTAACTTGAGTAGCAACATTTAAATTTAAACAAGGCTCTAGTACACTTAAGCGGAACAGGCCTCCGCTTTCATAACCTTTTCCAATAAAGTTTCCAAACTTGGACATTACAACTTTATTAGACTCGAATACTAGCTTATAGCCATCTCGACATAATAGGGAACCACCGACAAGGTTCTTATTTATTGTTGGCGCATCTTTGCACGTTCTTTAAGTGGACAATCTTCCCTGAAGTAAGCCTCGGATCCACCATGCCAACACCAAGAACAAAAGCATGCGACCCGTTCCCCATTAGGACGGAGGAAGCCCTGCTTTGCTGGTAAGAAAAAATAGAGATATGTCGAACATACGTGAACATTTGCACCGTATCAACCCACCAATCGGTGGATTGACATCTTGAAAAAACAACGGGAGAATTACCATACCCTCTGAAGTAGTTCCCTCACTTATGGTCACGTTGGCGGTTTTCTTGCCTTGCTCATTTGGCTTTGTTCTTGCGAAGCAGCAGTCTTTAGCCATGTGACCATTTTTTCCGCACACAAAGCAGGTAATGTTCTTCATATCTTTCTGCTCAAACTTCTTCTTCTTGAAGCTAGTATTTTGTTTGGTTTCAAGCCTTTGTTGTTGTTGCCACCCTTCTTCTCAATCACATTTGCGTTGTTTGGTTCTGAGAAGAACTTTTGGCGCATCTTTGGCTCGGCTTTTTCTTCCACGTCGAGGCGAATGAGATCTTCAATAGAAATCTCTTCCTCTTGTGTTTTAGACCAGTGGCAAAATTCCTCCAAGATGGGAAGTTTAGCCACAATGCCCGCGACCACAAATTTTTCAGGTAAAGCACATCCCAAATGTGCAATCTCGCCACTAGTAGCTGAAACTCATGCGCTTGAGCAACAATCGATTTAGACTCATCAATGGTAAAATTGAACAATTGCTCGTGACGTATACAACCAATGACCGACCTCGACTACGCATATTTTTGTTCAAGAGCCAACCACAACTCAAATGGCGGATGTGTAACTCATATACACATCATATAAGCGATCTGCCAAGATGGTCGAATGCAGCCCAATGCGGTGTTATTCGCATTCTCAAACTGCGTATTTTCCTCATCCGTAAGCGGGTATTGAGGAAAATCACCCACCACATACCAGAGACATGAGCCAAAACTTGGCTCTAGTTCGCCACCTACTGGAAGTTCGACCATTGAACCTCTCGGGTTTCATGGCATCACTTGCACCGACCATTCTTTGAATCACAATCACACAAATAATACCAGTAAGGTTTCTGGATTGTTAAACAACTAGGTATTATTTGTGTTTTAGATTTGAAAATTAGCTTAATTTTCAAATCTAAAACACAAATAATACCTAGTTGTTTAACAATCGTAAACCTTATATTACCCCCGCTGCGAGTTCTCGTGGCAACGGTTCGGAGATCCCGCTCTCCTTGCTTGCGGTGCACGCCAAGAGCAAGGTCGGTGAAGAACAAGCGCAGCACAAAAACGCAACACAGATCACCGTGGATGAACACGAGTATCAGAGCCAAAAATCAACTGCGCTATCCATGCGGGCGTCTGCAGTTTTATAGCCTCACACCGAACGGTCACCATTAAATGCTAGTGCTGCAGGTCATTCAATTGTGATTTCTATTAGAAATCGACGCCATTATCATGGCTGTTTCAATTCTCGATAAATGACCCAATTAATTCACTAATAATAGAGAGAAACCGAAAATTTAAAAGGGTTTAAGCGTGCAGAATTTAATCCACGGCACGGTGACTCGCGACGTCGCAAGTCACAAGTCACGCGGGAAAAACACGCGGTAATTCGCGAAATACGCGCGCGCGGCGTGCGTGTGACTTTAGCCAGCTCCTCACCCTCCATATGCCTCATTACAAGATATGGTGGGAGCTCTCCCTTTTAAATTGGTATTCTCCCCTCTCAACTAGCAATATGGTACTATTATTTGTAGCTTTGGCATTAGAGATAAATGGGCCACTTGGGCCTCATTTCTAACAGTTGTCGGGTCGAGCGCCCTTCCATCAGCCCAATTCGAGTCCTTAGGTTAGCCGCAAGTTACTCGATGTCGACTCATCGACTCGACTCTGAGCAGAGTTAGAAAAAATCTAGAAAATCTAAATGTTGGGCAGTTGAGAATTTATTGCTCTCGTCTGCAATGACAAGATTGGTGCAGTACCATCATTCCGCTTTTCGCGCCGATTGAAGCGTCGTGTCATGGGGAGTAAACCATTCGCCTGAAAAGGTTTTTGGCTTATAAATTCTCAGATCCAGAATTGTAACCATTCTCCTCCGTTTTTCCTTCAGTCTTACTCTCGAAGCCTCGGTCACACCCCTTAAACCCTAGCGCCGCCATCTTCAAAGAATCTGTCGCACATTTTCCTCAATGGCATCTAGCCCTTTAGCCATCGTCGAAGTTGCTCCACCGCTCGAGAAGAAACCTGAGATGGCCGAAGCGGTCTTCGAGGATGAGGCCCTCCAGAGGGTGTGACAGAAACCAATGATGATGGAGAAGCGTCTTGCCGAATTGGTGAAGGATGGCTTCGTTCCTCCTCGGGAGTTCTTCCATTGGAGGCTGTCACAAGGTGAGCCGTATCCCACCCCCCAAAATGAGGATGGGACAGTTGTGTTCAAGGCCTTCTTCCGCTGCGGACTCGATTTTTCCCCTTCTCTTTTCCTGCTCTCGGTTCTTGAATTCTATCAAATCCAGCTTTTCCACCTGAGTCCCAATTCAATCACCATGCTCAGCGTGTTTATCCATCTCTGTGAGGCCTATCTTGGTATCCAGCCCAGCCTCAATCTATTCCGCCACTTCTATAGTCTGAAGAGAGCGATGAAAAATGATGCTTTTGGGGGTGCCGATTTCCACCTTCGCAGCAGAGTATCGAGTACATACATTCCAGTCCCCGTAACCTCTCCCTAGCAGTCAGACTAGAAGAAGTGGTAGTTTTACATCACCTCTTCAGACACCGTGAATTGCCCTCTAACTTATCGACCACTCTTCCCCAATCTGATTGATCTATAGACGAAAGTCCCTCCTTCGATCGCCAGTAATGCTCATTACATCCCGAAGATCGAGGAGTTGAGAAAGATCGGGTTAACTGGGTGGCATGTAGCCAAAGATTTCATCATGCGCCGATCGAGTCCGCTGAAGTGCCGGGATCACTTGGCCTGGGACTACTCCAGAGTCGATAATGCCACCAGGGACAATCCTGAAAATAAGCACTTGTAATACACTTTTTCTCTTTGCTTTAGTCGATGAGTGGTGAGCTGACTCGCTGTTTGCCCGATCTGTCGGACTCAGACATCTCCTCCAGGCTGAGCAAAATGTTCCAGGGCTCAGAACTTGGTGCTTGCGGCATCAAGGCGTATTCGCTCGCCAATCCTCGGGTGAAGGTGAGTACTGCATCGTGGCTTGTAATGCATCGTCCGTGCATTTGTCATCCACCTTAACCCAGCATCTCCTCAGGAGGCCAAGTTTGATGATGAAAGTGGGCTGATCGAGGAAGTCATCGGCCTGAAAGATGACGAGCCGATCTGAGACGATGATCAAGCATCGGGCTCTGTCCTCGCCAATGTCGTTCCTCCCTTGAACAATCCAGCGCCTATCATCGACCCAAGCGAGGGTGAGACGGCTTTGGAGCAAGAGGCGGCCAAATCCCCTTGAGCTAGGAGGTCGGTATCTCCAGCGCACCATCAACCAGTCAAATGGCCTTGGACCTCATCATCGAGACCATCCGACCAGGTGACCTTCAATCGCTCATTTGGGTGTTATGAGATTGCTTATGACGTAATCCAACAGATTTTGGACGATTAGCGGGGCCACCTGGAGGACCGATGTGCAGAAGTTGGTGACTCCCGCGCAAACGTCTCCTCGAACGGGATCTCCATTGACCAGAGCGGTCGAGCAGGTTAACACCACTATCGGTCAGCGCTTGCTGAATTCATAAACTTTTTTGTTCATAGCAACCATCTGTTTGCAGGCTTCACCGTTGGTCACTGACCCGCCTGCGCCATCCCCTCGATCGGCTGCGCCAATCGAGAAGCCGGCTGTCGGGACCAGATCGGTCCTGGCGAAATCAACTGTGCAGAAGAAGAACGTGCATGCAAAGTTTTGACTGGCGAAGTAAGTTACCTCTCCTTCACGATTCTTTCTTTTTCTTTTGGAGATGCTAAGCAGAGAATCTCCTACAGTGCATCTAGCGACGCGGTTGACAATATCGCTACCGCTGCCTTGTCGTCTCTCGGCACGGTCGCCATCGGCACAGCTCCTCCTCCGGCAGCTCCTGCTACAACAATAGGTCAACCTCCTTCAACTTCTCAAGCGACTCTAGAATATTGGTCTATCCTAAAGCCCCAGTTTCTGGTATGCGATTACAACCAATCTTTTTCCCATGCTCTGCTTTATCCTCTGTTTTGCTTTTTGACGCCTATTGCTTCTTTCTATAGCGCGCAACGGATACCTTGCATAAAGTTGAAACTTTTTGCGAGCAGACCCATCAACAAAATGAGCAACTCACGACTTCCAGCCAACAAGTGCTCAAGATGAAAGACACCGAACTGGCGGCACTCAGGGCCGAGCTGAGAACTGCCAAAGCTGAGGCCGAGAAGCAAAAGGGAGAGGCGAAGAAGCTAAGTGCGGAGGCAAAGAAGCTAAAGGCGAAGGCAGAGAAGCTAAAGGCTGAAAAGGCTGTCGCCGATGCTGCGTGACTCAAGGCCAAAGTCAGTCGAGACAAGGCAGAAGCAGGCAGGAAGGTGATCGACGTCGAAAAGGCTGCAGTAGATGTGGCACTTGTCACTCTGTAGTCAGAGACACTCGAACACATGACCTCATCTGCACACCTTGCGACTTCCCACGCGCTCGGCCTGGTAAAGAGCCACCATCTTGGCCTGGACCTCTCGATATTGGACAAAGGCTTTGCGTATGAGGTGGGTGAGGTTGTCGGTTACACCGAGTCCTTGGAAGACCTTGTTGAGAGGTTCGTGGCCCAACTAGAGCTGTCTCTTGCCAGCGATGATGACGATGCCAGATAGAATTTTTAGGCTTGAACATGCCGATGTAATGTTGCTACTATGGTCTTCAATGAAAATGCTAATTAATTTGCTTGTCTATCGTGCTTCGCCTGCTATTTCCTTGTCGATGAAATAGAGTAACACAAGTAGATGCAAATCCGATTTAGTACTTATAGACTCTCAGTAAGAAGCTTCGTTGCCAAACGTATGCATAATTGTATCTGCACACAAGGCTAAAAAACTTTCACCAAATTGTATCTACATACAAGGCTAAAAACTTTCACCAAATTGTATCTGCATACACTTGGAGAGGCCTTATAACATAAACGCTATCCAAGTCAAAGTGAAAACTACACGATTTTTGCAAGCTTTTATCGACCATACAACTTAAACTTTGTAGCAATTAGGAACTTGCTGAGCAGTGCATGTAGAATCGACTAGAGGTCTCGTCTCCCGCCGTCCGCTGAGCTTTAGATGTCTGACAATCTAGTGCTCATATACACGCAGGATAGTCGTCGGGTTCAGACTTGGCCACACTTTGGTTTTGGTTGCATATATGCTAAGTACACGATCAAGTAAATCCGTGCAAAAAATCGCATGTAAATGTAAAAGAAAAAAAATGAAATTGTGCCTACAGCGCCCAGCTTGATAGCAGTATTGACTAGGTAATAGAACAAGGTACCGAGTTACCTGTAGCCCCCGACTCCTTACTAGATGATATCATCGAGTAGGGAGTAGAGTGTCGTAAGCATAACGTCGTGATGTAGCCCCCAACTATTTGCTCGATAGCTGGATTGAGCGAAACATGAAGCATCAGCACAACAGATACCTGTTGCAACTCTGAACCTCTTATTCGATAGATTTATCGACCCGAGAATGAAGCCAGGTGAAGAAAAGATCGAGTGATGTAGCCCCCGACTTCCTGCTCGATAACCATATCGAGAACAAAGTAGAGCATAAGCATAAAAAATAGTGGCCCTCGGCCATACACTCGGGCGCATGAGCCCCCGAGTATATTGGTAAGGCCCAGCATTTATTTATTTATTAAGATTCGAACGGTTGGACACTGTTGCCATCTTCGCGCCTCCTCAGCTTCCACACGGTGCGTCATAATTTAACGTCTCTTTGATTTCCATATTTACGTGAAAGTGCAATAGACACCTCATGGATTGGGACCGACGCGAAGCTTGATGAAGCGGTTGCCACAACGCGACCTGTTCCCAGAGCGATAAATAGACGGGACTCGTAGTCGTCTGACACAATCCGTTTTCTTGTCTTCCGCTCGTAGCGTCTTAGTTCTTCAACCGTGTCCATGGCCTCTACTCTACCATCATCCCCTTCTGTGGATATCCTTAGAGAGTCCCCTCCCCCTATGTCGTTGGCCATAGTCTCTCCAGAGCGGATCATCATTTCCTTCGATGATAAGAGATCGACTGGGAGGCTATTGAGAGGGAGGTTTGGTCGGAGGAAAAAGAAGAGGTCACCAGCAAACTGTGCGTCACCATCGAAGAAGATGAGGTCACCTCTGCTGCCCTCACGAGAGCAGATGCTGCCACCGTCGCCAGAGGAGAAGAAGGTGAAGCTCAAAACAGCTTCATCAGCCTGGCGCCCGCTCGTGCTTCACGCTCTACCGGCGCTCCAAGGCTTTTGACGACGGAGAGGTCGCCCTCTCCATCGACAAGCGGCCGGGTCTTCGCATCCTCTTCCGGCCCATACAGAGGGTGCAGGCCCATTCTGAAGACTATCATCTTCCAGTCCCCATGGATACAGGAGAGGCGGCGCGATGCCTCTAAGAACAAGTAGTAGTAGCGTACCTGCCTCAAATGTAATAGGATAACTTTTGTTTAGTAAATTTTAATAAACTCGTACTTACATGAATTTTGGCTGCGATGCATTGTCTTTTTTATTTACGTATGAAATCTTCTTAGTTGATCGATGTTCCATGAGTTGTCAATCATCGTTCCTTCCGACGTCGATAGCCGTACTGATCCTGGTCGAGTCATTTCAACCACCACGTAGGGACCTTCCTACTTAGGTGATAGCTTATTACGATTATCTTACTTTTTCACCTTTCATAATACTAAGTTCCCAGCGGTGAGCGCTCTTTCTTGGACTCTCTGGGCATGATATCTGCGTAAGGCCTGCTGATACTTGGCCGCTCGAATGGATGCTCGATCTCTGTACTCCTCGAGTAGATTTACATCATTTGTTCGCACCTGCTCCTATTCCTCTTCCGAGTAGTTGTTCACATGAGGTAACCTGAACGTTAACTCAATTAGAAGCACTGTTTCTGCTCTGTAGACCAAGAAAAATGGTGTTTCACCAGTGGCTCGACTAGTCGACATACGAACAACCCATAGTACCGAGGGAAGTTATTTCGCCCACCGGGTCAAGTAAGCCTTGAGCCTATCGAACAGATGAGTCTTGATCCCCTACAGGATTAAGCCATTGACATGTTCGACCTGACCGTTACTCTGAGGGTGAGCGACTGAAGCGAAACAAAGTTTGATACCCAATTCTTCGCAAAAGGCTATGAAAGCGTTGCTTTTGAACTGGCTACCATTGTCTATAATTACTCGATTAGGGATGTCGAATCGAGTAACGATGCTCCTCACGAACTTCTTAGCCGCTTCTGAGGTGACGTTCCTGATGGGTTTGGCTTCGATCCACTTGGTGAACGTGTCGATTGCCACGAACAAGAACTTGTAACCTCCTTGGGCTCTTAGGAATGGTCCCAAGATATCCAAGCCCCAAACGGAGAAAGTCCAAGACAGGAATAGTTTACAGGGCTTGGGCTAGTCGGGTGGTTTGCTTACCATAAAATTGGCAACTCTCGCACTTCTTCACCAACTCGTAAGCATCTTGGAGGGCAGTCGGCCAATAGAACCCTTGTCGAAAAATATTTTCGACTAAAGTGCGATAGGACGTATGGTTGCCATAGATGCCTCCATGGACATCGAGCAATATCTTATTGCCCTCTTCCTAAGTGACGCACTTCATCAAGATTCTGTTACTCCCCTTTCGGTAGAGCTTGTCGTCTACGAATGCGTATAGCTTGGACTTATGTGCAATTTTCTCGGCTGTTGCATCATCATTAGGGAGCTCCCGACCTTCGAGATAGGCTTGGAATGGAGTCATCTAAGTCGGCTCGCGTTCGAGTAGTGCAACTTTCGTGTCTGAGGATTCTACCTCGCTGACCCGACCAGACTGCTGGTCGAGTTGGGCAACATTTGTCTCCCGTACAAGGGAGATAGATGGTTTAAGGAGTTTCTCGACGAAGACTCCTGTGGGAGTGGATGAACGGGACGAATCGAGCCTGGCAAGTTCGTCGACGGTGGAGTTGTCACTTCACCTAATATGCCTTACCTCAAGCCCTTTGAATTTGTGCTCTAGCTTGCGAACCTCGTTCAGATATACCGCCATGTTGTCATCCGAGCACTGGTACTCCTTCTGCACTTGGTTTGCAACTAGCTGTGAGTCCCCTTTAACGACTAGTCACTTGATCCCAAGTGACGCAACTATGAGGAACCCGTTGACCAGTTCCTCGTATTCTGCAACATTGTTTGAAGCTTGAAAATCGAGTTGGATTACATATTTAAGCTCCTCACATGTCGGATATTTGAGCACGATGCTAGCCTCCGAGCCCTAAAGCGTTAGTGACCCATCGAAGAACATAATCCGGTGGTCATCGACCATCTCATGCTCTTTTTCCTTGACATGCGTCTACTCCGCAATGAAGTCTGCTAAGACTCCTGACTTAATGCTGGTTCGCGATGTGAAGTCAAGCTCGAACTCGTTGAGTTCGACCGCCCATTGTGCAATTCGCCCTGTTACCTCTTGGTTGCATATCACCTCCTTGAGCGGATATGTCGTCATGACCGTAATCTTGCGCGCCTAGAAGTAGTGTCGCAGCTTTCGGGAAGTCATTAGAACGGCATACAGCATTTTCTGCACTTGAGGGTATCGCTGCTTGGAGTCATGTAGGACCTCGCTCACATAGTACACAAGCATCTGGACTTTTGCCTTCTTCTCGGGGCAATCCCGCTCGACCACCAAGACCATGCTTACTACTTGAGGGGTAGCTGCAATGCACAAAAAGAACTCCTCTTTTTCATTAGGCGAGGTTAAAACTGATGGAGACGATAAGTACCTTTTCAAATCTCGAAAAGCTTCTTCTGCCTCCTTCTTGGATGACTCGGGCTTGTCGTCGTCGGACTCAGGGTCGTCGATATGGTCTCGGGATTTAGCACGAATGGCGTACTTATCTGCCAACTCGAAAAGCTCATGGGTGATTCTGATCTTTCGAATGGCGAGTTTTCCCTTCAATTCCGTGTCCTTGACGTCGTTCTCAAAGGCAAATATGACCGTCTCATCCGTGATATCAGGGATTGAGTTGCACTTGTCGCTGAAGCATCGAATGAAGCTGCGCAGCGACTCCCCCGGCTTCTGTATTACCCGATGCAAGTCATTGCGCGTTCTGGGACGTTCATACGTGCCTTGAAAGTTGGCGATGAGCTGGAACCGCAACTCCACCCATGATGATATCGATTGAGGTGGGAGGTTGAGTAACCAGGACCTCGCTGCACCATCCAGGGTGGTTAGCAAATAATTGGCCATTACCTTCTCGCTTCCTCCGGCAGCCCTCATGACTGTAGTATAAATCTGTAGCCACTCGATGGGGTTGATCTTACCTAAGTACTTCTCGACGGGGCATGGCTTGAACTTGTCGAGGACCTTGCCGTTCTCCTTGTCGAAGAGGGAACCTACGCCATACCGATCAGCGATCCCTCGAGGGTGGGAGATTGGTCCCTCAAAAGCGGGGACTTGTTTTCTCGTCGCTCGCGATCTTCACGATCAAGTTCCTCCCTTCGATCGTGAAGGACGTCTCGCAAAATCTCGTCGATCATGAGGAATATGATCTCGAAGATCCTCGGGGCATCCCCGATGGAGGTTGGAGTAAACTGACCTAGAAGCATGCTGGTTGGAGCTAGCAACCGCCGATCTTGCTGCTCGATGACAGTGGGATGGTCCCGACAGCTGACTCCTGGCGCCCTATTAGCTGGGGCGTTCGAACCTCGAGTTGGGTGCTCGAGCAGTCTGAGCTTGCACTGCATCAAGTAGCGTTTTCATCTGATCGAACACTAGAGTCATCGGGTTGCTTGGATCCAGTGTCGGAAAGGATTTCAGCAGCATGTGAGCGCACTGAATATTTGCCTCAGTGGTGCTGAAGATGTCACTATTGTTGCTCTGGTGAGACACTGCTCCTGGGGCACGACCGGGCCCGCCAGTGTGGTTGCATTGTCGAGGGATTTGCTGTCCCTGAAGATCTCGCACCCGCGCGTGGCGCGTCGTTGGATCATCGAGATCAAGTTGCTTCGATAGGTTGGCCACGATCCTAGCTGTTGGCCGTGGCTGTTAAATGTCACCGATGATCTGTAGTATCGGGAGCAACAGCTTTTGCGACCGCCGCTGTAGGATCTTGAGGCGTATACGGAGGGATATGGTGTCCCTGACCACCTGCGGCGTCTGCCCTAGGATTCCTTTCCTGGGAACTACCGGTAGTAGCACCGTTGTTGGCTCTAGCTATGAACACGTATCGATCTGTCGTGCTGCTGCCCTGGCTGTTGTGCTAGCTGCTGTGGTCGTCACTTTTGCTATCGCTCTCAGTCTTGACGTATCTGAGAACGTTGGGCTCCGTAGGGTCAAAGTCTATGAAAAACACATCTCGGCGTGGATCCCAAGAGCAGGACTCAGTAAAGCCGATGTACGTTATATCTCCGCCGGTCCACATCGATAGAGCATAGTTCCGAAGGCGATCTCAAATCTAACCGCAGGTGCTTAGTCGATGGCGGTGATCGAGCGAAAATTGTCGCACGAGTTGTCGTCGAAGGATCCGACATGAGCGCGTGCTGGAGACATGCTTGATCTGCAAAAAAATAGTTGAAGGCCCCCCACCTAGCGCGCCAACTGTCGAAGGTTAGAAATCGACAATAAACTTATAACTTCGGGTACCTTTGGGTTAGCAAAGTCAAACACGAAAATAGTGGCACACGATATATACAGGTTCAGGGCTCCGGCTGGAGTAACGCCCTACTTTTTGTGCTGATGATATATGTATGTAGTGGATCAAGAATAGAGCAAATTGTCTAGCCCTAGTTACAATGAAGATTGGATCTAGGCGATGGCTAAACTATGGTTGGAGGTTGATGAAGCACGGGTCATCGACTCAAGGTTGCTCTGTCTTGTAAAAGCTCTAAAAAGTCTTCTCTTTTTCTGGTCTAAAAGTCCTCGCCTTGAGGATGCCTACTCCCAGCCTTATATAGTCAGGGTAGCCTGACCTTAGGTCAAGTTGTAGTCGGTTTAGGATATCAGATCGTAGCTGATGAGGAGTCCATCGTCGCATAATCTTTGCAGCATATCCAAACTTCCCTGGATACCAAGCGTACTCGAGTCTGTTCCCTTGTAACGAAAAAGTGATCAAGTTCTTGATATGAAAATATCTTCTCCGCATATATCTTATCCTATATAATTGAACCTATGATATCTGGAGTTTCTATACGTCGTCAGAACGTCTATCTTTTTCATGGCAGCCAATAGGATCATCACTCACTCAACAATACTAGGGGAACGAATTGCAAATGAATTAGCCTTAAAACGGGAGAGTGAGAGCTACCAATCTTATTTTTCAGTTCTCTTGAGCACAAATGCTTGTCACAAATTTTCAGATATTTAATGCATAAGGGACCCATCTTCCATTGCCTCCCCATACTACCATGTTGCAACCAACAGAAGTGCTGAGCCAAGAACTTGATCGAGCGTGTTTAAAAACTCCCCAACAAAATATTCATACTTTAACAGAACATCATGTTCTGCAGTGAATCACTAAAATAAACAATAATTATTTTAAGGAAATAATAAAATATCCATACTACCATATAGGCCTCGCAAAATTGAACTTGCTTTAAGGAAATACTACCTTTCCTAAAGTTAAAAGGAATCCTGGCACCAGGCCGGTTTGAGCCGGCTTAGGCCGGCTCGAGTCGAGCCGAAAAAAAATACGTTTAGGTCTTTTTAAAAAAAAAATATTACATTTAAGTTCTTTTTTCTATTTTTTTACGAAAAGTAGGTTCTCAAACCGAAAAAACATTACGTTTAGATCCTTTTTCAGAAATAGAACCCCAACTAAATACCGAAAAAATAGTTCTGTTTAGATCGTTTTTATCTTTTTTTCGAATAATAAATATACTTGGAAGAAAAACTTGGTAAGAATCTAAGAAACCCATGTGCTTACGTGAACGATCTTAGTTTGGTTCGGCTGTCGCGGAGCGGAGTCAAGCAACCTTAGCAGATTCATTTTGGTCCTGCTGATCCCCATTTCGGATGCCTAGCAACAGCAAGATAAGAAACATAACTACTACACTCGAAGTCTCGAATAGCTTCACTTGCATAAAGATGAATCTGGAATAGCAAAAATTTATGAACCGCCAGAAATATAAACAAAGTAGATTAAAAATGATTTTTTTATTTCCAAAGGAAAACAAAACCACACTTCTTGGCTCGTCTAATTAAAGAGATTATTATTAAAAAGAAACGGATAAGATCCAATCCTCGAGTTGGGAATTGGGGATGACGATCGGGAAAATTAAACGGAAGTATCGATCTGCAAGAATCTGGGATTTCTTTCTCCCTAACTGGGATGGAGAGGAGTAAAAGATCTAACGGAAAAAACTGACGACGACAGCAAGCAGGATTTGGGGGCGCGACACTCGGAATCGATAAGCAGGTTGCCATCATTGGGGTGGACAAGGCGTCGGCGAGGCGCAACGGACCTCTGGGCGATCGGCTGGTCGCGGATGTTGACGTGAAGGTTTGGCGGGCGATGGATCCTGCGCCCACCGTCGGGTGTTGTGTGAGATGGTTTGGAGATGGCGACCACCAGTAACAATGTGTACAGCCGCCTCCTGCGCCGCCCCAGGTAGAGCCTGCTCCGGCTCAACCGCCATGACGATCTCGACAAGGGAGCTTCCTGCTGCTGCTACTGCGATGAAGAAGAGGATGAGGAGGGAGTTGCTATAAGTGAAATCGGTAATGCGGCGGAAGACACTACTCATCAAATCGGAGACGTGCAGGCGGTGCCAGAGCTGTCCTGGACGCTCGTCTCCTCCACCTCTCGCCGGTCCTCACGGGCGCGTAGGACTGGGCGAATGAAGGGAAGTGAGAGGCCGAGCGGGCGGCAGAGCGATCGCCTCCTCGCAGGTTCCTCGTGAGCGTGGGGGAGCGATCGTTGCGCTCGAGCAAACAGGGAACACGAAGGGGAATGATGAGAGAATCCTAAGATTTTGAGATTCTCTCGTCGATCTGTAAAAATAGGGAAACGGATCGGTAAACTGTTAGAGCTATTATTTTAACGATACTATATATGGATTACTCATTTTATCAGGCAAGGAATAGTTTGAGGAACCCGTTGGAGTTTCTCTTACCAGAGCAACCTGACGCAACTAAAGAAAATTAAGTAGGTGCATACAGTCTACATCAGAAATAGCACAAGGTACAGGTTCAATTTAATATACAAATGCCCTGTAGTTCTTCAGATATAAACCCACAGTCACACACAGATCACACTAGAAACTCATCGTTCAGTGTGCTCTGAGCTAGTCTGAAGGCTGCCCTCTGTGGGCATTTGCTGTTTTCAGCCACTTCAGTTTATGGTTACCAATGGCCCTGCAGACTGCAGTCAAGCAGAACCACGTTTTTTCAGGCTGGCACTGTCCGTCCGACAGCCTGGTCCATGAGCACAGCTCACTGCTCCTTAATAATCTAAAAACTGCCAAAGCATCAGCAGTGCCCAAGACAGCACAAAGGAAGGCTTCAAGAATGTGACGGCCAACGACTACTACGTATAATGATATAATGCTAATAATACCAGTTCACTTTGTCCATCAGCATGGAGGCACATGCACAATCCTGAGGAAACAAATCTCAGTGGATGTTCTTTATCACAATGTTTTATTTGCTATATCTTGGATTCTCGGTACAAGATGGCATCTCTCCCAGAAGGCTTTATCTATATAGACAGGAAAATACTTCTACAACACAAATGTAGTTAGAAAATTAATCAGGCAGTGCCACAACATAAGCATTGCGCACTGGGCAGTGGACAACATGAGAAAACACTTTGCTTAATCGGTCTTGTTCTGCCCTGCTTGGTTGAGTTTAACCGGGCGTGCCTCGAACCCACCTCCCTTGCGGTTCTCAAGAGTGTATGGCATGTAGGTTCCGAGGATCTTGTCCCACATGACAAAGAATGGCTGCGAGAAGTTGTACTTGTTGCCATAGAGCTGGTGGTGGATGTCATGGTAAGCGCTGTTGTTGCTGAAGAAGACATGGAGGATGTTCCCATGGAGCCACAAACCGCAGTGATCATCGACAGTCTTGATGGTTGCGAACGAGAAGAAGAATATGGCCGTCCTAGGAGTCATACCGGAGATGAGGAATGAGAGGGCGCCACCAATGGTGTCCAGAATGAGGCCCTCAAGGGGATGGTTGTAAAGAGCTCCAAAGGCATATGGGACCACAAGAGTGTGATGCTTGGAGTGGACATGCTTGTACAAGAACTTGTTGATGTGCATGTATCTGTGCATGAAGTACTGCCATGTGTCCATAACAAACATTGCAATGATAAATTGCAATGCTATGACCAAGGCAGGAGGTTGCTTCCTCACGGTACCACTTTCATCACCAATGATCTGCATTTTGATCAAGTTTCGAAATCGTGAGTACAGTAGTCGCACATGAGAAATTCATAAGGTAACTCCAGAAGCAGCATTACGAGCGTCAAAGGAGAAAATTTTCCAGTGGTATTGGATTTCCCTGCATACTATTTCAATCTTTGATGGCCACTAACTTCCTAAATTTTCAACTCATAGATTATCTCGCAACCCCTGGAAGCAATTTGCCTGACTTCACTGTAAGAGATTTCTCCAACTTGAATGTTACCGACATACTTCTGTTACTTAACAAGTAAGCTTGAGACATGCTCAACAGAGAAAGGCAACACTCAACTCTTGGCTCCTCAATTAATCTCAGAACCTTTCTTTCTTTCTTTTTTTATCTTTATAACAAAGGATGTATTGATGTAAACACTAAACAGTGGATTTGTTCGCTACTAGCCTCAAGACTCGGTAAAAGTGCTACTAGCCAGGTACCGCGGTCTAAAAAAGGCCTGAACTCTTTTATTTCACCTTCATTCATCAATTAGCAAGGATTAAGTTTCGAAATTGCGTGAAGGAATCATGTTACTATACTGTACTGTAACTGGACAATCAGATAATACACTAGCACAATATTACTAATCACTCAACCCATGAGTTCAGAGTACTGTAACTGCAAGTTTTCCATGGTAAGAGGAATATAATCTGAGGAGGACGATTACCGTGAAGAGGAGGAGCGAGACGGCAATTTGGAACGCCTGCTGGACGAGGACGCCCTTGACGACCGTCCACTTGGAGACGATGTTCTTGGCCTCCTCCCCCTTGGGGTGGAGCCGGTAGTCGTCCATGCCCAGACCGTCCAGCACGACGTACAACCCCGAGTACAGCCAGTACACAGCAATCGGCACGAAGGTGCCGAGCAGCTCGTCGGAGACCGCAAATGTCATCTCAGTACGGGCCCAAACACCCCAAATCTTTACCGCAGGAAGCTTCCACCGGTCGGACCCTTCGACTCTGAGCAAGAACGCAAACACCGGAGTGTTACAAAACGGTAGCAAATTGGGCTAGACACGGGTAAAAATCCCAAATCTTGAGACCAAATGGCATGGTTGCAGAGGCGCTTTCTTGGCATTATACAACCTAAATCCTAATTGAGGAACACTGACATCGATCCGTACACCACCAATAACCGCAAATGTGCAGTCCCGGATGCGATTCCTCGAAGCTGAGACCTCAAGAAAGAATTATCCTCCGAAGAATCAGGGCAGATCTTACTCTTACCAGGACAAAACAAGAGAACGCCAAGTATCCAACGGTCGTCCTAGCAAACAAAATAGGCCCTTTTGGTTTCTTGGATTGCTTCTGCTCCGAGATGGATGGACGGTGGATGGATGGATGCTGTAGACGGCTGTTTGTTCGGCGAGTATTTATAATGACGAGGGCAATGCTGAGGGGTCTGAGAAGGCCGGCGAGACCGGCCTGCTAGGTTTTTTTCTTTTTCCGGAGCCGAGACAGTGAGACTCGCTGCCTCGAGAGGCGGAGTTGGTGGAGACGAGAGGGGAAGCCGGGAAGGGAGACGAGGAGAAGGCGAGTCGCTCACTCCTCTTTGTTGTTGTTTTGAGTCTTTTGACTAATTTTAAATGGGTTTTCGGCAGCCGGAGAAGGCTTGCTTTCTTCTTGGTGCCAACGATATCGAGTTCACGCTTTTCCTCTGCTACTCGGAGTTACCGATTCCTCTCAGCCTAGCACATAAGGTTTGAAATCTCGTTTACGGATAACATCTTAAAAGTGGCCAAAATCCAAATTTTGGTCAAGATCTCGAAATTTTGGATAAATCTCAAACAAAATACAAAAGTAAAAATTCAAATCCGTTTTTTTTTCACCGAGAAAATTGAAATTTCGACCGGATTTGTCGAGATTTTAGTGAATTTGCACCGAGTGAAAAATAAGTTAAACGATATCGAAACATTTTGAAATTTTTTTTGGAAATCCCTGACACATCAATGATATTCCTATAAAATTTCAGATGATTGTCAAGTCTAACGAATTTAAAAAAATTCAAACATTACTACTGTCCTGATAAAACGCTGACCAGCAAGTTTGAACCGAATGAACAATGGAACAAACCATGTTACAAAATTTTGAATTTTTTTTGTGCATAGTTATGATGCATCACTAATATTCTCATAAAATTTCCAAGTGATGATCAAGCTTCATGAATGTTTAAAAATTCTAAAAGTGCTACTGTCCTGATAAAAGCCTTAGCGACAAACTTCAACCAAATGAAAAATGGTTCAAACCACATTAGAAAACTTTTAAAATGTTTGTGGATGTCCTGATGTATCATTAATATTTCTATAAAATTTTCATATGATAATCAAGTTTTAAAAAGTTAAAAAAATTCTGAGAGTGCTACGTCTTGATAAAAGCTTGATGATCAATACATAGATTTGCTTTAGCAATCAAAAAAGATTTAAAATTTTTACAAAAGGGTTCTAAGGAAATGCTTAAGATCTCATAAATTTTTTGAATCATTATCACACTCCAGTGAATTCATAAAATTCTTACAAGGTCACTGTACCATTTATGTTCTTTATGTTTTTGATTTTTGAAATATAACAAATGAAATTGAATTCATACATAGATTTGATTGAGAAAACAAAAAAGTTATTTTTTTGAAAATTTTAGAGGATGGTACTAACACAATTATTAAGCTCTCATAAATTGTTTGGATCATGATCACACTCAAGAAAATTTATAAAATTCTTACAAGTTACTGTCCCAATTATATTCATTCTGTTTTTTAATTTTTAAAGATAAAAACTTAAATTAAATTATTTTAAATTGTTTTTTGTATGATCACAAACTACTAACGATTGTACCATAAATTTTTCAGATCATGATCAAGCTTATACAATTTTATAAAAATCTAACAGTGTTTCGGCCAAAATTTAAAAACACCTCCAAAATCCAGTTTTTCAACAAATTTTCATCGAAGATGACTTTCTTAAAGGTTATCGGGCCAAATTCAGTCAAATCCGGCCATAAAAAGTCAAAAACCTATAAAACAAACCCGAGATTCTCAGATTATTGTAGCAATTTAAAAAATTTTACCCGGTCGGGATTTTAGATCTCGTCTCCGACCGGAATCCGAAATTTCGCCCAAGATTTCGGAGGTTTTTTAACCTTGATAGCAGATATATATATTATTTTTTCATTTAAATCGGTATAAAGTAGTCCTATATACTATATCGACGTTGATACTAGTCATACTGGCTTGATATCGGTCAATATTGACCACACTGGCTTTAAGACTGGACAATACCGGTCATATAGGTTTCGATAACGTACAATACTAGCTATACCAATAGCATTGATAATATCATCTATTGTTTATATGTTATATTTGATAGCACTACTATATATTTGAGTAATATTACAAATAAAATTTGATGTACATATAATTAACACATATATATATACTTATTCGGTAGCACTAAATTGCGCTTGCGCGTAGCTCTGCCTATTCTACGTGCGAGCAGTAACCCCGTGTCGCTGAACAAGCCAGTGTGAACGCAAACGCTTACTGTGAACGGCATACGTGCGCCAATTAATAAATGTGTTTCGTAGTTTGTACATAAATATGTTTTTTCTTTGATTTTGTTATAACTTTTGACTGACAGCTCCGATTCACAAACGATTTCCACCAGTAGGCTACTGACGACGAGAGCAACATATTGATATAAGTCTTGGCACATAAATCAGATTTTACTATCCGTACACATAAATATCACTATCGGTATACATAGTTTTACTACCATACTAGAGGTTCAGCAGCCTGTACGGTAGTAAAATGTTACGATATATTCGGTAAAAACTCATTCGTGCAACGTTTATTAGCGAGACTTATATCATTATGTTGCTCTCACCGTCAGTAAGCTATTGGTGAAAACCGTTCGTGCATCGGAGCTGTCAATAAAAAATTATAGCTAAATCAAAGAATACACAGATTCATATGCAAACTAGAAAACACATTAGAAGACATTTTTACTAGTCGGTCATGCGTCATTAGTAATATGTTTCGTAGTTTGTACATGAATTAGTTTTTTCTTTGATTTAGCCATAACTTTTTATTAACAGCTCTGATTCACAAACCATTTTCAGCAGTAGCTTACTGACGATGAGAGCAACAAACTGATATAAGACTCGGCGCATAAAACAGAATTTTCTATCTGTATATATAGATGTTACTATCGGTATACATAGATTTTACTATCATACAGTAGTAAATTGATGTATATTTGACAGTAAAATTTGATTTGTGCAACGTTTATTAGCGAGACTTATATTATGTTGTTACTGTCGTCATTAGTAATCTAATGGTGAAATTCGTTCGTGAATCGGAGCTGCGAATAAAAAGTTATGGCTAAAACAAATAAAAATCATATTCATGTATAACTAGAAAACACATCTTTGCATCTCTCGATCACACACATGCATGCAAAATTTTGTAGTTTGTACATAAGTATGTTTTTTCTTTGATTTAGCCATAACTTTTTATTGACAGCTCTGATTCACAAATCGTTTTCATCAATAGCTTACTGACGACGAGAGATATATGTCTCGGCGCATAAAACAGATTTTACTATCCGTATACATAGATGTTACTATCAGTATACATAGATTTTACTATCATACAGTAGTAAATTGATGTACATTTGGCAGTAAAATCTGATTTATATGATGTTTATTAGCGAGACTTATATCATGTTGTTCCTCTCGTCATTAGTAATCTAATAGTAAAATTCGTTCGTGAATCAGAGCTGTAAATAAAAAGCAGTAGCTAAAATAAATAAAAAACATATTCGTGTATAACTAGAAAACGCATCTTTGCATCTCTCGGTCACACACATGCATGCAAAATTTCGTAGTTTGTACATAAGTATGTTTTTTCTTTGATTTAGCCATAACTTTTTATTGACAGCTCTGGTTCACAAATCGTTTTCACTAGTAGCTTATTGACGACGAGAGCAACACATTGATATAAGTCTCGGCGTATAAAACAGATGTTACTATCAATATACATAGATTTTATTATCATATAGTAGTAAATTGATGTAAATTTGGAAGTAAAATTTTATTTATGTGAGGTTTATTAGCAAGTCTTATATCATGTTGTTCCTCTCATCATTAGTGATCTAATAGTGAAATTCGTTCGTGAATCGGGACTGTGAATAAAAATTTATGGCTAAAACAAATAAAAATCAGATTCATGTATTACTAGCAAACACATCTGCATCTCTCGGTTACACACATGCATACAAATTAATTGCGGACGATTAATCTTCCAAGGCTCGGTTGGACTGCAAAACTGACCAACGCGTAGAATGTCTTATTCTACGCGCGCGCATAGAATATGATATCTATATACTTATAAATATATGTTATTATATTAAATCTGAAATGGTATATCGGTATGACCGGTATTCAAATATAACATTTTAAGAGATAAATCGATATAGTATCCGGTACTGTATTAAAAACTATGCTGGTACCGGTAGACTGGTAGTGGTGCTGCGATGGAGGGGCCGCTGATTGACCGTGGCTACAACTAGCAGTAGCAGCTGGCTAACTATGGCCTAATGGGATTATACAACAGAGAAAATTAGGGCAGGCCGGCACACAGGATTGTAGGAGGTGGGAACTTGATTCTGTGCACGCTGAAGGACATGTTTTGACCAGGACCCAAGACATAAATGTACATACAAGTATTTTCTCTTTGGTGATGCAGAGGATCCCGTGCTATCCCTAGGAAACTGACAAACCTTTTCAGTAAATTCGCTGAAATTTTGCAAATAATCCTCATAAAACAGTTCAGTTCAGCGTGATTCTAGGATAACTCCCGTCTTTTGAACAGGGCCTAAATTTGATTCTCGAACATTTATTCATTACATACTCTACAAAAATAATAAAAAAGTGCATGTAATGAAATCGTATAACATCACTTTTACAGGACATGTATGAAAGCATACAGTATCATAGGCAAGCTTGTTAGAGCGTGTACAATAATAGAGATGATTGTTGTCTGTATATCCCTCCATGTCATCTAATGAAATACTAAAGATAATTTCTACAATATATGATATTTTAAGGTTGTCTCTGTGAGATTCTACAATCTTTTAATTATAGTATAGAAAAAATATTTATTATAAACAATAACTCATAGAATGATGATTTATGTTGTCTATATAGTCATATCTTCGTAAAGAAACAACTATAAATGGCTGACATTATATCATTGTACATGCCTTTAGGGATTCGTTAGAGCTTGAATCAGCTCATCGGTACTATGCCCGTTTTGAATTTGAAACTTCCCTAAATATCTGTGAGAATTTGAACTGTTTCCTTTTCGTAAATTATTTCGTTCTAAACAGTCCTTAATTTGAGTATTCATGACCCTTTATTTCGTTAATACCCAGCATCCCATATAGTTCGAACATTACTACACGGCTTGGCAGGCTTGTACGATGAAAAACAAATCTAGTATCTAGTCATTTGGTGCTGATTGAGGTACTCTGCCCAATTGCTGGAGCCAATCTTTGCACTAGTTCAGCCATTTATTTTCTGTACTCAGCAAATCATTGAGATGGAACATGGAACGGCCCCGCTTGGTGTTCTGCACATTTTACATCAGATATCTATTTGTATTTGGTCAATTTGGAGAAACAAGGGATACAGAAGAAACGACAAATAATTAGGTATTTAGGTTGGAACTATTCCTACACCATTGGCAATTTGGCGCTACAAAATTTTGCAAAATTCAGTAAGCAAAGGCCATAATCTATACTTGTTTGGTTAGAGAAGTGGGCAAATAAGATGTTAATGCTAAGACCGTTAGGAACTAGGAAGGCGGTTTGGAAATCCCAAAAGGCCATCCATCTTAGACTGGTACGGCGAAACGGAAAACTACCTGCTTGACCATTAGCACAATAGCACGTCCCTTGTTTGGCTGTGGGTTATTCTGGCCTGTGCGTCCTCCATATCATCACTTGGTCAGAAATGGCGTAGTTAAATATTGCAACTTTGCAACCGAAGCTCTGGGATCTGACGATTTCCTTCTGACTTCTGTTTGCCGGTAGTTCTTTTTTTTTTAGAAGAAGCTAGTAGTACATGTTAACATTTCAAATTAGACTTCTTGGCTTTTACCGTGGAATGGTTCTATCGGCCAGTCCATGCGTTGAACAAGTGCTATGCAGTTGCCAGAAAGGAATATGTGTGTGGTTTTGAAGAAAAAAACGTGAATTCTTCCGAGCTAGGAATTGGCTTACTGGCACACCGTTTATGTACGCTTGTCCTAATTAATCAATGTTTAGATTTATGTCTGCTTGCCCTAATTAACCAATGTTCAGAGTTCGCGTAGGCATGATCCCTTGTACGTGTTTGAGGAACGGAACAAGTCCCTTCATCGTCAGATCGTTCTACAGTACATGATTACAATACAAATTGGTCATAGCTCGCAGAAATTATTAGATGACCTCGTAATAATCCAGTCGACCCTAGAACGAGGTTTCTTGGCTCTTAACGAGCTGGAGCTTCAGGTGTCTGTTGGGTCTACCTACTCTAGCCTCTACACGGTAGAACCGTAGAAGCCAAAGTTGAAGCCTGACCAAAATAAACGTAACCAAGTCTGGCAAATCAAATGTTGGAATTAACCTCAAAACACTACCAGTCCATAGAGTCAGGGCGAATTTTTTATTTAAATAATATTATTTTAATCGAAATTTACGAAAATAATACGCCGAAAAGAAAAATAACAGATCTAGACACATGTCGCCATTTGAAATGGCGGTAGGCTCTCTGTA
Organism: Otatea glauca; assembly: GCA_036346275.1. NCBI lineage: Eukaryota > Viridiplantae > Streptophyta > Magnoliopsida > Poales > Poaceae > Otatea > Otatea glauca. Next base: position 37,122,184 of record CM070716.1, on the reverse strand, counting down.
TCCATTTCAAATGGGAGTCTGTAGCCAATTAAAATGGCGATAGACTCTCTCTCGCTATTTCAATGGGCAACAGAGACCCCAATCTTGCAATTAGTTTCTAAAGAAAATCATAACTTTTTCATATGATCTCGGATGAACATGAAGTTTATATGAACATTGTAGCTCTCGACGAGATCTACAACTTTGGTATACAAAATTTTTTCATTTGAATTCATTTAGAAGGCCAAAAAAAGGATAGAAGGTTCATATCTAAAAATCATAGCTATCTACATTGATTCAAATGAAAAAATAATTTATACAAAAGTTGTAGATCTCGTCGAGAGCTATAATTTTCATATAAAGTTCATCTCCATCCGAGATCATATGAAAAAGTTATGATTTTCTTCAGAAACTGACTATAGGTAAAGGGTTCTCTGTCGCCAATTGAAATGGCGACAGGCTCCTGTCGCCATTTCAATTGGCTACAGAGAGCCTGCCGCTATTTCAAATGACGAAAAGTGTCTAGATCTGTTATTTTTCTTTTCGGCGTATTATTTTCGTAAATTTCAATTAAAATAATATTATTTAAATAAAAAATTCGAGTCAGACCTACTTGACCACGATAAACCGGGTCATGCAGGCCGTGCCAACTGTACGGCCATACGTTGCGGCTTAGGAAGGCATGGCTGAGGCTGGGTCAAAGCTGCTGAAGCTGACTGTTCCTAAAGAGCCCGTGCGAACAGTTTCCGCCAGAGAGCAGCAGAACTTGTTTGGAAGTACTGTACGTCATAAAAGAGTTTAAGATAGCCATTGCATCCTTGAACCTATTCACAGAGGCAGCGGAACAGGATGGTTACCACTGCACGAAAACTGAAAGGAGAGCGTATTAGCTTTTGATGAACAAGACGCACTCACCGTCGTCACACAAGGACCACAGGACAATGAACAATGTAATACAGTATGGTGTGAGAAGGCAAAACGCGTACAAAATTTCCACAACAATCACATTGGTACCACAAAATAAATTCATCATTTGCACCCACATAATCATCCAAGTACCAAGAGGAATCCTAACATGTTCAAATCCAAAACAGGAGACCATGTTTTGACAGAAACCCTGCAAAATCCGGACAGATAGGACTCTCCCTACTAGAGCTTGGTAGCCCTTCTGCAAGACCATAAGGCCCATAACACCTGTATGTCATCAAGCCATCAAGACAGAAAAATATGAACATAAGATTCATCATTCATGGATATAACTTGCACCACAATTCAACAGCTTCGATGAACAAGGTTTGAAACTAAATGCCATTCGTCCAGTAGCAGGTTAATGGGACACAACATATTACTTAATGTAGACCCCAGCAGGAGGAATAGCGACAAACATGCTAACATCTTACAGTTTAGATACAACTTTCACCAAATGCCATCCAATGCATCTGGCAGAATAACCGGCTCAGGGCACATCATGGTAAATGCAGAGCACTAATCATCGATACACTGGTGCCCCAGCAAAGGAATAGGCTGACGAAACTGGCACACCAGGTGCATTAACCCTTGTGGAGACATACCTCTGGCTGGTTTCAGCATAAGCAGGGTTGGTTGTCTCATAAGCAGATGTCACATAGGTTGAATGATGTGGGAGGTCCATATCACGAGTGGAACGGTAGAGCTCCACACGATCAGAACGAGGAGCAATCTCTCCTGGACGGTAGAGCTCCAGATGAGCACCATGGGAGGCAATCTCTCCTGGACGGTACAGATCCTCCAAACGGGCACCACGGGAGCCAATCTCTCCTGGACGGTAGAGATCCTCCAAACGGGCACCTCGCGCAGCAATCTCTCCTGGACGGTAGAGATCCTCCACACGGGCACCACGAGCAGCAATCTCCCCAGTCCGGTAGAGCTCCATGCGATCAGCACGAGCAGACATTTCACCAGGCAATGCTGTATAATCCCTTGGAGGTATTTGATCCTTAACAGTTAACTCAGCTACAGTCCTGGCAGCAACGCTGAAATTCAAGGAGTTTGTTAGTCAAGAGCACAGTATATAGTTCGAGAGAAGAAATGGAAAGTGTGATAATAACCACAATAGTACATAACTGCGGTTTGAATTAGCAATCAAGTCCACACCTACCATACACAAAATATACCAAATCTGGATGAGACATCGACAGAAATTACTAGTAACATATGGTATATAAAATTTAAAAAATAAGAGATCGGTGCCACAACTGAAAGGAATGTCTAGTTCATTCCCTCCATGGTAGGAGACATGCATAAACCTGCCGTAAGTTTCCTTGCTTTAAACATTGCCGAAGAACATTTTCTTCATTTAGCATCATGCAAAACATACTTTTAGAACAGATTTGTAAGTCAGGACTTGCACTAAGGGCAAAATAGAACCAGTGTCTTAGTTTTCACAAGGTATGACTAAGATGACATAGATTTTCTTAGGACATGGATGGAGGAACCCCCAAGGCCCCAAATCACCAATAGAACTTTTCTCTTTTGCACTGCTTGGAGAAAACTATCAGTACAAGGGACCTGTTAACTACAATAAATTATAAACGGGCCATTATGTTTGCATGGAGGCTCACATTAACCTTACTTGGTGGCTAAATATTTTACTGGAAACAAAACCTACCCACAGCAATTCTGCACTGTACTTTGTTTTTTGACACATTGATTGCAAATAGTACATAGATACACAGCTATAATTCCTTAGCTCGTTGCACAGATATGCCCTACATTTCCTAAGATGCAAGTTACCCACAGCATTATTATATGTATAGCATCTAGGCAAGACAATATCAGCTGAAATTCTGTGGAAGAATACTAAAAGAAAATGTTAAAAAAGAAAAACTTATTATATATCTTAAAACTCAAGACGGCAATTATACAAATATTTGTAAATTAGACAACATATAAGCACTTCAGTTGCATTTGTAATGTTGAATCGGCCTTACAAGGCTGAGAGATAAAACGGAAGGAGATTGGTGTTGGATAGCTACTCTGTTCAAAATAAGGAAATTGGTCATATTCTACTAGTGTAAAGGAGGCCATAAAAATGCAAAGGGTTGCTAATTTATACTAGTAACAAGAAGTCCAAAAATATCTTCACGATTTCTTTGCAAAGGAACAAAACGGGGTTTCAAGAATCATTTCACAAAGGCAACAACTAGGTTGATCAATTTATGTCAAATTTTCAATATTTAACTAACCAATGGAAATATCTACTTAAATTAACTGAATGCTCGAGAATTCATCAAACTCCAAATGTTTTATTCTTTTAAGTGCAAGGGTTGTCCAACATGATAAAAAAGGCAAGTTCTTGGTGAAATTTCCATTGAAGATATTAGAAGATAAAATATGGTACACGAGCAGAAAAAACCTAACAAATTGTAACTTACTACTCATGCACTGGATCCACTCGAGAGCGATAGTACGAATCATCAGATGATGGAGCCACATGGTGGTAGTACGCAAGTGGGACATGCCGAGGCTCTGGCACAGAAGTCACATGATGAGGCTCTAGGGCAAGCGGAGCATGGCGAGGCTCTATGGCAAGAGGAATGTGTCGAGATTCTGGTGCAAGAGGAATGTGTCGAGATTCTGGTGGCGCTTGCTGATAATATATGTGGTGATCATCCTGGACATTAGCCAAAGAATGGCCAGGAAGTGGAGCAAAGCGTGTTGCCCTATATGAGTCCTTGGGAGGAGGAACATGTACAACCACTTGTGGGCGCCTTTCTTCAACTGGCAATGAAGGTCGCCTTTCTTCATATTGATGTGGCTGCCTTCTTTCTTCATAGTGGTGCCTTTCTTCAAGTTGATCCTTTGGAGCTGATTTATGTACATTGACAGGCTTAAATTGAGCTATTAGCCTACGAACCTGCAATAATATCACATAATCCATAGCAATAAGGTATAAATTGGCTTTCATGTTTGGAATTGCTCCCAACCATTCTTTTGAATAAATATTTATTTACACAAAAATTCCAGGGACACTCACTTGTTTAGAGTTGATCTCTGGGTTGAATTTGCTCCTCGAACTATAGTTCTCTTTGATGGCATGCTTGAAACTACTCTCAGGAAGAGGAAGGCAATCTTTATCAATCTTGAATTTCACCTACATCAGACACGTAAAAAAGTTTTGAGAACAAGAAGAATATCAACTCTTCAACATTAACTACTCTGGCATTAGGCCCATCTTAAATCAAAAGGTTGTGTATAATGTTGTGCCCATGAATTAGCGCTTGACCGTTGGAAGTACAAAAACTTCGTATATGCCGCACAAATTCTTGAAAATTTATGTCATGAGGCTAATATGGTGAGCTAGAACCCACATGTCAGTAAGATAGACAGTGGTACATACAAAATTTCAAAACTTTTCAACATACAACCTCCCAACCTTACTCATGCTAACCTTCCAACCAACCAACGGAAGTGCAATGAAACAAATTGACCCTTAATAGTAAATACAATTAGAAGACACTTGCATACAAGATACAACTAGGGTAAACATCACCAATCCTCTTAACTATGGAACTTGGACTCCATTTGCATATTACACACCCTCTTCAATTCATCATTCATCAATACCTACACTTCTCACTGTGATCAACAGTGGCCATGATCAATATCACCACAAATGGCAATTTAGCACTACCATTGGAATTACAATTGACAAGCTACATCACCTGCTTTTCTTTTTTTCTTTTTTGAGAGGGACAAGCTGCATTACTTTTGACATGATTTTGGCACATCATCAACAAACACTCCAAAGGATTTGACCAAACAACCCTTTAGCAAGTAGTGAAAAAAAAGTTTCACTAACTACCACAAGAAGCATACGGCAATGAAATTCTTAAACAAAACAAAGGCAAATGAAGGCCAACGTCATGCAAAAGAGTTATTAGGACATGTCGTGCTTTTGTACAGAAAATGATAGCGCAATATCACTTGCTATCCTTCAATGGGCCTTACTTGGAGGACATAGCTTAGCTTCTCTCAATAGCACATTATAAGCTGAGCTGCCTAGAGAAAACTGGATAGAAGGGTGTAATGCAGAACAAGCTTATCAATGCAGGCATGAGTCAAGTACAAACCCATTTTTGGGTCCTAACATGTAAACTCTTTACATGACAATTGAACAAGCTTGGGGCAAGATCTAAACCTCAAGGTTGTAAAGAGATATGATCCCTCATAAATGATTTCTCCATCCAAGGGGTTTCATTAAAAAAAATTCCATCCATTGTATCCTCACATACCTCTAAATCTACATCCATATCTCATCCAACAACTCATGTGAAGAGTCAGCATGTTAACACCCACAATATGGGTTTGCATTAGATACCTTCCCTAGAATGACCGTCGAACTAGAACTTGTGCTTAAGGGCTGACACATCTAATTACACTAACTTACATTGAATCACTCCTAAACAGAACCTTAATAATCTTAACTAAATCTTATCTAGTTAACCAACCTACGTACCTATAAATCTACATCCATATCTCATCCAATGACTCATGTGATGAAGTCAGTATGTTAGCACCCAAAAAATGGGTTTGCATTAGATACTTTCCCTAGAATGCCTGTTGAATTAGAACTTGTGCTTAAGGGCTTACACATCTAATTACACTAACTTACACTGAATCACTCCTAAACTGAACCTTAATAATCTCACTAAATCTCATCTAGTCGACCAACCATTTAAAATGAGATTATATGAGACAATCAAAAGTTCAAACCATAGGTTTCCAAGAAAATCTCACATTCGGTATATCATGTTCATAAATGCAATTGCTTGCTATAGCATATGAACCAATCATGCTTATAGCAACTTCATTACAAAGTGATTTCTTTAAATGTCATTTTCCCCTCTGAGCTGAATTAACAATGAAGTCCAATGAAGAAGAACACTCAAGCATAAAAGAGTAGGAAATTCACCGATAGAAAATATCAAAGAAATGAAAGGGTCTGTTCAGTTCTCAGAAGAATAAGAAAACATAGAATAACGTGTAGGGGTACTGAGTTAAACAGTGGCCATTCTTATAAGCTATAGCGATGCATCGCAATCATGATTGGAAAATGGAACTTTTGTTTGATGATGGCCAGCCAGAACCAGAGCTTCGCCTAACTGCATCTGTCATAATAACTTGTATAGAAGCCAAGCATCCAAGTGACCCTCTGGACATATATGGACACATGCACAAACTGTTTCTAACATGGGTAGTGAATATTCTTTTACTAGTCTATTACCTCCTTTGGAGACACTACTGATTGTTTTTTGTTGCAAACAAGGGACGCACACCCATAATTACTGCTGTTTGTAAAAGCTTACCCATACAAATGCAGAATTAAAGTTACAACTTACAACTGTTGCTAACGTCTATAATCCATACCCATCAATCTTATGAAAACGACAAGGCCATCTGGAGCCATCTGGACCTACAACAGAGCTTATTTGTTATCAGAAATAGTGTGACCCAGCAAGACACCATTTCTACTCATGCACACCATTCACTTGCGTATCAAAACCATTGGTGCACCTCAGTCTCACACATCCTTTAGAACAATACATACACCCATAAAGAGTGAAACAAACCACTCGACTACCATATTTACCACATACGGGTCTAAACAATGCAAGATCGGGATTACCTGTGCAGGGAACTTCCCATTGAATGCATCTCGGACAAGGTTCAGCCCACCCTTTGATGTCGCCTTGTACACTCCGTACAACAGCTTCAAGTCAAAATCATACAGGAACAGCTTTGCCCCTGGTCGGATATTCTCCACCATCCCAAGCTTCCCCCTGGGCAACCCAAACAAGCGGTTCTGGAAGCACTCCGGTTTAGTCTGTGCATTGCACATGAATATAAGCCCTCCTCCCGACTCATTCCCCTTCCCCTTCTTCTCCTGCTCCTTCTCCTCCCCCTTCCCATTCATAGCCCTCTCCCTAGCACGTTTTCTTTTGTTCTTCCTCCTGCAATCACCACCGCTTTTATCAGCACCCACACCATTGTTGGTGGCGGCTGCAGCATCAGCATCAGCATCAACGTCAGCCGGCTTTGGCTTTGGAGCAGCGGTGGTTGGCGTTGGTTCCAGTGCCAACGCAGCCACCGACCCTTCAGCGGCAGTTGCTGGCTCCAGCACCGTTGCCACAGGCGATGCTTCAGCAACAATGGCCGACTTCGGCACGGAGGCCGAGGAAGGTGTATCGCCGCCAGCAGGGCCCGCGGAAGTGGCCCCATTGACCGCTTCGGCGGCCGCGACCTTCTCGCCGTCGGCCTTGGCCTTCCGCTTCTTAAACGTAGACGTCTTGACAGATCCAGGGGTGGAAGCGTTCGCCTTGGACGGCCCGGCCGCCCCGCCAGCGCCGGCAGAGGCCGCCTTGGCCTTGGCGGCGTTGGTGAGCTTCTTCACCATGGCTGCTCCTCCGAGCAGCTTTGGGGAACAAACAAGAAATATCACCACAAAAATAGCACCGAATCCATCAATATCAACAAAATATCTCGAATGATAAGGCGCACGAGAGATTTAATCGTGCAGACTAGAAGAGTAATCTGGAACCAAAACTCTACGATTCAGCTAGATTGGAGAGAAATTATTTAGGGCAGAAATTAGGCGGAAACCCTAGATTACGAGTCGGGGGAGGGGTTGCAACGGCGTACCTGGGGAGAGAGCGAATGTGGTGGAATTGGAGCTTGGAAAGGGGGCCCGGAGGCGACGGGATAAATAAAGGAGCAACATTTGATCAGATCATCCTCTGATTTCATTTGGACGGCTCAGATGGAGCGGGCGGAGATGGAAGGTCTTTAATTCGCCTACAGTATCGCTCTCGCGGCCAAATCCACGGCCTCGGCGCAATTGATCACTTTTTAGAGCCCGTTTGGATCCAGCTATAGCTCCTCGATGATTTTGCTTCAACTCCTTCGAATTCGGATCTTTTGAAGAATCAAAAGCTTGAAAGAAAACATTCGGCTGGCAGAGGGGCTCCTAGATTTGGCCATACATCGACGACGATCGGCAGCATGAGGTTGAGGCGACCGGCACCGCTCGAGGCGGGGTCGAGGCGACCGGCGGTGCTCCAGGTGGCTCAGGGTTGAGGCGACCGGCAACCGAGGTCGAGGCGGCGGGGACGAGGAGCTCGCGGGGTCGAGGACCAAGCGACGGGGACAAGGCCGAGTAGGGAGTTGGAGTCGGAGGAGCGACCTGGAGGTTGATTCTCGCGTGTAGTGTTAAATTGAAGAATCGCTCCGTGCTGATTCCGCTTCCAATGAGGGGAGCATGAGGCCGTTCGATAGAGCTCCGGCTCCTCCGGACGAGAATTCGAGAGCCGGAGTGCTACCGAACGGGGCCTTAGTCTCTTTCTCTCATTTTTTATTAATTTGGCTTTCTTCCGAATAGAATTATAAATATAGCTTCGTTCCCACTGCGGAAGGCATCTTACGCCCTCCCTGATCGTGGAAGCGCCTCCCACGCTCCTCAACCGTGGCAACACCTGCTCCCGTGCTCGCCTACTCGTTGTCACGCTTGCTAGCTCCCACGCTCCCCAGACGTGATTGGGGACATGTGTCACCTGCCGCACCTTTTGCGGTGGGGAGATGGCTAAATTTACAAATATGTTCATGGAGGGGCTTGCAAAAAATGAGGTAGGTGGCTAGAAAAGTTAAAATAATTACAAAAATAGTTCTATCTTTAACCACAGAAGTGCCGATAGGCGACACGTGTCATCTGCCACATTCCTAGCTCGGTAGCTCCTTCCAAGTTGCGGGAGCACGATAGGTGACATGTCTCACCTATCGGTGCTTCTGCAGTCGGGGATGAGACTATTTTTGCAATTGCGTTCGGAAGGGAGGCCAGATTCGTAAAAAAAGTTTATCAGGGACTAGAAAAGTGATGATTTTGATATTTCTTTCTGAGTGGACCCCTCACGCACGCAATTACAGATTTGTCCGTCTTTTAGACAACAACAGTAGTGACGGATGACACCTGTCTCCTGCTGCGCTTTACTGTCACACCAGCTTCATGGTAGCAAGTAGCAACCAATAGCAACACCTATTACAGTTGGGGTGCTCGGTAGGACACCTCCTGCGGTCATGTGCCATGGCGCGTTGAGTGCAGCTAAGAGCATGCACAATGTGACTCCAGAACGACCTCAAGGAAGGAGAGAGTGCGCTTGAGGTTGACTCAAAGCACCAGAGAAAACAACCTCAACAAAAAGATTCGTTGAGTCGAACCAAAAGCTTACGCCGATGCCAAGCAAAAAGAAAAATCTCATGGGCACACCTATCATCTTGTTCTTGCGCACCGATTGGGTAGAGGACGTCGTGCCGTCGTCACTTGTGTGTGCTATGGAGGTTGGAGAGGGGATTGACATCAAGGCTACTGCTGGATCGAGGGCCGCCACCAACGGAATGAGAGCCCCCGCCATTTGAGGACCGATGCTGCCACCAGACCGATCATCGCCGTCATCGTCACCAACGTCGGATTGATCATCGCATGGCTCAATGGCCATCACTGCCACTGGATCGATGGAGAGAATGAGAGAGAGAAGGGGAAAGGACCGATTTTGAAAGAAGAGAAAGAGTGCGCACAGGAGGGAGCCAATTCGACTAAAGAAAACGCCAATGTGGCTATATAACCAAAGGATTCTACAACCCCTACTATCGTGCTTAGGGTTCGGGTTCGGAGGTTCTAGAGTTTCTTCTCGCTGCCGGTCGCCGGAGATGAGACAGTCGTTAAGAGTCGGGAGGAAGAAAACGGTGATAGCATTTGATTTTGATGCTTTTTCCCGAGTTCCATCGAAGCCGGTTCATTTTCTCTCGATCTGGAAACCTACTTGTTATCAACTTTGTCCTTTTTTGCTGATTTCGGGTGTGTCAAAGTGTCCACCAAATGATTATGTGGAGGTCCACTGCTTAACATTTGCAAGAAAAGATCCTCAGCCAGTATATAACATCCGATAATAATCTACATTATACTAGCTACATAATACTCTTTCTATTCTTTTTTAGATGTCGTTTAGACAATAATTGGCTTATTGGAACAAAAGAGAGCAGGCTAGGAACACGTCTAGTAAGACTCTTTCTATTCTGTTTTAGATGTCGTTTAGACAATAATTGGCGTATTGGAACAAAAGAGAGCGGGCTAGGAACACGCTAGTAGGAAATTTAGATTGTCGAACGTAAACAAATAGGACCCACCGTAGACCACTATAATTGCACTTCTACATTTATTTGTAGACTAGGCACGTGGAAGATGCCACCAATAGCCAAGAACCACATGCATGGAGTCCATGACAACAACTGCTTGCTTGGAGGCACGCCTACTGACATCAACCGCTACAAACTACTGGCATCAGTTCTTCATGAATTGTCAGGCAAAGACAATATAAGATATAGAGAGAATATAGCTACATCATCAAGCATCTATGTAAAAGTTATTTCCTCCGATGCAAACATCTCTTTTGTAAATGCTTAGATGTTATATTATATATTAATCACATATAGTTATACACATAAGCACCTGCTAAGCATCGATGCTTCAAAACACATATAGTTACACATAAGCACCTGCTAAGCATCAATGCTTCAAAATAAACACCTTATCTATCCTATGTGGCAAAAAAATCAGTTTCATTGCTAAACACATTTCTAAGCACCTTCATTGTACATGCTCTGAGAAGATGAGAAAATTGGCGCCAAAAGGGTGACTGACCATTGTAACACACACGTTCCCTGTTCATATTTACCACTGAGCACCCCTATTGTAACACTTTCTAATGTAATTTCACACTATCTTCTTTGCGTAGTCTCAATTTCTATACTCCCCTCGTCACTTTGGAAGATCGACTATCGTGGACAACCCTAAAATCAAGAAATTACAAGGATATACTTAGGGCATGAAAAGATGATTGATGTGAGGAAAGGCTAGAAATAACATATCACTGCCACGTAGGTTCGAAGTTTCCAATTTTCTCTAAGTGTTTAGTGTTGTAAAACGTAGTCGTTCATCCGCGTTCAATCAATAGCACGTTAATGAAATCACAAGAGGAAGAACAGGAGTACATATAAAGTAAGGGGATAAAGTTCTCTCACTTTATTAGATAGATCTCTTGTATAAAGGGGTGCCAAATATATAGAGAAACCGGCAAGAAATGAGTTTGGATTCGCCCACACATAAGAGATAGAGTCTAACCAAATACGGTTACGAATATCTTATCTCATAACATTTAGCACTAATATCCCATCTAAGAATAGGGCCGCCACATATTAAATCAATAATATTAAATCCTTAAATCCGTCCGAGACAAGCGATCTCTCTCTCTTCTCTCTTATCTCTATAGTCTTTTCTATTTGCTAGAATAGATTCCTAACATGGCGTGCTCTACAAGCCTGCACATGCAGGACCATGTCTTGATTTCCCTCCATCAACAGGGGTGAAATCAAGACATGGTTCCTACCTAACTGCACATGGAAGATTTGTAGAAATAATATGCCAAAACTAAAAATCACATAAATACACCTTTGTAGCCATTTGAAACGGTGTCATCGTTTGAAATAACAACAGCGACAGCTCCCTATCGTCATTTCAGTTGACGATAGAGGCTCTATCATCATTTGAAATGGCGATAGAGCCATGGTAAAAATGGAGTCGAGTGGCTGCTGGCTAGAACGGCTAGCAAACCGCTCGGTGCCAAAGGAGAAAAGAGAGGGGGAGGGAGAGGGAGAAGAGAAGAGGAGGGGAAGGGGAGAAGAAGAAGGGGAGGAGGAGGAGGAATGGGAGGAGGAGGGGAGAAGGAGGAGAGGTCATCGGCAATGTCGCAGGTACAATTTTTGTTTTTATGAATTATATATCGAAACATGGGTTAGCGACCAGATTAATTAGATTTATAAGTAATTAACTGTATAGAGTAGCAATAGTTGTGTACATATGTAGGTATTTATGACAGTAGCAAAAGTTATGTAGATATGTAGGTATTTGTAGATTTGTAGCACTATTTTTATGGTTTAAGATGGATCAGATTGGTCATGAAAAATTATAGAAAGTATGTGGGGTAAGATGAGTTGAAAAATTAAATTTATGTATGTTTAGCGCAGTTGTTTCATATAGGGTAGAGTAGCTTGTCGTCGTACGTTGGTCTGATCGGATATTTGTCAGATTGTATCAGATCAGAAACGGATATAGAATTTGAAGATGTTATCAACTTTTAATTTTTGAACATTTTATCAGCTTTAAATTTTTTCAAAAATTCAAACACTACCGTCCTTAATAGGAAAATATTTTAAATAAGGAGCTAAATATGCATAAAAACTCATTAATATATAATTTATTATTATAAACATAATTCAACAAAGAATACAAATGTTGGGTCATTACATGTTCGTCATGAATTTCAAAGTTTTTATGTTTCCGTTTGTATCTACGAACTCATTTTTTTGTCGTACTAACAGTGAACGCTTGAATTGCAGGTATAACGGGCAACGAGGCACGTGCACAGCTGTAGTACGAGCTACTTGACTCGATGATAGACGCGACACACCACATCCAATTGTCCACCTTGGCCTTGACGGAGGGTGAGCCGGTGATTGAGCTTGGCTCCCTCTGTTTGCACATCCCGATAAGGGCATGACAGATCAACGCGCGATGGATTCTAAGGTTAGGGCACTCATTTCACAGTTGCGTTAGGATTTAGTGTATGTATCGCACAAGCGTACTGACAATGTCTTTCCTATAGGTTGAGAGCGACATGGCTGCTTCCTTTAGCACGGATGGTGAAGGCGACAAGCACTGACGTGTAGTACAAACGTGGTGCCTCCAGGTGGTTTCTGTATGATTGGTGCTTACTGACGGCTCTCGTCTATCGCTGGAGACTAGAGACACACACATTTCACCTCCTGTGCGAGGAGATGGCCTCGATACTTGAGGATGTCAGCTACTTGCTGGGCCTTCCGTGCATTGGGGACGCGGTTGTGTGTTAGGATGTTGACCCTGAGTGGCGTACTGAGCTGATCGGTTGGTTCGACGGAGTGCTACCAGAGGAGGCAGCCTACACACCGTTCTCTAGTGTGCACGGTCCAACGCGGAAGTGCCTCATATAATTCTACGTATATATGAATTCATTTGGACATTTTCGATATCGTATGCACCATTATGTTTTACAATTAGCGAGGATGGTGGTCAGAGTAGGGGACTACGTTGTACGTCGTCACTTCAAGGCGTACCTACTATGGTTCTTCAGCTGGATCATGTTCTGCTCGTTCCATAGGGATAGTGTGGAGAAACACATGATCCAGTATACCAGGACAATAGCATACATGGACCTGGAGGAGATCCCACACCAGGCTTGGGCCCTGGCTGTACTGGCTGGCATTTACCATGCCCTTTGTGACAGGTTTCATCGCGTGGCGGATAGCTCCACTTTCGCTAGATGCCATCTACTTCTTCAGCTCTGGTCGTTCGAGCGCTTTCATATTTGACAGCCACAAATCAAGTTGGCACCTTACGGGTCAGTCCTCTACAGGGCCCTAAGGGATGATGTGGACTGTCCTACCATAGGGACGTTGTAATGTCGCTGTCGGGTTAGTAATTTCATCTCTGTTGTCAATTGTATAATAGTTTGCCATTTTCCATACTAACGTTCGCTTTTTTTGCTTTTTTCAGTAGACTTTAACTCCAATTACATCGCACACATCGTACCTCGAGTACGTCGTGATGTTCAACTAGCTGACGGAGGATTGTGTCATCTAGAGGCCATACCTCCCGGAGGTTGTAGCCACGCACACACCTCACAGCCTCTCAATGTAGTGCACCTGTCACACCGCCTTCTGGCTCACCCATCGTCACCTTTTGTACAATGTCTTTGTCGAAACCTACACCGTACACCGTGTGATGCAATAATTTGGTCTCCAACAAGCTTTCCTAGTCCCCACTGGTGACATCATCCCACCTACTGTGCATAAGTGAGTTATCCTTTACTTCACTTTCAATGGCAACACACGTTGTATGTCCTTACAAATGAGGTTAGGTTATAAATCATTTTTTGCAGGCACACACGGAAGGGTTTCAGTGGACGTGGGGGTTGGTAGCATACATGCTGCCTCACGCATAGCTGTAGGCGAATTCATTGGCGAATGTACACCAGGAGGCTGCCCCTTACGACCACGCGACGTACGACGACTACATTCGATGGTACAGCCCACACACACGCGCTCGAGTCATGTGTGTCATCGACGATCCTCTGAGGCATGTGCCCTCTACGTGGTCGACATGCACCTCACACTGCAGCTAGAACATTACACGCACATAGCGCCCCTACTCCCGACGTGCCCAGGGCTCTAGTTGATAGCGTTCGACACCGTACGCCCACATGTTTTCATGTAAACATTCACGGTATCACCTCATCTGTTAACATTCTATACATTCCATTGTGTACTAATAAAAAATTTCTTCAGCAACAAACGATGCAACACTGGATGATACCGCGACCCACTCTAGTGACCCGTACTTCGGTGATGACACCGTAGTGGACCAGTGGTTCGTCGACGTCCCCCATCAGTCGCTGGCCGTTGTAGAGAAATTGCCACCACGATGGCTGATGAATAAGCCTATACCAACCTTCTCCCAATTGCTTGAAAAATATGAAAGGAGAAGCAACAGGCCGCGCTATTCTACATGTCGGCCAGATAATCTGTATTGTCCTGAGAATCTGGAGAGGGCTCACCAACGGTGCCCCTTCTGGCAATTCTGTTGGGAGAGAGGGATGACATTACCATCACCATATACTTGCCCAATGGAGCATTATCCCTAGGATGATTGGCCAAGGCAATCGGCTAAAGATAGATTGTTTGGACCAGTACGTGATTACCCTGACAGATGTCATAAAAAGCTAATGCAAGAAAGAATTTTTGTGCCAAGTCAGGCCAAAACAGAAGCAGAAGGATCGAATTCCGCAACTCAGGAAAATCTAGCTGGTAAAATACAAAAACCGATTGAGCCTAAGCTATGGTGGTGTCCTCCTAGCCTTAGTTGATCGCAGCGTAGGTGACTCCAAAGATTGAGGACCCAGAAGTACAGAGAAGCTGATCAAGAAAACAAAGGGATCAAGCTTTCAATGAGCTTCTGTTGATCAAAATTGTTAGAAAAGAATGGAGGAAGAAAGAGCTGGTTGAAGAAGAACTAGATTTAGCCGATGAACTAGACAAACCTATGATTCGAGATGACACACCTCCAATAGAGATCAGCATGGTGTTCACCTTACCAGCCAAATTCAAAATAAAGACTGAATCGGTTAAGGAAACGTTCGCTTGGCTATGTTTGAGCGCTCGAGATGCATTCTTCGAGAAGCCCCAAGACGCTCATCGGCATCTTAAGATGCTGTATCTAAAAGGACATATTAACGGCAACCGATATCAATAATACTTGTTGACGACGGGGCAACTGTTAATTTAATGCCATACACCACCTACAAGAAGCTGGGTAAGTCCAATGAAGATCTGATTAAAACTAACATGATTTTAAACGATTTCACAGGTGACCCCACTGAGGCAAGGGGGTCATGGTGACAGAGTTGACCGTTGGCAACAAAACTTTGCCGATATTCTTTTTTGTAGTCGACGCCAAGGGCAATTATAGTGTCTTGCTTAGGCGAGATTGGATTCATGCTAATTGCTGCATACCGTCAACTATGCACCAGTTACTCGTTCAATAGAACGGGGACGAAGTTGAGGTTGTTCAAGCCGATACATCAGCTCATATTGCTTTGGCCAGTTCGGATGCAAATTGGCAGCATGAAGAAGCTGAATGCATATCGGGTAGAGCTCTGGTCGATTGTGATTTTATTTGTATCAACAAGACAAGGCTTGTTCTGACCAATGTGAGGCCAAGCACGCTTGATTGGACTGATGAGATCTTACGCTGATGGGGTTCAAATCATCAATGAATGCCTTACAGGGCAAAATGCAGAGCTATCGGCAAATGACGGATAGTTATGAGGCCATCGAAGATTTTCAAGAAATTGACAAATTAGGCCAAGGTTTTACATCGACGAATTTGTTAGAAGAAGTCAATATAGGCGATGGTGATAGGAAGGGATCGACTTTTATTAGTGCAAAGTTGGATGTAGATTATAAGGAAAAGTTGGTCAAAATTCTTAGGAATTTAAAGATTGTTTTGCCTAGGAATACCATGAGATGCCAGGTTTAAGCCGACAGCTTATCGAACATCGGCTACCTATAAAACCAGGTTATCGACAGTTTAAACAGTCTCTTAAAAGGTTTAATCTGACCTTTTATAATGTTATAAAAGAAGAAATTGAACGATTGTTGGAGGCCAAGTTTATCAGGCCTTCCCGATATGCTGAGTGGGTTTCTAACATCCTTCGAGTTATAAAGAAGAATGGTAAGCTCAGGGTGTGCGTGGATTTTAGGGACTTAAACGAAGCTACGCCAAAAGATGAATATCCGATGCTAATAGTCGATATGTTTATCGATGCTGCATCAGGAAATAAGATCATTAGCTTCCTTGATGGTAATTGTAACATCCCAAATTTTCATTTCAAAAATAGGATAAAAAAAATTAAATTATTATTTTTATCGGTTGTTCAAGTTTATTTGTCTCCTCTTTACTTTCTGGATTTCTCTAGAGTTCAAAAGAAAAAGACTTTTGCCTATTTTTAGAAAAACTTAAAACTATTTCCTAAAAAAAACCCTATTTAAGTTGGAATTAATTGTTTTTAAAAAATATATCACAAGGAACTTCGGTGAATTTTCCCATTATTTGTTAAAATCCTGATTTCAAAATCTTTCCAAAAGTCTCATCAATTAAAATATAGTTTGGAGACAAAATAAAAGATTTGGTTTTGTTAAAACTATCTTATTTAATATAAATAAACCTAAGGGAATTTCTGTGAAATTTTCTATATTTGTCAAATTATATATTTTCTAAAGCCTTTCCGAAAGCTTTAACAAAATAAAAATATATGTGGGTATAAAAATAAAATATTTGGTGGTACCAAAATATTTTATTTGATCTCAAAATGTCCTAATTAAACTCCCTGAATTTTCTTAGAATTTTTGGGGTTGTTTTAGTATTTTCCAAATTAAAAAGATATTAAAAACAATATAAAAGTATTTACTGTACACGAATAAAATTATTATTTTATGTAATAATATTTTATTTATGTTACTAAGGCTGTGGGTCACGTTCCAGATTTTTCTCTGGTTTTTAAACAGTTGTTTGATATTTATTTCGATTTTATGGGTGATACTTAATAATTCGGATTAAATAATCGATGCTTCTCTGATAATTCCATGATTTTGGGCATATCTTCGGCGAGCTCTCCTGTTCACTCCCGATCTTATTTTGATCTGAAATTTTACCAGAGCTTCCTCTTGCTGTCCTCTACATCCAAGAAAATCGATTTTGCAAATGCCTAGCGGAGCACCTCCGCCGCCGATTTCTCTCCAAACTCCGGCGAGCTTTTCCCGTTGATCCATTGCTCCTTTGTGGCTGAAAATTGAACCATAGACGCCTCTCCTCATTCCCCACATCATACTAAAAGATCAGCATCAGAATCGCAACGGAGATCCCTCGGCAAGCTTTTTTCCCTAACTCTGGTAAGAACTTCGGCGAGCTCTACAGGGCGCTCCCGAACTCCGTTCATCCTCAAATTGTTTGTGGAGCACCCCCATGAAGGTTGCAACACCTCTGTGAAACAGTTTTGGAAAATTCCAAACAGAGCTCTGTCGGCGACCCTTTTTCTCCTACAACGTCGACGAGCTCTTCCGGTGCGCCGCCATCGCCGGCCGATCTTGGCATCGCGTTCCCCGTCATACCGGTGAGTTTTTATGAAATCCTCTCATGTCATCTCGTGCCATATGGTCAGATCTATCTCTCCACCAAATTTGGTGCAGTTTCATCTAGGAAATCAAAAGTTATGGCCGTTCCAATCTCGAATCTTGCTGTCACCCGTTCTCCTTCGTTTTTGCGAGTTTGACCGTGCAATTTTTTTTGTAGACTCATATTGATGTCCTCTACACGGTGCTCACCCTAACTCAAGGTTTTGTCCACGGGATTGCTATAGAAAATTCAATCTTCCCGATCGATTGCGTCGACGACGCGAAAACTTCGTCGCGCGTTCCCCGTTGATCTAGAAGGTAAAACTCAGATCCGTTTGCGTCATATCGTGCCAAATGATCCCAGATAGATCTCTGTAAAATTTGGTTAGGTTTCATCTATTATTTTAATAGTTATGACCGTTTAATCTATTAGCTTTAGCAGCCGTTCATCGGCAGTTTGTGATCTGTCCGTTGGGTTGCTTCCAAATCCGGATATACCGTTGAGTTCGTGTCGCCGCGTTCTACGTGGTGCTCACTTCCCCTCTGCTGTTCCATCCACGAAAATTTTAATATTCGTTACCGTCGCCTTTTGCCACCGCGTGCGTTGCCTTGTGCCGCCAACCATTTTGGTTTGTCGTGGCCATGTCATTGTGTTCAGAAAATCATTATCCCCTGTTTTGCCCACCGTTGAAGTTCATTGATCCCCGGTTGCCGTCAAAGCCATGTTCTAGAATCTACCCGACGTCTTTTGGCCTAGTCCTTCGTGTCGGTGCGCATTTCGTTTCGCCATCTTTGGAAACCTTTAATCGCAGAGCCAACCCTACCATCCTACCCTATGCCAAGTGTATTCATCCTTGAATCGTTTCGCTCAAACCCGGACTTAACCCTTGGTCCAATTCGTCGTTAACGTCCCGCCGTTAACGTTCCGTCGTTAACGTCCCGTCGTTAACGTCCCGCCGTCAACGTCCCGTCGTTAACGTCCCGCCGTCAACGTTCCGCCGTCAACGTCCCGTCGTTAACGTCCCGCCGTCAACGTTCCGTCGTTAACGTTCCGCTGCTAACGTTTCTTCGTTAACGTTCCGCCGTTAACGCTTTACTATCATCGCATATGCGCATTCCAGCAAAAGCGTAGCGCGATGTCATTATCCTTTCTATCGTCCTATCGTGATCTAACCCCATTTCTTGTGAGTCTGGCTTTATCTTTCTATCATCTGCAAAGCCGGACCAAAACCTAACTTAAGACCGGTTCGATGGACTGAGTTCATCGTGAGCCGCGCTGACGGTATTGCGGTTTTTCACGTTGTGTCCACCGTAGTAAGATATTTGTACTGTCTTACTACATATCGTCATCGCCCTTTTATCGTCAAGTCTCTTCTTTGATGTATGACTGAACCCCAGATCGGATCACACTGAATGTCGATTCCATCCGTCCTTGTCTTATCCCTGAAAATCTAATCTACCATTAACCCAGAATTCATTCGTGGACTTGGTCGATAGACCATTGGCCATATGTCATATCCTGGTGCCATATCTATTCTATTAGTCTATCTTTCTTTTGTTTGACTGTGTATTTGTTTAGTCAACAAAAGTCAACATTAAGCATCAGTTTAGTTCATCATGAACTAACATATCTTTATGGACCCGATCTATAGATCAAGAGCCCATATGTCAATTTGTCCAAACGAGTTAATTAATCTCGAAGGATATCCCCTGGAATATACTCCGTTTTTCCCTAATTATCAGTCGTAACCTTCTCGATAAATCTTACAAAGCTTGTTCTCTTTCATCCGATCTTGATCAAATCTAAGTTCCTAAATTCAATCCTTCCGTTCAGTACCAATCTAATATTAAATTGGAGTTTATTTGAATTGCTTTTGAGTTTTGTTGTATTTGTGCTTCTTTGTCGTTAGACGTGTCGTTCAGAAGTTACCCGAAGTAGCTGAAGGACGAGGAAGTCGAAGCATCCGATTGAAGAGCCAAAGGTTGATGAAGCCAAGATCAATTAAAAGAGTAAAGAGCGGTTTATAGCAAGTGCCAGGCAAGTTGTGCTTTGATCATGTTGAACCTACGATTACAAAAACTGCTATATTGTTTTACTTTATTGCATATTATTTGACATGTACAAATGTCTTCAATTAAATTTGGGACTTAGCTATTATACCCAATTGCTCTATACCCTACCTTGCCATTTGTATACCATGATATATTGTCACCCTAGATTGGTTCATTATAGTTGGTTAGTAATAATAATCAACATGGGATGGTTAGACCGTATTAGTTGCTTAGTCATGCCACGCCATCACATGTACTTTAGTCTTTGATAAATAATCTTGACTAATGGAATATGGAGCGATGTTATGAACTTGTGTGTCATGTGTGGTCACACAATGAGATTGAGTTGCGGTGGCGAGAGGATGTCACGCAACGAGGTTAAATTGTCGATGGCACGTGGTGCTTGGTAATCAACCAGGGTGGTTATGATTTAGATTGGGGCAAGTGGCAAGGCGAGAATGCCAAGGTGGGCCCGATGGGCGGGGTATGTGGAAGTCTTGCCTCGATCATCTTAAGGACTTAACCTTGCAAGCCTTTGACTGAGTCAATCATGCGACCACATGTCCGATATGGGACAAACCTAGTTGATTAGGGTTCGATATCTTTCCTCCGATACCTCGGGCGACATAAAGACACTAAGTGTACTGCATGGGGAGCGTACTGTCTTTGCGGCTTGGTACCCATCCAACGGTGTTGGCTTGTCCTATACTTGGTGGCGCTGCGTGAGAGGAGTGATAGCGAAGGCAACACCGAGAGGTTCTTTGGTTAAGGTAGAGGTTCTGAAAGGCTTTGTTGTGAATTCTCTGCCGGTACACCAAAGGAAGTGTCTTGATGGCGAGCACAAAGAGAATATCACGTCGTGTGGGTAAAGTGCATAACCTCTGCAGAGTGTAAACCTATTGAATAGCCGTGCTCACGGTATTGAGCAAAGCTCGGAATTCTGATCAAGGGTTAGACTTTTGTTAAACAAAACTTATTGGGATGGCGGGATGCCATGGAAAGTGGATTTTGACTTAGGATTGGAAACTTGTTTTACTTGAGAAATGTTGAATCTATCTAATACAATTATTTGTTTTACTGTCTTTCCAATTTATATACTGTATTAATTTACAAATGCTGCTTTTTGCAAAATAGCCATGTTAGCCATTTCTTTGGAATAATCCTTGCATATAGCTATGTTAGAATTGCATTCTGTGCACGACTTGTTGAGTGCTTTATGTACTCACCCCCTTGCAACACACAAAATCATCAGTTGAGGAGAAGACCACAACTTCGAAGGAGGAGAAGTTCCACGAGGAGGCGATTATCTAGGAGTTGAACCTTGTCAGTTGCCTGTGGTATATTGATAGGATTCGTCGACGATCTTCATTCCGCTGTTGTTTATTTATTTTGAGTTGAAGCCACCAAGGCCTCACAAGTGTAAGTTTGACCTTAAGGTCGTTCAATAGTTCTATATTAATAGATTAAGTCTTTATTTATTATTCCGCTGTGTATGATTGTGATATTTCATCTATGTTGAGACTGTGTGTACTAGCGTGATCCTGGACTAGTACTGAATACACAGAGGGTCCGGATTTGCATATTCGTGTCCCGACAGTAATGCCGGATATAATCAAATATTCATGGCAGAAGCCGACATACCCAAAACAGCTTTTAGGTGCCCTGGTGCTTTAGGGTTATTTGAGTGGGCTGAAATGACATTCGGCTTGAAGACCGCCGGCGTAATGTATCAACAAGCTATGAACTTGATTTTTCATGATTTAATTGGCTGTATTGTAGAGATTTATATCGACGATGTTGTGGTAAAATCTAAAGAAGACTTGCAATATTTAGCTGATTTAGAAACAGTTTTCAAGAATACAAGGGCACATGGTTTAAAGATGAATTCATATAAGTGTGCTTTTGGCATGTCGACTGGGAAATTTTTAGGCTTTATGGTTCATGAGAGAGGGATTGAAGTCAATCAAGAAAGAGTTAAGGCTATAGCCAAAAAAAAGCCATCGGCATGTAAAAATGATCTACAGAAATTGATCGGGAAGATTAATTATTTAAGTCGGTTTATTTCAAATCTGTCTGGTTGTACTGGTGCATTTACCCCACTATTGAAGTTGAAAGATAACCAAGAGTTTGTATGGGGAGCTTTCGAGAATATCAAGGGATATTTGAGTAATCATCTAGTTCTGGCCGCACCACAGAAAGGTACACCATTTAAGTTATATGTATCGACTGAACAAGGGACTATCAGAGCTGTATTGGCGTAAGAAATTAATGAAAAAGAGTGGGTTATTTTCTACTTAAGTCGACGATTAATTGATGCTAAGACCAGGTATCCATTTGTAGAAAAACTCTGCTTATCTTTATATTTTGCTTGCACCAAGTTAAGGCATTATATTTTAGCATCAGCTCATAAGGTTATTTGTAAAACCGATGTTGTAAAATATATGCTGTCAGCTCCAATTCTGCATGGTCGACTTGGTAAATGGGCTTATGTGCTCATCGAGTTCGACCTAACATATGAATCGGCTAAGGCGGTTAAATGACAAGTTATAGCCGGACGTGAAACAAATGCCGATCTAGTATATGTAGCACCATGGCAATTGTTTTTTGATGGATCGGTATGTCGAGAAGGCGATGATATTGGAATTGTGTTTGTCTCGCCAAAAGGACATAGTTTTGAATTTGCATTCCGGCTAAATTGTCGGTGCTCTAACAACCAAGCTAAGTACTAAGCATTACTTAGAAACCTACAGCTGCTTGAAAATATCGGGGTAGACACTGTTAAGGCCTATGGTGATTCTCTGTTAGTTGTGCAGTAGATTAAGAGAGAATATAATTGCTATGATGAAGTTTTTATTAAATATTTGGAGCAATGCCTTGCTATAATCGGGTCATTTACGAGGTTCACTATTAGTCATATTCCTCGAGAAATGAATGACAAGGCTAACTTGTTAGCTCAGCAAGCGTCAGGGTATAAGGTTTTTGGCCAATTTGAGGAATGTGAGCTGATTGAGAAAACAACATTGTGTGTTAACGCCGTTGATTGGAGGATAGAGATAATGGAATACCTGGTCGATCCTTCAAAGCCTACTAAGTGTAAAATTAGGCGACAAGATTTAAAGTATGTGGTCTTGGATAACGTATTATACTATCGGACATTAGAAGGCTTGTTGTTAAGATGCCTTGAAGCCGATGAAGCTAAAATAGCAATGGGTGGAGTGCATGAGGGTATTTGCGGATCCCATCAATCGGCTCATAAGATAAAATGGATGCTAAGGCGTACTGGATACTTTTGGCCAACAATGTTGGAAGACTGCTTCAAGTATTATAAAGGATGCTAGATTTGCCAGAAATTTGGTAATGTACAGTTGGCTCCAGCATCGTCTTTGCATCCTATTATTAAGCCTTGACCATTTAGAGGTTGGGGATAGATGTAATCGGACAAATCTTTCCTGCCTCAAGTAAAGGCCGTAAGTTCATTTTGGCCGCGAAAGATTATTTTTCTAAATGGGTTGAAGCCATACCACTTAAAAAGGTTACAAGTGTTGAAGCTATCGGATTGGTCACTGAACATATTATCCATCGATTTGGAATTCTGCAAACCATTATGATTGATCAAGGTACTATGTTCATCTCCGATGAGTTTTAAGGTTTTGCCAAGGGTTTGGGTATTACGTTACTAAATTTATCATCTTATTATGCTCAAGCCAATGATCAAGCTGAATCATCTAACAAGACATTAATTAAGCTGATTAAGAGAAAAATTGATGAAAGGCCAAGGAATTGGCATTTAACGTTGTCGAAGTCATTGTGGGCTTATCCGCTCACATATCATGTAGCAATAAAGCTTTCACCCTATCAGCTAGTTTATTGGCAAGAAGCCATTTTACCTGTAGAGATCAACATTAACTCCAAATGAGTAGCCAGGCAAAACGGTTTGTCGGCTTGAGATTATAAAGATTTGATGATTGACAACTTAGACGATTTGGCAGACATACATTTATGTACATTGGATCGGCTTAAGAAGAATAAGGTGAGAGTTGCTAAGGCTTATAACAAAAAAGCAATGCCTAAGTCTTTTGGTGAAGCCGATTTGGTGTGAAAAACTATACTACCTATCAGCTCTAAGGATAACCGATTTGGGAAATGGTCCCCTACATGAGAAGGGCCGTATAAGATAAATCGGCCTGTTGATGGAAACTCCTACATTTTAGAAACGTTGGAAGGTGTGGTACTTTTTAAGGCGATCAACGGAAAATACTTCAAGAAATACTACCTAGCATTTGGATTGGTTCCTAATCGGCTATAGAAGTTTAAAATACCAAGTTAACTCGATGCAGTTAATTCTGGCTAAGTGAAGATATAAAGCTAATTACAGGTTACATTACAAAATCAAAGCATTAAGAAAAATTGGTTAAACAACCGATTGAGATTACAAGTACTTAAAGCATTTCACAAGATTTTTTCCAGCCAACAGTATTACAGAATTTGTTTAGGCATATCATATTGCAAGCATTGCTCGATTACATCCCAGATCCAGGAAGCCGCGCACCTAGAACCGACAGAGCCCCGCAGCCTTAACAATTGTCTCCTGTACCTCGTCGAGGATTCTGTCGTCTTCTTTAGCACTTCTAGGTATAGGGACGATCTTGGCCGATTGCTTCTTGACGTCGGCCACGGCCAAAGCTATTCCAAGTTTTTGTTCTTTAATGACTGATGCAGATATCTCTATGAGTTGTTGGCCATCAGATATTTGCTTTGTTAGCTTGGCCAACTCTTCTTCAACGAGTTTTTAGTCGACTCAAGCTTCTAGACTGCTTCTTTGTTGGTCTTGAGCGATTGGGCATCAACGTCAAACTTTTGCTTCTTTGCCTTGGCATCGGCCACCAACTCGTTCAGGAGCTTTTGGTTGGCTTCTTGGGCCTCCCTCAGGGCAATCCTGGCTTTAGCTGCCTTAACTGCTATCTTCTTGTCATCCAGATGACAGACATCTAGCAGTGCAACCATTGCCTCTAGGGGCAAATTGGATACGACGACGGTCATGGCATCATGGATCAGCTGATTGTTATTAAGGATTTCTTCTTGTGGCCTCATCACTAGGTTGAAGAGCCTGTTGAGCCGCTCTTGCATCCCTAGAGCCGATGTCACCACGGCCGATGCCTCCTTGGAAACTTCAAGGATTTTCCAGATGTCCGCTGGTAGTCATATGTGGACACTATTTCAGGGTCATCCAAATCAACCAAGGAGAAGCCCAACAAGTCAGTTGGATCGGACGACGCTAAGGTAGGAGCAGCTATCGGAGCTGGTGGCGTTGGTTGAGACGACGGTGGTGGAAGCTCGACAGAGGCAGCAGGCAAATCGGCTAGAATGGTAGCCGCTTACACTGACGGAGAAGGCTAGAATAGAATTCAAAGTAAGTTAAAGCCGATGCATTAAAATACTTAACGAGAAAAAATTATGAAGGTAACTTACCCCTCCGATGGCCGATGTGTGTGGAGAGTGCGTGGAGCTCTCGCTGCTTTGTTCCACTGGATTGGAGCCTCTGTTAGCAGGAGCCTTGGCACGTTTTTTCTCTGAAAATAATCGGCTACAAGTATTAGTCTCTGAAAATAATCGGCTTCTAGGTGCAGAAAAGATGGCCAAGGATAATTGGCTGCATTGATGTAGCTAAAGAAATCTTGCTGCTTGAAGTCCTTACTGTCGAGCTGTAGAAAGAACGCCAAATATTTTTCGGAGCCGATGGGCATGATATTTGTCTCATTCCCAGAGCAGAGTATAAATCTTTCACCGAAAGATTGGCTTGCTCTATACTGAATTTCTGCATCCTCAAGGGTTTCCTCTCGGGGAAAAGGAGTATCGTCGACTGGGTTTAAATTGAAAGAACAATTGAATGTGCAGTACAACCAAGTTTGCACAAACCAGAGTAGCCCTCCTACGTTGCCGACAGTAAAATTACCAAAGCCTGTGAACAGCCGACTCCTTATGATATACATCATCTGATACACTGCTCCTAGCAATATTTTTCCTAGGGCTAGCTGACGGCCCTCTACCAGTTATTCAGCCACACTTTGGTAGACTTAGGTCGGCCTAAGGGATGCCCCGCAGAAGAGAAATCTATCTAGCCAGAGATTGAGGAAGGTGACATGCTCTTCGTCCGATACTAGCCCATTGAATTGGTTGTTATTGCTAATGTATTTGCTCCATCCCTCACCCTTGGATCAGATCAACTTATATTGTGGTTTGGCGCTGAAAGCCAACACTTGCTCCCCATCTAGCCTCAAGCAGCACAATTGGGCTACATCTAAAAGGGTTGAGTCGACTGGACCGGTTCTAAATATGAAAGTATTGAAGGTGTCCGACCAGAAATAACAAGCCGTGGCCACTAAGAGCTCGTTGACCTCTGGATCGGCTAAAGACAAGGGAAGGCACTCAGCTATTCCCATCCTTTCCCATAACTCCTTTTTCTGGGCCGCTACCCGATTAGTTCTTCCAGCCTTTTGTAACATCCCAAAATTTGGTTTGATTAAGTTTTTATTGCTTAAATGTGCATTTGTGATTTTCTGGAATTTATTTAGATTTTTCTGAATTTACTGGAATTAATTTTAAATCAAGTTTATTGCCTTTTGTTCAAATCTATTTAAATCTGTGCAAAGTTAAAATAAAGTTTTGCCAAAAATATTTTATTTGAGCCCAGAATGTTTCAAAGTATTTCTGAGATTTTTCTTGGATTTTTCCTGATTATTTTATTGCCTAAAACAAATTAAATGAATTTCTGGAATTATTTTAAGTGAAAAACCTCTGAACAGTAATGGGCTCGGCCCGTGTACTGTGCGTGCATGGCCCGGAGAAGCGCGGCCCATTTGGCCCATCTCGGGTAAACCCTAGAGCGATTGAATCTGCGCCGTTAGATCTGGATCGGATGATCATGGATGAAGCGTAGCGGTTCGGGATTCGGGAGATCTTCGCCGTTGGAAAGAAATCGTGGGCGGTTAGGATTAGATCGTGGCTGTGTGATTGTGACCGTTGGAGCGGAATCGAACGGCTGAGGGTTGTCGTCTCCGATGCGAACTCGGAGTCCGCCGCCGACACGACTTCGCCGCCGGGGAAAGCCTAGGTTTCCGTTTTTAGCGTGTTTGCCGAGGTTATAAAAGGAGGGGGTAGCGCCCCAAGGTTTATCTGTGTGAGCCGCGTCTTTTGGTCGGTAAGGTTTCGCGAGAGCCGTCGTCACGCATCCAGAGGAGCTCGTCGGAGTTGAAGTTTGCAGCCGCCGCGGTTTTGGCCTTGGATCGTCGCCGATCTGTGGTTTTTCGACGTTTTGGTCCCGGATTCGAACTCGTCGGGGCGTGCCGCATCCATTGCGTCACTTCTTTTCGTCGGGGATACGCCGGAACATCGTCGCCGAGTCTTCTTCTTCATCTCCGGTGGACTTCCTCACCGCCGCTTCGCCGCGAGCTTTGGGTGAGTTCGTGACCGTTAGATCCGGATGAACGGAGGGGATCGAGCCGCGTTGCACGCATCTGTCACCGTTCGATCGGATCGGGCCGTGGATGCATGCCGCGTGTTGTGCATCGGTGGGGCGGCGCTGCAACCAATCGAAACAAGACGCGTGTCGGGTGCGAGATGTACCGGCGTCATCATACGGGTTCACGGTGGACCAGAGGAGGTCCCGTGGATCAGGTCTATGCACCGAGGCCACGCGTCGGCTTCTGATTGGTTCGGTCCAGCGCTGGCGTCGTGATGACGTCAGGCTTGCGCAATAAATCAGTTTTTCAGAATAAAAGTAAATCTGTTAATTTCGATTTTCTGATTTTGCAATTTCAGTATTTATTTCAAACTTCAAAAGGCTATATCTTTTGCAATTTAACTCGGAATTGAGTGATTCCAGTTTCTAAAAATTTGTAAAATTGAGATCTATTTAATGGTGAATTTTATTTGATTTTTGGAGTTCAATTGCTCTCTGTTTTGGTATTTATTTGCTTTTCTCCTTGATGCAGCGTAGGCGTTGAATTGTGCGGCGCTTGGAGGAAGATCAAGCAACTCAAGAGCAAGTTCGAGAACCAGATCAGGACCTATTCCAAGGCAAGTTGTGCTTTGATCATGTTGAACCCATGTTTATAAAATTGCTATATTTGTTTTACCCTATTATATATGTTTCAAATATACAATTGTTTCAAACTAGATTGGGCTTAGCTAATATACCAGATTGATCTATACCCTACCTTGTCATTGTATGCCATGATCCATTGTCACCCTAGATTGGTTTAATATAGTTGATTAGTAATTACAATCAACGTTGGAGGTTTAGACCGTATTAGTTGCTTAGCCGTGCCACGTCATCACATGTGTCAGAATCATTGATAATTAATCTTGATTAATGGAATATGGAACAGTGTTATGAACTTGTGTGTCATGTGGGATCACACGATGAGATTGAGTTGTTGTGGCGAGTTATGTCACGCAACGATGTTGAATTGTTGATGGCACGTGGTGCTTGGTAATCAACTGGGTGATCATAACTTAGATTGAGGCAAGTGGCAAGGGGCGAGGAGGCCAAGGTGGGCCCGATGGGCAGAGGGTATGTGGATGTCTTGCCTCGATCACACTAAGGACTTAACCTTGCAAGCCTTTGACTGAGTCTATCATGCAACCACATGTGCGGTATGGGCAGCCTAGGCGAGTAATTTGCAATGTCTTAATTTTGGTACTATCGTGGTCGGTGTGAGTTCCCGAGTTATGGAGTAATTCACATGGCGCAAGAGGGGGCCCCGGATGTGGTAACCAGTCCACCGGTGTTGAAACCTTAGCGGATAGTATCGGGTTAAGCGAGCATTGTAAAGGCTTTGTTATAATCACTCGCCTTGGTGGTGTTTGGTTGTATCACGTGGGTAAAGTGCATAACCTCTGCAGAGTGTGAAACTATTCGGATAGCCGTGCTCATGGTATTGAGCAATGCTCTGGAATTACTGATTAAGGGTTAGCTTAATTAATTGGACAACATGGTTGGGATGGCGAATGCCATATGGAAGATGGAATTTGACTTAGGGTTGGAAACTTGGTTTACTTGAGAAATCTTGAAGTTATTTATTATTGCTATTTGTTTTACATTCTTTACAATCTATTTATTGTATTTGTTCATAAATCTTGCTTATTGCAAAATAGCCATGATAGCCTATCCATTGGAATAAGCCTTACATATAGATACATAGAATCGCATTCATGCACAACTTGTTGAGTGCTTTAAGTACTCACCCTTGCCAAACAACAATAATCAACAGTTGAAGAATCTACACTGTGTTGGAAGAGGAAGTCCGGGAAGACACGAGTCATTAGGGTCCGAGCCTTGTCGGTTGCTGTGGTGAACTGATGAGCTATCTACGTTTTCTATTTTCATTGCTTAATCATTAGTTATATTTTCGGTCTTGCCTGCGTGGCTTAATAATGTAAGTTGGTCATAAGATCATACCTTTAGTTATATCAATGAAGCGAACTATTATTCTATTATCGTTGAGTATGATGTGATATGTACCAATGTTGAGTGTGTGCACTAGCGTTAATCCCAGGAATAGTGCGGTAAACACGGTGGGTTGAATCGATGGATTCGGGTCCTTCTGAGGTGGTATCGAGCATCTTGTTGTAGGTCTTGGCCTAGATAGTATGGAGGTGTCTTGTGTGTGTCCAAACTATTTTCTAAAAGAAAATCTAAACTTGACTAATAAAACACTCTCGACTCATCTCATCCTCTACTTCTCGCCTTTGCTGAATTTACTGCTTTACTTAGTTTTGGGTGGAGAACTTTATCAAAGTTCTTGTGGAGCGAGATGCCGATTGTTCCGACCTTCGAGGAGTCGGTGGTGGCTACGCCATGGAGCCGTGGAGAGTACTTGACGCGGCAGGGGCTTTTATCGTCCGCTTTACCGAGGAGGCGGTGGTCGATTAATGGTGTACACCGGGATTTATTTGCAAGTCGATTATCTACGCTCGGAGAACGAGGAAGCTAGCAGCCAATCAACATCTCGCGGAAGATTCTCGACGAGGTTGCAATTTCAGAGGTTGCCCGACTTGCTCTTCGCCGTGTCTGCCGCGACTCACGACGGCGAGCTTCACGACTCGATGTTCGCCTTCACCCGGACGTTCAAGCATGCCGACGCCGAGCGGATCGTGGAGAACGAGTGTGCCATCTGCGGTACACCTTGCGGAGTTCGCCCTTGCCCGGGAGGATCATATGAGAGAGACTACTCAGAGTGGAGGCGTATACGAGGCACTCGAGTGGCAGAGCAGGAGCTTGAGGTGACCGTGCTTGACCATCGGGATGATCACCGAGGGGAGAGGCCCTAGAGGCGGTCGAGGACGAGTGGAGCGCGTGACTCGAGAAGTTCAGAGCCAGCAGAGGAGTCCAGGAGGATCCAGAGGAGGCGAGTGGGAGCCGGAGGAGTGCGGACCCGTGGTTGCAGAGGACCCAGTAGTAGGTCATCAGGATAGGTTCGCTCCTATGCCCGCTCATCCGCTAGTGTATGCGCCGGATCAGCCTCAGCCAGGGTGGCTGGATGAGTGAGTGTCAGCCTTGGAGCTGTGTTGAGACTCGAGTGTGAGTCGCGTCTTTAAGTTAGTCTTTACCTTTCTAGTTGACGTTAAGGTTTCGTGTTTAGTTTGCTTCTTAGTATTGCTGAGTGTGCAGTATGTGTTGCAAAGCTTGTAGGCTTAAATAAGCAGCCATACCAAGAATAAATAAAGAATTATTTCAATTGGGTATAACCTATCTCCCCGCCTTAGAAATTCTTACTTCTTATCTATGCTACACCTACCTTTCCTAACCCAAGAGGCAATCATCAGATGGTGAATACTCGAGGAAACAACGGAGCTTCAGAAGTGGATGCGCGAGCGACAACACCAACGCATGAGGCACCCTCAACCACCGTCGGTGACATGCGAGAATCTGGGAGCGTTTCTTGCGGCGCAGACTCAACTAATGCGGACTATGATGCAACAGATCAAGAGATGACCAACGCAGAAACAAAGAACAACAACCACAGAGCTCGGAACAACCATGGTGGACCCGACCTCACTCAAAGCTATCAGTTTTATGAGGACTAGGCCACCAACTTTTCAGAAATGTGAACCCTTTGGAGGCCGATGGTGGTTTAGGACTATTGAGAAGAAGCGCACATCACGCAATGTGAAGGAAATGAGAAGGTACTCTCGCCTCTCATCAATTGGAAGGAACCGCGCAGAATGGTGGGAGAATTCTCGTGCGCTCATGGAGCCCCACAAGAGATCACCTGGGAGGAGTTTACTAATGCTTTCCGCCAGTATCATGTCCCGGAGAGAATGATGGACCTAAAGAAGGAAGAGTTCAAGGCTCTGAAACAAGGAGGCCAACCAGTGGCCGAGTACCTGAATAAGTTTACCCAGTTAGCTCGCTATGCCCCAAGGCGAGCGACGAGATAAAGCTAGGCAGTCTCGTTTCATGAAGGGACTAAATTCAGGACTGCAGGTGGGACTGATTACCCACAATTTTCCAGACTTTCAGGAACTAGTCAATAAAGCTTTGATCCTAGAAGATAAGCGCAAAGAGCTGGGTGAAAACCGTAAGCGCTTAATGACTAATCAGGGTGGACGTCCAAACCATCTACGTTTGAGGATGTCACCACAACAACTTGCTAGATTCCAACCACCAGCTGTGAACAAGATATCAACCCCTGTACCTCGCCCTGCCAATCAAAATTTTCAAACACCAGCACAGGGCAACAATGCGCCAGGAGGGAATCAAGATCGGCGGTGAAAAGATGCTATACGCAACGAGCGGGGCACTTTTCTAATAGGTGTCCACGTAGGGAGGCATCACGCCGGTTTGTTTCAACTTGGGAACAACACCGCCAAATCACCACCTCGGGAGGAAATCGTGCGCCAGTCAAGTGGAGCAACCCGCAATCAACGGTCGTGGAAGGATCAACCACATCACCGCAGATGGAGCTCGGGAAGCTACGGACGTCGTCTTGGGTAAGTTTACGGTCAACTCGAAGACTTTCTGATTTTGTTTGATTACGGAGCTTCGCATTCGCTTGTTTCTCAAAGTTTTGCAACCAAGAATGGATTTAAAGTGGTGAATCTTAAGTGTGTGCTCTTAGTCCAAGCCCCGGATCCGAGCTTAGATCTAGCCTTGGGTGTTTGGGAGCTAAGTTGCTTATGGATGGGATAGAATTCTAGCGAATCTTATCTTGATAGATGCACAATCCTAGACGTCATCCTTGGAATGGATTGGCCGTCTAAGCATAAGGCCGTTTTGGATTGTGGCCGACGGATCGTGACTTTGGAAGGCCCTAGTGGCAAGAAAGTAGAGTTTCAAGCGACCTTGATTCGCGATGGGCGATTAATGGTCAACAGCGTGAAAGCCATCGGCATGGAAGATGTACGAAGAGCTGAGGAATACCGGATGTGTTTCGGAAGATTTGCGGGATTGCCACCGGACCGTGATATCGAGTTCGTGATCGAGTTAGCGCGTGTGCAAAGACCGATATCAAAAAGACCATATCGGATGCCTACAAGCGAGTTAGTGGAAATGAAGAAGCGATTGAGGAACCGCAAGAGAAAGGCTTCATTAGACCAAGTTCATCACCGTGGGGAGCCCGGTTTTGTTTGTTCGTAAAAGGACGGAAGTCTTAGAATGCGCATCGATTATCGTGGCATCGAATGAAGTAACGATCAAGAATAAGTATCCGTTGCCCGGGATCGATGACTTATTTGATCAATTAAGAGGAGCTGGAGTTTTCCAAGATAGATCTTCGTTCGGGATACCATCGATTGAAGATCCGAGCGGAGGATGTGTCTAAGGCTGCGTTTTCTACGCGATATGGACATTATGAGTTCACAGTCATGTCATTTGGATTGACTAATGCCCCAGCATATTTCATGAACATGATGAATAAGGTTTTCATGGAATATTTGGATAAGTTTGTTGTAGTCTTCATAGACGATATCTTGGTTTACTCGAAGACAGAGGAAGAGCATGCAGAACATCTCAGAATGGTTTTAGAGAGGTCATGAGAGCATCATTTGTATGCTAAGTTTAGCAAGTGTGAATTTTGGAAGGAGAAAGTAGAATTTCTTGGTCATGTAATGACTACTAAAGGAGTAGCATTGACCCAAGCAAAGTGGACTTGATGTTGCATTGGGAGCAACCAAAGTCTGTTACCCAGATCCGTAGTTTCCTGGGAATGGCGGGATATTACCGTCGGTTCATAGAGGGATTCTCAACGATTGCTAAACCCCTTACGCAGTTGTTAAAGAAAGAAAAGAAGTTTGCATGGACGCCAGAGTGCGAGAAAAGCTTTATGGAGTTAAAGAAGCGTTTAACAACAGCCCTCGTATTAGTACTGCCAGATGTGCAGAATGGATTTGATATTTACTGTGATGCTTCAAAGCAAGGCTTAGGGTGCGTGTTAATGCAGGAAGGCAAAGTTGTTGCTTATGCGTCGAGACAGTTAAGACCGCATGAAGTGAATTACCCAACGCATGATTTGGAATTAGCTGCCGTAGTGCATGCTTTAAAGATATGGCGTCATTATCTCATAGGAAATAGATGTGAGATATATACAGACCATAAGAGCTACTGAAATACATATTCACTCAAGCAGATCTGAATATGAGGCAATGAAGGTGGCTAGAGCTAATTAAGGATTATAATGTGGGAATCCATTATCATCCGGAAAAGCCAATGTGGTGGCGGATGCTCTAAGTCGAAGAGCCATAGCGCAAATACGCTAACAAGGAAGATCAACGAATTATGCAAGGAAATTGAAACTAAGGTTGGAGGTCGTTCGCAAGGAATGGTAGTCAGATCGAAGTGAGGCCAACACTGGAGGATCAGTTAGTGAAGGCGGAAAGATGATGATAAAATTTCTAAGATTAAGGCTAAAAGGAAGAAAGCCTAGCTGTAGATTTCACTCTGGATGAGCAGGAACCATGTTCTTCAAAGGCGAATTTGTGTGCTTGGGATAAAAGGAACTAAAGCAATTGATTCTTGAGGAAGCTCACGATTCTAAGTACTCGATTCATCCAGAAGTGCCAAGATGTACCAGATTTGAAAGAGAGATTTTGGTGGCCTAACATGAAGCGTGAAGTAGTGAGCATGTTGCTTTATGCGACGTATGTCGAGAGTAAAAGCCATGCATCAAAGACCATTGGTTTGTTGCGGTAGTTGAAAATTCGGAATGGAAGTGGGAGGAAATCGGAATGGACTTTATCACCGGTTTACCTAAAACTCGAGAGGTTACGATTCCATTTGGGTAATTGTGGATCGACTAACCAAGGTCGCCCATTTTATCGATAAAGACCACTTACTCGGAGATCGTTTAGCGAGTTGTACATGTCAAAGATTGTATGTTTGCATGGAGTGCCCAAGAAGATTGTGTCGCAGAGGTACCCAATTTACCTCAAGATTCGGAATAAGTTGCGAAGCCATGGGAACGCGTCGAATTTTAGTCTGACATATCACCCATGATGGATGGTCGGTGAAAGAGTAAATCGATTTTAGAGGATATGTTGAGAGCTTGTGCTTTACCTTATCTTTGCGACATGGGATAAGTGTTTGCCATATGCGAATTTAGTTACAACAATAGCTATCAAGCTAGCTTGAGATGTCACCATTTGAAGCATTGTATGGGCGTGCTTGTCGTACTCAGTTAAATTGGAATGAAACAGAGAGCGTTTGGTGTTTGGGCGGATATTCTCGAGGAGGCGAAAGCCAAGTTGCAATGATCGAGAGAGGTTGAAGATAGCACAGTCAAGACGGAAGAGTTACGTAGACAACCGTCGTCGAGATTTGAGTTTTGAACGAGAAGATCATGTGTATCTCGTGGTTACCCCTCTTAAGGGCGTTAAAGATTTCATGTTAAAGGAAGCTTGCACCAAGAGATGTTGGTCCGTTCAAGATTACGAAATCGAGGAGAGGTGGCTTATCGATTAGAGTTGCCTCGATCATTGGCGAGTGCATGATGTATTCCATGTGTCGCGACTTAAGAAAGTGTCTCAGTACCAACGAGCAAACCCGTTAGATGCAATAGAAGCGCAAGAAGATTTGACTTACAAAGAGCAACGGTCAGAATTTTGGATGTTATGGAACGCAAGACCAGGAACAAGTCTATTCGCTTTTGCAGAGTTCAGTGGAGCAATCATTCCGAGAGTGAAGCCACTTGGGAGCGAGAAGAAGATTTGAAGTCAGAATTCCCGAACCTATTCTCTAGTTAGCCCTGAATCTCGGGGTAGAGATTCTGTTAAGGGGGGAGGTTTGTAACATCCCAAAATTTGGTTTAATTAAGTTTTTATTGCTTAAATGTGCATTTGTGATTTTCTGGAATTTATTTAGATTTTTCTGAATTTACTGGAATTAATTTTAAATCAAGTTTATTGCCTTTTGTTCAAATCTATTTAAATCTGTGCAAAGTTAAAATAAAGTTTTGCCAAAAATATTTTATTTGAGCCCAGAATGTTTCAAAGTATTTCTGAGATTTTTCTTGGATTTTTCCTGATTATTTTATTGCCTAAAACAAATTAAATGAATTTCTGGAATTATTTTAAGTGAAAAACCTCTGAACAGTAATGGGCTCGGCCCGTGTACTGTGCGCGCGTGGCCCGGAGAAGCGCGGCCCATTTGGCCCATCTCGGGTAAACCCTAGAGCGATTGAATCTGCGCCGTTAGATCTGGATCGGATGATCATGGATGAAGCGTACCGGTTCGGGATTCGGGAGATCTTCGCCGTTGGAAAGAAATCGTGGGCGGTTAGGATTAGATCGTGGCTGTGTGATCGTGACCATTGGAGCGGAATCGAACGGCTGAGGGTTGTCGTCTCCGATGCGAACTCGGAGTCCGCCGCCGACACGACTTCGCCGCCGGGGAAAGCCTAGGTTTCCGTTTTTAGCGCGTTTGCCGAGGTTATAAAAGGAGGGGGTAGCGCCCCGAGGTTCATCTGTGCGCCGCGTCTTTTGGTCTGGAAGGTTTCGCGAGAGCCGTCGCCACGCATCCGGAGGAGCTCGTCGGAGTTGAAGTTTGCGTACCGCCGCGGTTTTGGCCTTGGATCATCGCCGATCTGTGGTTTTTCGACGTTTTGGTCGGATTCGAACTTCGTCGGCGCGCGCATCCATTCGTCACTTCTTTTAAATCGAGGATCGCCGGAACGCCGTCGCCGAGTCTTCTTCTTCATCTCCGGTGGACTTCCTCGCTGTAACATCCCAAAAATTCAGCTTAATTAAGTTTTATTGCTTAAAAGTGCATTTGTGATTTTCTGGAATTTATTTGAATTTTTCTGGATTTATTTGAATTGAATTCAAAATCAAGTTTATTGCTTTTTATTCAAAAGTATTTAAATCTGTGCAAAGTCAAAATAAAGTTTTGCCAAAAATATTTTATTTGGGTCCGAATGTCTCAAAGTATTTTGAAATTTTCTTGGATTTTTTTCTGATTTATTTATTGCCTAAAACCAATTAAATGAATTTGAATAATTATTTTAATTGGAAAATCCTTTCAAAATGGGCTTCACGGTAGTGGGCTTGGCCCATTTATTGTCGGGAGTGGCCGAAGTGGCGCGCCCGTTCGATCCGTTTTCTAGAGGTTTAATCCCTGCCGTCGGATCCGGATCGGATGAGTGAGGACGAAGCGTACCGGTTCGGGACTTTGATTCTATTGATGCCGTCGGATCTGCCGCGTGTCATCGATCTGTTCATCTTCCCCGCGTGTCCGTGCCGGACTTCTCTCCATGCTCGCCATGGACTCCACAGGACAATCGGGTGAAGCAGCCGCCCCTGGCGCTATAAAAGAAGAGCACGGGCTGCGCAATACCTCAAGCGACCGAAGCCCTAAGTTAGCCCCGTGAGAGCGCCGCCGATTCGCCGTGAATTCGCAAAGTTTGGTCGGCGCGCCACAATGAGGAATCGTCGTTTCGCCGCCCGTTGAGCCGCCGCAAGGTCCGAGACCAACCGCGACCGCCGCCTTCAACCGGCGAACCTCGTGCGCGCGGTTGTTTCGCGAGCATCACCGCAAGGAGGTCGCCGAAGAGCCATCGCCGCCGAGGAAGAAGTCGTCGCCGTGCCGTGCCGAGTGCTCAAATTCAGATCCGATCGCGTCGGAAGGTAGGCGGTCGCGAGCGTGCCGTAGATAGCCGGGACGATCGCCGTCGACGACCCTAGGACCATGCGCGCCGCCGCTTGACGTGGCAAGATGCGTCGTCGACGCGTGGCTGCCTCGTCACGCTTTTGTCCGAGGTGGCAGCCGCGTCGCGCCTGCGTGGCGGGTTACGTAAGCGTCACGCTGGCGCTGAGTCAGCTCGGCGCGAGACCCGCGTGTCAGTGGGCCAGGGTTCGTGTGGACCGGGTGCACCGTGAACCCGAGGAAATTCGTGGACGCGGTCCATGGACCGAGGACACGTGTCACCACCGGTGCCGGTCGGGCTGATGTCGCGTGACGTCATCTTCGATGCAATAAATCGTTTTCGTTTTAAAATAAATCTGTTAATTCGAATTTCGATTTTCTAATTTGATATTTATTTCAAACTTCAAAAGGCTATATCTTTTGTAATTTAACTCGGATTTGAGTGATTCAAATTTCTAAAAATTTGTAAAATTGAGATCTATTTAATGGTGAATTTTATTTGATTTTTGGAGTTCAATTGCTCTCTGTTTTGGTATTTATTTGCTTTTCTCCTTGATGCAGCGTGAGACGTTGAATTGTGCGACGCTTGGAGGAAGATCAAGCAACTCAAGAGCAAGTTCCAGAACCAGATCAGGACCTATTCCAAGACAAGTTGTGCTTTGATCATGTTGAACCCATGTTTATAAAATTGCTATATTTGTTTTACCCTATTGCATATGTTTCAAATATACAATTGTTTCAAATTAGATTGGGATTAGCTGATATACCAGATTGATCTATACCCTACCTTGTCATTGTATGCCATGATCCATTGTCACCCTAGATTGGTTTAATGTAGTTGATTAGTAATTATGATCAACATTGGAGGTTTAGACCGTATTAGTTGCTTAGTCGTGCCACGTCATCACATGTGTCAGAATCATTGATAGTTAATCTTGATTAATGGAATATGGAACGATATTATGAACTTGTGTGTCATGTGGGATCACACGATGAGATTGAGTTGTTGTGGCGAGTCATGTCACGCAACGATGTTGAATTGTTGATGGCACGTGGTGCTTGGTAATCAACCGGTGATAATCATTTAGATTGGGGCAAGTGGCAAGGCGAGAGGAGGCCAAGGTGGGCCCGATGGGCGAGGGTGCGTGGATGTCTTGCCTTGATCACACTAAGGACTTAACCTTGCAAGCCTTTGACTGAGTCAATCATGCAACCACATGTTCGGTATGGGCCACCTATTGAGTAAATTGCAATGTCTTAATTTTGGTATTATCGTGGTCGGTGTGAGTTCCCGAGTTATGGTGTAATTCACATGGCGCAAGAGGGGCCCCGGATGTGGTAACCAGTCCCACCGATGTTGAATCCTTAGCGGGTAGTATCGGGTTAAGCGAGCATTGTAAAGGCTTTGTTATAATCACTCGCCTTGGTGGTGTTTGGTTGTATCACGTGGGTAAAGTGCATAACCTCTGCAGAGTGTGAAACTATTCGGATAGCCGTGCTCGCGGTATTGAGCAATGCTCGGGAATTACAGTTAAGGGTTAGCTTAATTAATTGGACAACATGGTTGGGATGGCGGAATGCCATATGGAAGATGAAATTTGACTTAGGATTGGAAACTTGATTTACTTGAGAAATATTGAACTTATTTACTATTGTTATTTGTTTTACATTCTTTACAATCTATTTATTATATATGTTCATAAATGCTGCTTATTGCAAAATAGCCATGATAGCCTATCCATTGGAATAAGCCTTACATATAGATACATAGGATTGCATCCTGTGCACAACTTGTTGAGTGCTTTAAGTACTCACCCTTGCCAAACAACAATAATCAACAGTTGAGGAATCTACACCCGTGTTGGAAGATGAAGTCCAGGAAGACATGAGTCATTAGGGTCCTTACACTCGCCGCCGCTTCGCCGCGAGCTTCGGGTGAGTTCGTGACCGTTAGATCCGGATGAACGGAGGGGATCGAGCCGCGTTGCACGCATCTGTCGCCGTTCGATCGGATCGGGCGTGGATGCATGCCGCGTGTCGTGCATCGGCGGCGCGCGCTGCAACCAATCGAAACAAGGCGCGTGTCGTCGGTGCGGTACCGAGGCGTCATCTGGCGGGTTCACGGTGGACGGAGGAGGTCCCGTGGATGTCTATGCACCGAGGCCACGCGTCGGCTTCGATTGGTTCGGTCCAGCGCTGGCGTCGTGATGACGTCAGGCTTGCGCAATAAATCGGTTTTTCAGAATAAAAGTAAATCTGTTAATTTCGATTTTCTGATTTTGCAATTTCAGTATTTATTTCAAACTTCAAAAGGCTATATCTTTTGCAATTTAACTCGGAATTGAGTGATTCCTGTTTCTAAAAATTTGTAAAATTGAGATCTATTTAATGGTGAATTTTATTTGATTTTTGGAGTTCAATTGCTCTCTGTTTTGGTATTTATTTGCTTTTCTCCTTGATGCAGCGTGAGACGTTGAATTGTGCGACGCTTCGGAGGAAGATCAAGCAACTCAAGAGCAAGTTCCAGAACCAGATCAGGACCTATTCCAAGGCAAGTTGTGCTTTGATCATGTTGAACCCATGTTTATAAAATTGCTATATTTGTTTTACCCTATTATATATGTTTCAAATATACAATTGTTTCAAACTAGATTGGGCTTAGCTAATATACCAGATTGATCTATACCCTACCTTGTCATTGTATGCCATGATCCATTGTCACCCTAGATTGGTTTAATATAGTTGATTAGTAATTACAATCAACGTTGGAGGTTTAGACCGTATTAGTTGCTTAGCCGTGCCACGTCATCACATGTGTCAGAATCATTGATAATTAATCTTGATTAATGGAATATGGAACGGTGTTATGAACTTGTGTGTCATGTGGGATCACACGATGAGATTGAGTTGTTGTGGCGAGTTATGTCATAGCGATGTTGAATTGTTGATGGCACGTGGTGCTTGGTAATCAACTGGGTGATCATAACTTAGATTGAGGCAAGTGGCAAGGGGCGAGGAGGCCAAGGTGGGCCCGATGGGCAGAGGGTATGTGGATGTCTTGCCTCGATCACACTAAGGACTTAACCTTGCAAGCCTTTGACCTGAGTCTATCATGCAACCACATATGCGGTATGGGCCACCTTAGTGAGTAATTTGCAATGTCTTAATTTTGGTACTATCGTGGTCGGTGTGAGTTCCCGAGTTATGGTGTAATTCACATGGCGCAAGAGGGGGGCCCTGGATGTGGTAACCAGTCCCACCAGTGTTGAAACCTTAGCGGATAGTATCGGGTTAAGCCAGAGCATTGTAAAGGCTTTGTTATAATCACTCGCCTTGGTGGTGTTTGGTTGTATCACGTGGGTAAAGTGCATAACCTCTGCAGAGTGTGAAACTATTCGGATAGCCGTTGTCGCGGTATTGAGTAATGCTCGGGAATTACAGTTAAGGGTTAGCTTAATTAATTGGACAACATGGTTGGGATGGCAGAATGCCATATGGAAGATGGAATTTGACTTAGGGTTGGAAACTTGGTTTACTTGAGAAATACTGAAGTTATTTATTATTGCTATTTGTTTTACATTCTTTACAATCTATTTATTGTATTTGTTCATAAATGCTGCTTATTGCAAAATAGCCATGATAGCCTATCCATTGGAATAAGCCTTACATATAGATACATAGAATCGCATTCTGTGCACAACTTGTTGAGTGCTTTAAGTACTCACCCTTGCCAAACAACAATAATCAACAGTTGAAAAATCTACACCTGTGTTGGAAGAGGAAGTCCAGGAAGACACGAATCATTAGGGTCCGAGCCTTGTCGGTTGCTGTGGTGAACCGATGAGCTATCTCGTTTTCTATTTTCATTTGCTTAATCATTAGTTATATTTTCGGTCTTGCCTGCGTGGCTTAATAATGTAAGTTGGTCATAAGATCATACCTTTAGTTATATCAATGAACGAACTATTATTCTATTATCGTTGAGTATGATGTGATATGTACCAATGTTGAGCTGTGTGCACTAGCGTTGATCCTGGAAATAGTGCGGTAAACACAGTGGGTTCGAATCAGTGGATTCGGGTCCTTACACCTTTCAAAGCTGTCGGCCATACTCTAAAGCTCTTGCTCCACCCTTCTATGTTATATCCAGAAGCCAACAGAGGGAGATGTGGAATTTTCTGATTTATGACTGTGTCGGAGTCTAGGGTTCCTACCAGGCCTAGGTAGTATTGGTCATTACTGTTAGGAATCGGAATAAGTACCTGATAAGGGTTTATTCAGCCGATCTAAGAGATTAGCCGATTGGGGATTGTGAAGACAGGAGCACCGAGGAGCTTGTTAGCTGGAGTGTACTCGAAAGACGATGTCAAAGGTTCTGGGAGCTCGTGCGCGTGAGAGTGACAATGTGGGGACCTCATATTTATAGGGGGTAAAAAAGGTCAAACGGCGGGAAAAGATTTCGAGGGACATGTGCAATTAAAATGCAGATACGTATCTCAAGATTTTTTACGACGTCATAAATGGAGCAATTACTAGTGTGCGAATTGCGTCAAGACGATAGCAAAAGAAGCCGATGGCGAGATTTTTGGAAGATAACAAGTTATCTCCCAAAAATAGGGGGCATATGTTTGCACAAGAGTTAGCAAAAGTATGGTTAAGTTGTCAGGCTATGGATTAAGAGATATTTTAGCTGATATCGGATATGGATAGAGGTTTTGAATTTGGATTATGGCTGATATTTATCTAAAAATAAGAAGAACTGTCCAAATTGAAGCCGATACAGATCATGCTTTGCAGCGTGTTGGAAAAAGATACGATCGGCTGATAGCTATAAAAAATAGTCAAGGGCAAGTGAGAAGAACAATACAATACAATAAACAACTCGCATTATTCTTATTTACTTTTTGTTGACTAGGAGTAGCCTCTGTAATTTAGATTATCTCTTGTAATCTGATTTAATCAATAAAGTTGCGCATCATTGATTGTTGATCACCTTCGATTACACCAATCAGGTTTGATTTTCTCCTATCTTGTTGCGCATCGCCTTTTTCGGAAAAGATCTACCTTTATTATCTGATTATCCCTAATCGGCTAATTAGATTTACCGTTACAATAGATTTGATAGGTTTTCTGGCTGATTCAGATCTAAGCCGATTATTTCCATATATCGGATTTGAGTGAATTTTTGGTTTATCTTACCGATTACAGGATCAAATCGGTTAGCACGCCTTGATCAATTGAACCCGGCGTTCATCCATGTGTTGTGGCCGATAAATCTTACTTCAAGTTTTTTGACGCCAATACTATCCTAATTCTGAGCATTGCAGTTAAAAAATCTCTTCACCCGTCTCTTCCTGGGTGGCAAACAGAGGAAGATCAGGTGCAAATTTCACAGGGCCGCACATGCAGGAAAAGAAGTAACATTATGGTGGGAAAAGATC
Source organism: Otatea glauca (assembly GCA_036346275.1). NCBI lineage: Eukaryota > Viridiplantae > Streptophyta > Magnoliopsida > Poales > Poaceae > Otatea > Otatea glauca. Next base: position 37,079,725 of record CM070716.1, on the reverse strand, counting down.
ACAAAAAGAAGTGTGTTTGCACCAAGATTTGACAAGAGTATGGATGCATTATCAAGCTAAGAATTAAGAGATATTGTAGTCGATATCGGATATGTAAAGAGGTCCGAATGTTTGGTTATGACCATATTTTAGGAAAAACTGTCTGGATTAAGGCCGGTACAGATTATGCTTTGCAGCGTGTTGAAAAATGATACGATCGGCCGATAGCTATAAAAGATGGTCAAAGGCAAGCGAGAGAAATAGACAATCAATCAAACAACTCGCATTTACTCTTTTATTTTCCCGTCGACTAGGGGTAGCTTCTGTAATTTAGACTTCCTCTGTAATCTGATATCGATAAATAAAGTTGCGTATCGCCGATTGTTGATCTTCATCAATTACGCCAATCAGGTTTGATTCTTCTCCGATCTTATTGCTCATCATCTTTTTCGTGAGAGATCTATCTCTATCATCTGATTAGCTCTAATCGGCTAATTAGACTTATCGTTACCATATATTTAATTGGATTTTTAGCAGATTAGATCTTTGCCGATTTTTTCACTAAATCGGTTTTGAACATATTTTTCCATCTATCTTACCGATTGCAGGATCAAATCGGTTGGCACGTCTCGAACCGCAGAACCTGGTGTTCGTCCGGTATGTTATGGTCGATTAACCTCTCTTCTAGTTTTTTGGCACCAACAAAGTGATTATGCCAAATAACCTGACTCCACTGGAGAGAGGTGATCAAGAGCAACATATCAGTGGGGAATGCGAATGCACATTCTTTTATTCCATTAACATGCGAAATCGCCAGTCACAAGTGGAGAAACAAAACCTGGAACCGGAAAAGGCCATCGACAAGATGCCTTTGCACATTCTATTTACGAAGGTACAGTACAGAATGTCTTTGCATCAATTGGCATATCAGTGCGCTAAGAGCAATGCGCAAGTTGTAGTCTCCTCCCTATAGCAAAGTCACTGCAAAACAGAGATCAGTAAGTTGCCAGAAACACTGAGTAGTGTCACAATTGGTAGAAAAACAAAACATCCAGTTATCTGTAAAACTGTCAAAAAATCGAATCTTTAACTTCATCAGAGAACATAAATGTGTTCTAGAACGACAGATCTATGTAAGTAAGAATTTTGAAAATTATATAGTCTCCTCAACGGGAAGGGTAAAATGAAAATCTTGTTGGACGGGAAAGAAGCTGGCTAAATAGTTACGACTACTATGAAGCATCAACAAATATTATGGTAAGTATCATCCAACTACTAGTATCATATTGGTATCATGAAAAAATCATACTCCTCTAGAAAAGGTGTTCAACAGTTCTCATTGTGCCGCATGCTATAATGGATCCTGTTGTTGAAACCAGTAGCAAAAGCATTGAGTTTAAGCATCAGGGAAGTAGTTAAGCACCTGAACCAGTGTAAAAATGCCAATAATACAAATAAATAAACTAGCTAACTGCAATCATAGTAAGAGAGAAGATATAAGAACAGCAAATACCAAGGGATAACAACGCCAGATGGACGGTGAAGAAAAGTTTATCTATGCGACTGCCTCAACAAGAATCCCAACAAGAGAGCAAGAACAACTATCAACAATTTTTTTGCTTTGCCAATCTGTTATTTGTGGAGGAAAAGCAAGCGTTCAAACTAAATGCCTACAATTATATCAAAATTTGATATCCATTCATTATCATATATGAAGAAAAAATTTAGCATACCTGGGATTCTAGATAACATGTGAAAATCCTAGGTAGGAGCAGCCTTTCCAATTTTCCACGCAGGGCTTTAGAAGGAATTGTTGATAAGACGGGACCGGATTTCCAAATTCAAACTATCTATTTATAACTGCACTAGTTCAAGATCAAACTAGCGCACACAGTGGAAACAATAATGACAACACATCCACATCACTAATCAAATAATATTAATTAAGCAAAAGGTACTGGTCTTATGACCAACTATTACAAATAAACAACCTCATGGCTTGAGTTCAATAAGGTAGCAGCGAAAACAAAATAAACAGCAGCAGGATAAGCCCATCCATTTGCCCAACAGGCAATCGACTGGGGTACGCGTCCTAGTAATCCGAATTGCCTTCATCGTAATCACCTTTTGCTTCTGCGCACTCTTCTGTGGAAAGTTAGAATGTGGCAAGGATGAGTACAAAATGTACTTCTCAAGACTTGAAAACATAATGCATGATATCTATATGCAAGGCTAAACAAATGAATTCTTAATATGGCTCATTTAGCATAAAGCAAATTTTAATTTTAAATGCCACTAGTAATTTCACAAAGCATCTTTTGACCAAATGTAGTTGTAATAATTGAATTTGATATGACAACTATAACAAGTTCCATCTACCTGGATGGCTCCATCTGTCAAACCATAACCCAAGAGTTCCATCTACTCACGAATTCCCAAGCCACCATTTTCATTTAAAATAAAACCATAAAATCTACAATGTGAAAGCGTATCTCGCCCGCCCTTGACCGTGGACACGGCTACTTAAGTAGTTTTAACTCTGCAGAGTGTGTACAGCTTTACCCACAAGACATGATCAACTCTTTGTGCAATCGATATTAACACACTTCCTTTGGTGTGCCGCAGAGAGATCATAACAAGACCTTTACAATGTACAACCCCGCTATTAACCTCGCCCGCTAAGGTTTCACCGCCGAAGGATTCTATCTGCCCAGTCGGAAGCTCCTCTTGCGCCTGCCTCCACTTGGCACCCACCACCTGGCGAAGCTAATAACGAGACGCACCAATTAGGGGCTGTTTTGGGGGGGGGCTACGCTTCGGCTAACAGTCGCAACCCCCCCCAAAGAGGCCGGCTATGGGGCAAAGCCATAGCCAAAGCACCCCAAAAGCCACAGCCGTGGGGGAGGTGCTTCGGCTGTGCTTCGGTCACGTCTCCCCCTCTTTGCTTGCTCCGTCCTCCGCCTGAATGAGCCCCGACCGAGCTCTGTCCTCCGCTCCGTCCTCCTCTCCGTCCTCTGCCACACCGACCTCCGCCCCGACCCGACCTTCGCCTCGACCGAGCTCCACCCTGACCGAGCTTTGCCCCGACCAAACTCACCTCCATCCCGAACGAGGCCTCGACCGAGACCTCCGCCCCACCTTGCTTCGTCGTTGTCTCTGCCCTGCCTTGCCTCTACCGAGACCTCCGCCCCACCTCGCTTTGTCGCTGTCTCTGCCCTGCCTCGCTTCTCTGCCCCACCTTGCCGCCTTTGCTTGGTTGCCGCTTCACCTTCGCCGCCTCCACCCGGCCCTGCGTCATCGGGAGGGGAGGAGATGATTTGGGGAGAGTTGGAGAGCGTACTCAATAAAAGCCACAGTCCGTTTACCAAACGATCTCTCAAGAAAAGCAACATCCACCAGCCACAACAGCTTTTCAGCCCAGCAAGCCAAAAGCAACTTTTTAACTTAGCAGCAGCCCCCAAACAGGCCCTTAATTAGCCAGGTTGTACCCATATATACTTGTGGTTGTAAGGTAGTGCTTGGTCCATGGTAACACACACTTCGGTCCTTAATTGACTAGGGCGGAACAATCACTTTACAAGGTCTCGTGCTTCCTGTGCCTGCCAAACATCCATCCGCTCCGATCTAAACCATTTTCCACTTTATTTTATTTAAATAACAGCAGCAATACCTCTGGCTGCACTTCACAAATGAGTTTAAACAATATTTGAAATAATTCCCATAATGGCACAATACCGAAACGTTTAAGCTGGACTAAGCAATTCTACCGTTCTATGATACTCTACTAACCATCATTAAATAATATAGTTAATACTAACTAAAGTGACAAAGGTACATCATAATCAATGCCAATGAGGTCATAACAATTATGAAATTTAACTATACGTTATGATTGAATTTAAAATACTTTGTATAAAAGTAAGCATACAATAATTTAAAACAATATAAGTATTTTAGAAATTTTAGATCAACATGGTCAAGGAAGACTTACTTTCATCGAACGCGGCTGGTTCTGCCTCTTGTTGGTTTCGCGGGACTTCTTCGGCGACGTCGTCTACAAGCGAAAAGCGAACGCAAATAAATAAAAGAAATACAAAAAATCCAAAAATTACAAAATTAGCACCAAAAGGTAGAGTTTAAATTTAGATAAATTTAGAAATTTGAATCACTAAATTCGGAGTTCAAATGGAGGAGAATGGGCTCTCGGAAGTGTAGAAATTGCATAAAATGAGAGGAGATACTGTAGCTAGGCACTGTAACTTCGTACCACTGTTCATCACGCGCTGTAGCTCGATTGAACACAAAACCACGCGTGCGCAGCAACAAGGGAATAACGGAGGGTCATGGCTAGGCTAGGGCAATGGCCAAAGCAAAGGAAGCACGGCATAGCTCGCGATGAGAGGAAGCAAATGATGGGGTCGGTGGCGGCAAGGGAGCTCCGTGGCTACGGCAATACCACAGCGAGCGACGTGTGGTTGTACACGGGGAAAACCGAAATTTGGTGAGTAGAGGAGAAGAATCCCAAAATTGATATAGAGGAGAGGACGACAAAGCACACCTAACTGTTCCCCGGAGCATCGGTGCCTCGGTGGCAAGGAGGGAGCACGGCTACCGACATTCGTGTAGCGTTTCGATCGTCACAGCGTTCCAACTAAATAGAGGCACAAGAGCTTAGAACAAAAGAAACGGGTTATGTGAGGGGAGAGGAGCACGATGCTCACCTTATATAGGGTCGTAGATGGCCGGATAGAAGGTAACTGACTTGAATATGAAAGCTTCTGAAACCAAAAGAACACGAAATTTGGACACGAAATTTGGGAAATGAGTGAATGGAAATAGGAAGATCCAAGGATTGATTTGGCGCAAAAATGGAAGGAATCTGGTGAGGAAATCACGGGTTCTTTAAGGTGGTGTTTGGTTGGGTGGATAGGATATAGCCATCTATGGATTTGGAGTCATTCAATTGTTTGGATGAGTGGATGGATGGGATATAGTCATTCAGTTTTTGGGAATATTCTCTCAAGATGTTGGATAGAGCTATCCAAAAAAAGGCCGGACGGGCTCATCCAATTTGTTGCATGAAGAGGTGTACTCGGTCAAATTTAAATTTCGTTGAAGTGTACTCAGTTAAATTCAAATTTCGATCAAATTTTGTTCGAAAATTCAATTTTTAGTCAAGTTTTATCCAAAAATTTCAAACCAAAATTTAAAACCTTGATTACAACTAGCCCATCCATCCAACCAAACAAAAAATTGGCTCATCCTATCCATTCTCATCCATCCAACCAAAAAAAAAATTGGCTCACCCTATCTACCCAACCAAACAGCCACCTGGATGGCTCCATCCCATCCAGACTGGATGGCCATATCCCATCCAGCCTTATCTAGGCAACCAAACACACCCTAAGTTTCAAAATCACATTAACGGAGGGCTTCTCTCTTGGCTGAAGATTGAAGACTTCACTGCACGCTGATAGGTGAGTCCCTTCTTCTTTTTATTAATAGAAAAACATTTTTGAAAAGGTAGCAAACAAGGTTTAAAAATTCTAAACATTCTCAAAAATACTTTGAGAAATTTGAGACTTAATAAAATTATTTTCAGAAAAATTGGAATTTTAATTTTTCTACAGCAAATTATTTTATAATTCTGAAGATAGGAAAAAGCATTTATAAAATCCAGAAAATTTAGGAAAAATCTCAGAAATTCAGATCTAAATATTTTAAACAAAAATATGCAAATTTTAGGATGTAACACCATCTATGCAATTCTGTTTACTAACATCATACTAGAAAATAACCTGTAATATTCTCAATCTATACCCCTTTATAATGCACCTAAGCATTCTTTTCTACGTCCACCCCAAATAATGCAACCCACTAGAGATGGCCCAACTTTCATGCACCAGTAAACGCCCCGTAAACTTGCCTCCATCAAAATTAACCTCTCAGATCTTTCCTCAGCTTTACTCACCCACATCCGATGGCCATTGTTTAATGTGTCTAACTCATCCCTGTGGCCCACAACAGATCTCCCCCCACCTCCAGCATCATTTCAAGGAAAAGGAAACAAATATCCTGGAATTAATGAAAAGGAAACAAACATTCTAGAAAAGAAAAAGACCATATATTACGTGCTGAGAAAAGGAAACCGGAAGACAGGGCACTATACTAGTAATTATTAGTGAACCGAACTAAGAGGCAGCATTGACAGAATAAAATGTCAACCTGGAGCCAGTAAATTTCCTTCTTTTTAATAAATACAATTGGAGATATGTTTGTTATTCGTACATGAATGTTCATCTAAAATTTCCTTCCAACAGATTATCTCATTCTCTGTGCAACAATGATCCAATACATCTTATCTAACAAAATAAACACTATCAGAGACAAACTACAAAATCTACAGAACATTGCTGCCCAGCACAATTGCTGCAGAGGAGCAACTTTGCTACAGGAAAAGAGATAATACTCGTGTAGGCCCTTTTACCCAGCTAAAATAACAGCATAGTGGTGGTTTCATTATTCTTGGAGCATTTCTTGAATTCCTTCAGAGACCAAAGTTACATAGTGTCAGGAATTCCATTTCAGTGTCAACATACTTGGTCCACAGGGCCTTGTACTGGTTCAAAGCAACATCAAGCCACGGTTTCATGTTCCCATTAAAGTGTATCACCGCAGCACCTCGGATCACCTCAGGACTGATGCTTGGATTATACCCAAGACCCATTACATGCCATGACTTATCGAGTGGCTTTGTATTGCCATAGAAGGCCATCAGTCCAGCTGGTAGAATGGATGTTGGATCCCAGAGGTCGCCATCCTCATTCTGCAATGAAAATATTGGGTAATATCATACACATCACTACATCAGTGCCTTGGTGCACAAAAAATGCATAGCACATTGCCACTAAATGATGCAGAAATGGGCAGTTAACAGCATCATTTGCATAATGGAATACAGATGATACACAGGAAAGAACACAGAATATATCTTTAGTCAGAAGAACATGCAAACATAAATTGTACATAAAGGCTTTAATTATCTTAATATTGCGGCGGTAACCAACCATAAAAGCATTAACACTTACAGCTCAGCAAAAAAAAGTCATTGGTGTGCGCGAAACCAAGTCTCATTAGGAGGTTTTCCTAGTGAAGTTGCCATTTTATGTTTCATGTAACATTAGTTAAGGAGAAACCGTGGTGTCAATAACCTACAACTATCATATACTAAAAACTGATGAGACATGGTTCAATCAGATGACCTAAAAAAGAGAGAGAAAACAACAAAAATTCTCACAAAGAAGGAAAAAACAATCGGCTCTCAATCCGGTGGAGCCTAATTACATCCAAACCACAACCATTGGATGTTATCCAGAATCTATTTAAACTCAAGAAGATAAGACAGTGTTAAGTCAAATAAGGAAAAAACATCCGGCACTCAATACAGTGGAACCTAATTACAACCAAACCACAACCATTGGATGTTATATAGAATCTATTTGAACTCAAGAAGATACGAGAGTGTTAGGTTAAAAATTTGAGCACAACCATTGGATATTATATGGAACCTATTCAAACCCAAAGGATAAGAAAACACTTCAAACCACAAAACAACTCTCATTAAGATGTACTTTTAGTCGAATTTGAGCTGTGATAGATTATCAATCTATGTAGTATGTAAGACTACACTGCACAGTCAATGATAAATGACATATGCATGGAGTTGATATGCGGCATTCCGTACACAGCCATCAATGGAAAGAGCTAAATAGAATGGTTAACCAACCATCTTTCTTCCTTCCTTTCAGAATAGTTAACCAAGATGTTGAATCTTTTGGGCAAAAACCTTCTATACTAAGCAATTTACAAATTTAAGGCAAAAGTAAGGTGGCTAAATACCATAATGAGTTGATGACCAGCTTCTCAAAAAATCACATGGTGATAACAACATTGGAAAAGAAAACTAAGCAGAACTCGCATAAAGCTAGTGAAGTTGACAAATTGTAGAAGTAAAGCACGCATAACCACAAGGCACAAGGACAATGGACACCAAGCATAACAATTAACTGATGCAGCCAAATACCAATCCCAATGTACCACAATACTACTACTTGTCAGTTGTAAACAAAGATCACTGCAACTCACCATTTCCATGTACTGATGGAACAGCTCCGTGCAGCCATCCTGTCTCCATGCCTGGAGATCAAACACATTGACCCCATACGCCCATGCACAGGCGCCGGGATTAAACCGCTCCCGCACTATGGCCTGCGTGAAGTTGAGATACTTCCTATACCTCATGAACCCCCCGAAGCACATCTCCACAGCGCCATTCACCTTCCCATTCAAGTCGACATGCCAAAGCCCCGCTAAATCCTTCTGCACGACCACATCGTCCTCCAAGAGCACTACCCTCCGCAGCACTGGGAACATATCTGGGAGGTAGAACCTCAGGTAATCGAGCAGTGCTACGTCCCTCTTACCGGCCTCGATCTGCCTGAGCACTGGCGAGAAGGAGGCGTTAAGGAACGGGAAGTCGGAGTAGGTGAGGAGCTGAACGTGCACGCCGAGCGGCGGCGGGCGGCGCGCGAACCAGACGCGGAAGGCCGGCAGGTACATGGGGGCGGTGACCACGTGGAAGACGTGACGCCAGGGGTCGACCGCGGCGCGCGCGGCTGAGGCCACCACGACGGAGACGGCGAGCACGTTGTCGGAGAAGACAGCATAGTGGTACAGCGAGGGGTCGTCGAACTCGGGGGACGGGTCCTGGTCGTCGGCGAAATCGGAGGGTTTGGCGAGGCGGGCCTCGAGGAGGCGCATGGCGAGGCAGTGGAGGGACTTGGGGGTGGAGCCCGCGGCGATGCGCGACGACATGCGGCCAGCGCGGCGGGCCCGAGCGAGCTGCTCGCCGACGGCAAAAACGGTGTCGGAGAGCTTCTGGATCTTGGACTGCGTGTCGAACCCCTCTTTGGCGTCGGCGGCGAGGAGGCGAGCGAGCTTGATGCGGTCGCGGGCCTCCTTCTCGAGGGGCTTGAGCGCGTCCTCGGGCAGGGAGAGGTGCGACGCGAGGCGGGAGGAGAGGACGGAGAGGTCGGAGGAGAGGGTGGAGAAGGAGAGAGACTGCGCAGCGGACGCCTCCTTGAGCTTGCGCGCGTGGGCGGCGTACGCGGAGAGGACGGCCGCGTGGTCCGCGGCGTGGCGGCGGATGGCGGCGAGGCGGGACGGCGGGGAGGCAGGGCCGGAGCGGGACGGGGCGGTGGGCACGGAGGAGAGGAGGAAAGAGAGAGAGGCAACGAGGAGCAGCGTCAGGAGCGCAGCGAACGCCGCACGGCGCGGCGCGGACGGCCGGAACGCGCGGCCGCCGGCCATCGGGGTAGGCAGTGGGAGTGACCGAGTGAGAGGGAGAGTGGAGTGGGAAGCGCGTCGCGGATCTGAGCTGATGGCGAGGTGGGGAGAGACGGGTAGACCGGGGGAGCAATGGGCCCACTCAGTCAGTGGGTGTTGGATCGCCTATCCGGGTTTAACCGTGGGTAGGGTTGTCGGTGAGGTTAGATTTGGGCCGTTGATTTGCTTGTTTTTGTTTAGTGGTGGTGGATTAAGTTGCTGGGGTCTTAGTAAAGTGGGGCCCAGACTATTGATCTAATGTTAGCTGACAGGTGGGGCTCATATCCTGGGCCCATCGCCAGTGACACAGGTGTTGGCGGTGACGTGGGCGAGAACTTTGGTTTGTGTGTAGCCGAAGTGGAGTTGGAACGTGTCTGACGCAGGGTTTCAAAAACCACGGTTGACCGTGTACGGTGCTGTAAAAGAAACAGGCCGGTTTGTCGGTCCAATTCAAATTCAAATTCAAAATTTTTAAAATAATTATCTAAACATTCTATAAAATTAATATTAATTTCTTTATGACCTCTGATGTGAATTTTTTTTGAAAAAACGAATTTTAAAAATATTTTTTAGCCATTTCAAAATCTAGAAAATAGAAAAAAAGAAAAGAAAAGGACAACCCATAGGCCGAGCCGCCCGTGGGCCAGCCAGCCCACCGTGGCTCACCCCGACCAACCGGCCCACCGAAGAGCCATGTCTTGCCGACCACCAGAGGCAGCTCGCACCAGAGCAATTATTGCACTCTACCTTTCCCTACTCGAAGCTCCTGCCGACCGTGTCGCCACCGCCCGGATCCGGCAACCGCGTGTCGTCCAACCGCCGTTCAATGCGCGGTTTTCGCTCGGTTTTGCGAAAAAGCCGTTCGGCCATGGTTTTTCTGCGGCGCCCAAATAAATTCGTCGAAAGAACGAAAATCATTTGTTTAAGTTTGAATTTCTCTCGGTTTCATTCGATTTTCGCTCGATTTTTTTGAGTAAACTGCTCGATAGTTTATACATGTATGTTGTTGATGGCTTGATGCATATATGTGCAATGTGTAGTACTAAATACAAGACACACTTCCCATGAATCCAATACATTGTGTTAGTCTGTATCTGAAATTGTTCATAAACATAGTATTTCTCAAATTTGTATATTTGCTAGTTTTCAATGGAATTCATGTATCCTGAAACCACCTCAAGTACTAATATTTACTTCATGACCAAATGCTCACCGTGTTGATGATGAAATATACTCACTGTTTGTTTGTTCACCAATTTGTATTACCAATATTTGTTCGAGTATGTTAAGTAGCAATATTTACTTCAACATATTTTAGTAACAATAATTTTTCAATTATATTTAGTAGCAATAATTGTTTAAGTATGTCAAGTAGCAATATTTGTTGACGTATGTGAAGTAGCAATATTTGTTCAATTATGTCAAGTAGTAATGGACGACACTCGCAAACGGTACTATTAGGTCAAGTATCGATATTTGTATGTATACTTACTTTTATTGTGTTCCATTAGCAGACGCTAGAAAATATCGACGTGGTGTGGAAGCATGGCGAGAAGTTGGGCGCTGGATTTCGATGCAAGCACTATCTCAAAGAGAAGAAAGGAGGCAGCGCAACCCGACTGAAGCAGCACTTAGCAGGGCGTGGTACAAGTGTCCTCCATTGTAATAAAGTTCCTATGAAAGTTCGCGAGTACTTTCAGCGTGAGCTGAACAGGACGAGGGATAAAAAGAAGGACAAGAGAGAAGAGAGGCTGAGAAAAGGAGTAGTTGGAGATTCCCCGCCGAGGCGTAGTGTATACTCAGAGTACACGGGTGAAAGTTCAAACCCATTAATTTGGTTTTGGTGTTAACGACAAATCTAATATTGAGACTAACTCTTTTGATAATCATAATATTGATTAATCTCAATTGTTAATTAATGACAATCCTTTTATGAGACTAACTATTTTGTTGTGCTTAACTCTCTTTAGTCTCTTTTGGATGAAAAAAATGGAAATATCAAATGTATACATTCAGTTCATATTATCATATCTTGTTGCATTCCTTAGATATAATATTCATGATCATATTGATAAATCTAAATATGAGACTACTCTTTTATTGAGTATATCTTTTGATTAGTCTCATCTTATTGAAAAATGGAAATCCCAAAGGTATGCATCCAATACAACTCTATTATTTCTAGATGCATTTCTTGGACTCAAGTTAAAGGATGAACTCTTCCATTGCTTATACATTAAAAGATGTGCATTATGTTTCTAACTTCATCTATATTATATGAATGCACATATCTAGGGGGAGTTCACAATTTAACTTGATGTTTCAATAGTATTGATCCATGTCCTCTTGCCAAACAAAAGATCAAGACTTTAAAACAATCCTTTGAGTATATGTAGCTTGTGTAGTTTTAGTATACTCATGTTAATATAGGATAAACTCAAGTGCTATCTAAGATTTGATTATGTGCATATTGATTCCAAGTTCAATTATTTATATGCACATATTTAATGTAGTTTATTCTATTGTTGATGGTATTAAGAGTATTGATCCCTTTTCACCACTCCAACATAATTTGGATCATTACTTAGTAACCATCAAAATGAGTATATGAAACTTGTGTAGTTAATATATACTCATGTCAATTTAAATAAAATTTAAATTGAGTTCGATTGTCTATCAATCAATCAAAGAAAGCTTCATCATGTGTTGATGGTATTTCTTCGTTGGTTAAGGGCAAGCGAAAAGTTCTTTAGTATAATGAAGCATTAGTTACATCAAATTACTCAAGGTACCTTTAAATCATTAAAATTGTTTAGGGTTGTGCTCAATCGATTGTGGGGGCATCCATTATGTGTTAATGGAGTGCAATTGATGATTGAGGCAACCGTGTTTGTTGGACTAACAATTTTCTATGAGTTGTGAAGTAGGCTGAGTCCAAGAAAATGAAGAATCGAGAAGAAGTCACCATGTGTTGGTGAGCTTCAAGAAGTTATCCCAAAGTGAAGAAGAAGAGAGGAAGTTCATCGTGTGTTGATAAACAAGAAGAAAGATTCTGACTTGGAGAAAAGATGATCGGTCATTGTGAAAGCTCCAAGTGGTTGCAAGAGACAAAGGTATAACTAGCTAGGGCTAAGGATGTGTTCCTAGCCTTTTACCGGTCTCGGTATTTGGATGGGAGATCGGCTTGCTAGTGTAGGTTGCCGTACTATTAAGAGAGGTTGAGTCTTATAGTTTGAGCTTCATCATGTGTTGATGAACTCAATCCAGTTCACTCTACCTCACTCTCTTGTTTGGATTTTGCATGAGCTAAGTATTTGCATGTGTTGCAAATAAGGGAGCTCATGCTTGCTTTTTATTGAATCTTGATTTGGTTTTTGCATAAAGCTATGGATTTGCATGTGTTGCCAAAGGGAGATAGCTTATTCAAGTTGGTTTAAGTGGTTGTTTGCATGAAGCTAGATATTTGCATTTGTTGCAAATAGGGAGCTCATGCATCGGAGTCCTAGCTTGTGACTTGATTATGTGTTGATCATCACAAAGGCTAAGATAGGTTTATACTTTGTGTTTGCAAAACGAGTTTTTGCAAAATATGGTTTAATTGAATCTTATCTTGAAACATGTGAATAGGGTTTGCAAATATGTTTGCAAATTGGTTTGATCATGTGTTGATCATCACATGGATCAAAGATATGATCTTGATTGCTCTTGTTTACAATATTTATATTTGCAAATGTGTTTTGCAAAATATTGGTGTTCATGCATTTGATATTGGTGCATGTGATTAGATTTTGCAAATGTATTTTACAAAATTGTTTTGATCATGAGTTGATCATCATATGGCTCAATATTTGATCATATTGACTCTTGCTAGCTTATGTCATGCCCTTGATTAAGCCTATGTGAGGGATTTCGAAAAATCAGATTTTAGACTTGAATGGCTACATTAGAGTTTTGTTTTTGTGATATTTAAAAATATATATGGTTTTTTAAATCTTGAAAATAGGTGGAGATTGTAGCCCTCGTGATAAGCTTCGCATAGAGTCTAATATCACCTAAATAGGAGTTCGGAGTAAAATGTTATGGGCGTTTTCGTGACTGCACCAGTGGTATGACCGAGGTCACTCTGGTCATACCGGCCTCTGATATGACCAGAGACTCCCCAGTTTGTTTTTTACAAAAAATAAGTTTTGGCACCGAGGTGGGCCGGTATGACCGGATTTTCTGTGTAACGGCTAGTTTTTTCTAGCCATTGGACCAGAAGCCGGCCATACCGGCCTTAGGGTGGTATGACCGGGTTTCCTGGGCATTTTTACCCAATTTGCCCTCAATGGCTAATTTTTCTTGTGGAGGCTATAAAAGGAGCCTTGTGGCTGGTATTTGGTTGTTGTTGGCCTTGTTGAGCATTTGTGTGGTCTTGTGCATGCGTTGCATTCCCGAATTTGGTTCTTGAGTTAAGAGTGTGCTCTAATTGCATGTGTTGCAATTAGGAGAAGATTGAGAGCCTCTTGTGCATGTGTTGCACTTGAGGGGAGCCTTGTGCATGTGTTGCACTCGGTGATCATCATTGTACATGTGTTGTACTTGGTGGAGCTCAAGCTAGAGGGTTTGACTTGTTACTCTTGATGTTTGTCAACACCTAGACGGCATGTGGAGGTGTCGTGCGCGTTGACCTTCTCAAGGAGATTGTGAGAAGGCCTAGCAAAGTTGTGAAGGTCGGAGCTCACCTACCCAGAGGGGGAAAGAGCTACCACTAGTAGATTCGAGGTGGGTGCTCAATTCGTGGAGCCGGTCCAAAGTGTTTTAGGCTTGCCTCAATGTGGATTAGGGGAGACCGGCAAGTCTCCAAACTCCATGGTAAAACATCGATGTGTCTTTTTCTGTTTGCTTGCGATCTCTATTTACATTGTTGCAATTTACATTCCTAGAATTAAATTGCTTGATTGTCTTTAGAATTGTATATTCTTGAGTAGAGACATAATTAGCTAGTGCACTTAGTGAGCCTAGTTGTCTTAGGCTTTAATTGTCAAAACCATAGTTTATTGCTTCCGCACCTATTATCATTTAGGTTTTGACATAAGGGTATTTAGGCGAGATTTTAATTAATCGTAGAAGAATTTTTAAAACCGCCTATTCACCCCCCTCTAGTCGGCATCCTCAATCTTACAAGTGGTATCAAAACTTGGTCTCTCATTTATTAGGTTTTACCGCCTAGAGAGTAAGGATGGTGACTAGTGGTTTAGTGCACTACACCGATTCACATATTTTTTATGGCTCAAATTATGCTTCATGAAAATTATTTATGATTTCTCATTTTAAATCCATGAGCCCCCAAATATGGTGGATCGTAGATATTGGCTTTTCTCTTCGGTTGAACAAATTTGCTCCAACAAAAAGAGAAGAGAAATGCCTACATCTCGATGCTCAAGCTACTAATGCTCTATTTAGCATTGTGAGCATAGATGTATTTAATAAAATATACAATCTCAAGAGAGCTCTCGAAATGTGGACAAAGCTTTAAGAATTATATGATGTGTCCACATCCCAAGTGAGAATTGCATAGAAGAATGGGTGTCGAGAGATAAAACCTCAAGTTCTATCTCAATTGATGAAGAACCGACAATACCATCGACCTCAACTTCTACCTCAATCGATGATGAGCCTACCATTCCATCTCTTCCATCGCATTGCTTCATGGCAAAAGGTAAAATTGAGGTAAGTAATGATGATAATGAGCCCTTTTATGATGATTTGATGAATATGTTAAAGGAGCTCAATGAGTATCTTGGGAGAGAAAAGTCCAAATATAAGATTTTGAAGCTTGAGCATAACTCACTTCAAAATGATTATAATGTGCTCAAATGTGAGCATGAGACTCTTCTTCTTAAGGAACTCATTAAGCCAAGAGTGGACATAGGAATTCAATGTGATTTAATTGATGATATGCCATGCTTAATTTCTAATCCTAGCATTTCATCTAAAATTGATATGTCCACCTCTAGCAACAATATTCTTTGTAGCTCAAATTCAAATATTGCTTCTAGTTCCTTTATGTGTTTAGAGACTAATCTTGTAGAGGAGAATAAAGAGCTCAAGGAACAAGTCACTCAATTGAGAAGTGACTTACAAAAGTGCTACAAAGAGAAGGCCACCCTCGATGACATTCTAAGCAAGCAACGGGTCTTGCAAGACAAGAGAGGGATCGACTACATCTCTAAGAAGGAGAATAACAAGACAAGGCACAACGCAAGACATCCGAAGACCATCAAGTGCTTTGCTTGCAATAAGAAGGGACACTTTGCCTCCGTGTGACCTAACAAAGTGAAGATCAAGCCAAAATCATCAACAACGAGGCAAACCGGCATTGAGCAAGATATATGGTAAATCAGAGGAGTACCATATGGAAGGGAAGCTTTACATTCCTGGAAATAGAAAGGAAGACGAGAAGAAATAGAAAGGAAGATGAGAAGATATTATTGCATGCGTTACGTTACAGATTAGATCTATTTATAGAAATTGCTAGCCGTGCGGGCGCATGGGTAGATGACTAGTGTAAACTAAATGGGAGGTTGGACTCCTTGTACTTGTTTATTTTAAATCTTTAAATGATGATATCTCCTTCGTTATCAGTTTCGCACTATGCTCTATGCGACAGGTTTAACGAGATTTCATATTGCATATATTTTAGAGACATAATAATGATAAACCTCTGTTACTTGATGATAACTATTGGTAGCTTTGGTTTACCTGCTATCATCTACTCCCTCCATCCAAGTAAGGCTTATTTCTTTAATGGTTTTGTCTATAAATATAAGGCTTGCATGTAAATTTAATGAGGTCTTTATTTCTATACCCTTATTTATTCTCTCTCAACCATATGCATTTATTCATTACCACCCACACAAAGTATTATCTCTCATCTTCTAAGACAATTAAGTGCGGGCATCTAAGTCATCTTCTCTTGTATTTTTCTCAATTTCAATGCAACCTTAATTCTTGTGCAAAGTCAAAATACACCTTATATTTTTGGACGGAGGGAGTATTTATTTATGTTTATGTAGCAACTATACATGTTATTCGAATATTAGTAGCACTACAGGAGAAACATATTGTAAAGGCATATTTATTATATAGTAGAGAACTAATATATGATTTTGAAGTCATCTTTTAAAATGCCACAATGGTACCTCTACGCGCAATGTCGTTATGACTGAAGAGACACTTTCTGAAATATCTTTACATTATATATAAGATATGTTGTAAAGACACTATATTCACAATGGTATCTCTACGTGCAATGTCTTACGACCGAAGAGACACTTTCCGAAATATCTTTACATTCTATATAAGACATGTTGTAAAGGTAATATATTGTGTATCTATACTCTCTAGCATCTTCTAGAGAATGAAAAATATATTCTAAAAATATATGTAACTAATACTCGAGACCTTGTAGATGAACAAGTAACCTAACTAACCATCTCAACCTCATATCACAACTTGCTTTTGCTCATGTTGTAATTCTTATGTATAGAACACAAAATGTCTTACACATCTAAAAAATAAAAAAATGCCTTAAATAAAGTCTCTACAACACAATATCGATTTAAAAGTGTATTAAAAAATATCTCTATATGTTTTTTGTTTAGGCAATTTAAAAATGTCTCAAAAACATTTCTATGATCCTTATTCTATGTTCTTCATCCAAAATATTTCAAAATAGTGTCTCTACATTTAAGGTGTCTTCTAAAACACCGTAAAAAGTATCTTTACAATATATTACAACAATTTATATAGATAAATAAAAAATTATAGGAAAGTGCCTTTAACATGCTACTCTGTTGTGACGACTCACATAATTAACCTAGGGTAACGACAATAACACCGTCATTACTCTGAGGTAATTAACACTGATCTTGGCATATTAGCTATCAAAATATCAGGTGCACTGACACTTTATCAGTTAATACACTGTGTTCAGAGTGCTATAACAGATCAATAATTAGAGACTGAAATGGAAACTTATTACAATCCATTGCCACGTAGGGCTACAAGTCCATTAGTACAATTTCATATATACTATCCATTACAATAAAAGTTAATATACATAAACACTAGAATACCCAAGGGATTGATGGTCCTGGCCGTACGGTCCACTACTCCACCCAATCCTCCGCTACCTCGTCACCCTAACCCTGCAGGTGATCCTCAATCCACGCCTCGCAGATGAATCCATAATGCTTAAATTTAAGCAAAGAGGGAGTCAAGCAAGGTTGAGTACAATATACTCAACAAGCAATAGTAACAAAATGCATCTTATGAATTTTTCCATCATCCAATTCATATCTCTCTCTCTCTCTCAAATCCACTTTTAGGAAAAATAGGGTTTTATTATGAAAATATTTAATTCATGTTTTAATTTCTAAAAATGCTACTAGCACTCATATATGAGGTAGACTTAGCATCTATAGCCTCCAATCCAGGAGACAGGAGTGAATTTATGATTTGACGCAGATTTGTACCACTTTACCCATAGTAAACTCAACCTCAGTTGAGAACCCAGAACATTTATCACTACTCAGGTATTAGATCTCCAAGCTGACGAGTCGTGCTGCCCCCGACTGTTTCCCACTTACTCACAACATACTAGTTGTACCCCAAGTTCAATGCACATCAACGATACTCATCTCATGTAGTTTAAATATAGTGCCCCGAAATAGATCAACCACAGTTGAATTCTAAAACAGTGTACCTCACTGGGACTCCCAGCATACCTAACTTCTCACTCTTAGTTATCTACTTATACCCAATATGGAGATCATAACACCATTGTAGGACAACTTTTTCTGGTCGTTTCCACACATTATGGTTGATATAAAAATATGATTCCTTGCCCGAGTTTAGTGGTTCATCCTTATGTTCTAGCCTATGAAGAGGGCCTCATCGGCAATACCCATCTCCATGGCACCCTCTACTCACCTCATACATACATACATACATACATACATACATACATACATACATACATACATACATACATACATACATACATACATACATACATACATACATACATACATACATACATACATACATACATACATACATACACACACACACACACACATACATACATACACACATACACACATACATACATACATACATACACACACACATACACACACACACACATACATACATACATACATACATACATACATACACACACACACACACACACACACACACACACACACACACACACACACACACACACACACACACACACACACATACATACATACATACATGTGTGTGTATACATGTGTATATTTACGTATATATGTACGTACGTATGTGTGTGTGTCCCTTTTATGTGCGTATATGAAGGTATTTGCAAGAAACATTAAAAACTATGGACCCCCTTGCAATTTTTTTTCATGTGGCTCATATTGGAGTATGTTATAATTAGTGTATGAGTTTACTTAAAGTGATAAATGGGTATTTCAAGTTTGTTTAGGTGATATTTCAAATGTGGGAGAAACTACTCCTAGGAGTAGATTGTATTTTTCCTATATATATATATTCATTAGACGAGCCATTTCACACATAAATAATCAATCACTGCCTCAGTAGTTCATTATCAAACCATCTTTCCAACAGTATCCTCAGCATTGGTGATATCACATATAAGCAAATATGTTTTCCCATGCTAGTAGATTTTTATATATTTCATGGCATCCAACCCTTTTTAAAATTTTGCTAATTTGGTATATGTATAATGCCCTTTTTTATCTTGAGGTATTTTTAAATTAGCATATTTTATTTTAGACGCATGATATCTTGGAATGATTAACTTGTCGAATTTTAATTGGGTACATGTAATTTGGATGACGCATTACTCTGGTTAAAGATTTTTCTCCTCTTTTATTTATTTATTTATTTATTTCACTCACCCGATCTTATCCTCATTCCCCACCCCCTCTCTCTTGCTCACCCTCTAGCTTCTCCCATGCCCTGTCCTGCTGTTGGCTCCCTCCTAATCTCCTCCTCGTCACCCCTGTGGCCACGGACCAGCCTGCATCCAACCGTCTATCGCTTGCCCTCTCCCCTCTAGCGTCGTCGCCACACTGCCCCGCTCCGTCGGTCTCCTCCTTGGCCCACATCGGCCACTGGCTCCCCCTCACGTGGCCTTCCACGCACACGGCTGCCTCGTCTTGTCCCCCGGGCTTCCTAGCTCCTTGCTTTGCTTAGCTTGTGCGGTGTGTGTGTGTGTGTCTAGTGCCCCTTTTTACCTTTGGTGACTTTGCGGTTTGTGAGGTTTGGTTGGGTGTGAGCTGGTTTCCATTCTTTTAACAGTGGGGCTTTTACCTTTTTACTATGGGAGGCTCTCATAATAATTTCGACAAAGTTTTAAAAAGGCAAACTCTAAAGTTTCAGAGCATGTTTCATTGGTTTCATATGGTTTCAACACATTTCCAAAAAAATTCAATCGGTTTCAATCTAAAAATATAAGTTATGTCCAGTTTCAAATATGAAACTTAATTAAAGACGAGTTTAAGAAGAATCTCAACTGAGTTTCAAAAAACCAACCTCAAATTTTCAGAGAGATCTAACGAGTTTAAAAACTGAATGAAATCTATTGAAACTTAGTCGTGAGAGCTATTAAGAGCTGAGAAAACTAAATTATGTCAATGGAACACTATCAAACCTAATAAAACTTATTTGTGAAATATCATGAAACTTATCCGTGAAACGTCATAACACATATTTGTGAATCTCCTAAATCTCAAGAAACCTGATGAAACTTAATAATGAAACCTATGTGAGAACGTCATGTAACTTAGTCATAACCTCCTGAAACTAACAAAACCGGGAGAAACTTTATCATGAAATCTAGTAAAAACTGAATAAAATCTATTGAAACTTAGTCGTAAAAGCTATTAAGAGCTAAGGAAACTAAATTATATAAATAGAACACTATGAAACTTATCAATGAAACATCGTGAAACACTATGAAACCTAATGAAATTCATAATTTCAAAACTGAACTCAAGTTTGAAAACTGAAACATCAAACTTAAAAAAAAATGAGTTTCATGTTTTGAAGCTAAAATTAGGTTCGGATGGGTTTCAATCCAATTTCAAAGAACAAACTTCAAGTTTTAGAGAGTTCCAACAAAGTTCCATAAGTCCGAGCAACTTTAAAGAGAGGTTCAAGCAATCTTCGTTTAAAGTCAAACATGATTCAATCAAATTTTGAAAGAAACCAGCAAGGGATTCAGAAATCAGAGTGCTACATTCATGGTACCTTCTGTGGGAAGCTCGCCAACAGCGAGGAAACCAATGGACTACTGAAAGACCATGTGAAGATCTATCCCTGATGGTGATGAGTAATTGACTGTGTTTTAGCATGAAGTGCTTGAGTTTGAGTTTGATTTGAATTGGATTTTCAAATTTGAAGCAATTTGAGTTGAGTCTGTTGGAGCGACACTACCAGCCATTGGAGCGGTAGTGTCGGCAAAAGCGGCACTATCGGGCTCCAATAGGCGGTAGTTATTTTATAGAGAAGTGTTTTCTAGGGTTTAGAGTGCGAGCGGCACTACCGGCCTCTAGGGAGCGGTAGTGTCAGCAAAAGCGGCACTACCGGCCCTAAGGAGCGGTAGTGCCGGTCTTCAAGCGAATTTGCGGGATTTCAATTTTAAAAATTGTGGGAAATGCTACATTATGTGTTTCCTTCTTTTTGATGGTTGCAGGACATCGGGTTTTGATCATGGTGAGGCGGAGGATGACCGGGACTAGGCGAGGTGCGTCGGAGGTCAAGACGGTCAGGGATCATTGGAAGATGATCAGAGATGGAGTCGTGGCAAATCGTGAAGATAAGGAACGGATGAGATGCTAGCTAGGCGCTGCATGGATCAATGAGGGCCATTGGATCTTGGTCTAGTTGATAGGTTAGTGGGTCTAGTTAGTACACTTTGAAAATCGTGCAAGAAAACCCATTTGCTTGTTGGGTTTTGGGTTAGACTTGCATGGCTGTATGAGTGGGTCAATCCTAGCCCTTGATGGTGTGACTTAGGGTTTAGGACTCATCCAAGGGTGGAGGATGACCCAAGAGTAGTATAAATAGAGGGGTAGGGGTGCCTTCCCCCTCTTGAAGGTTTTAGAGGTTTTGATGCCCCTTTGAGCTCTGCCCACTTTGTTGTGAGGCTTTGTAAACCTCCCTTCCAAAAATGGAAAACCATTCCTCTCAATTCTGAATTTATTCTCTGCATTTACATTACGTACTTAAATTCAGTCTTTACATACTTGCAATTTACATTTATGCAATTTGGATTTGCCTCGCCTCCTTCTACATGCTTTTGGATATTTTGCTGAGGATGGATGATTGATGGATGAGTCTTCTTCAGACCATATCCCAATCATCTAGGCAAGTCTTGTGTTCTTTCTTGCAAGAAATCGATTTTTATTCATAAGAGGATCAATCTTTGAAGATTGGGTTTTTGGGTGTTCTTGTCTTGTGTTCTAGCTTGCTATGACATGTGGGAAGGCATCTAGGATCATCTTGATCATCAAGAACCCATGAGCTAGTTGGGAGCCAAGTTTTTGTTCTTGAACCCGTTTTTGTGCATCGTTTCGTAAATTTAAAAAAGGTCAGAACTTTGGCATCGATTCTTGCAATCGATGGTTGGAATAGGTTCCTGACATCCCTAGGAAGGTGTCCACAAATTTTCATTGAGTTTAGATCAACTGATCAAAAGATTTCGCGATTTCTCTTTTTGAACTTGGGCTGAAAATACTGTTCTCGGCGGTAGTGCCGAGTTTGTGGTAGTGCCGCTCACTATTGAGAACTTTGGGATTTTCCCTTTCTTCGCTTTGTCTCTTTGATGTGAGGATG
This sequence comes from Otatea glauca, assembly GCA_036346275.1. NCBI lineage: Eukaryota > Viridiplantae > Streptophyta > Magnoliopsida > Poales > Poaceae > Otatea > Otatea glauca. The sequence goes on along the minus strand of CM070716.1, from coordinate 37,057,465 downwards.
TTGTTTGGATTGTTTTGAGTGGGAAATTTTTTTTAAGATCATTCCCCCCCTCTGATCGCCATCTCGATCCTTCAACTTCACGCTGCCGTGCTCACTTGCCACACGAGTAACTGATGTGGCTTGTTGGATCCTGATTTTTCGATGAGAAGGATATCTATAATTTGTGAAGAAGACTCTCACGATCTGAATACTATGAGAAGTGTTATGTGTATCCAAGGAAGTGATGTCCTCATCAGTAGCTACCTCAGCTGGCCCATTCGCACCATGGCTGCTCACTAGTCATCATTCACCTCCATCCCAAGAACCCGCAACAACACTCAACCGCTTGCCATGGCTTCTTGCTACTCACAGCTCATGTCCATCACCACCACTCGAATCCGTTGCTAGCTCGACTGTTCGTTGTTGCAAGGGCCTGTGGAATGCGAGTTGGGCTAAATCATGAGATCCGCCAGTGACGATGACAAATTGGCTAGCAAAGAAGGTGGAATTAACTGGGGAAGAGAGAGAGGAATGGGGAATTGAAGTTAGAACAAGTCAATCAGATCTAGAGTGTCCGGTTTGAGACTTTATGGTTCATGAGAAGATAGATCAAATGATAAGCACCTGCTTGCAGTAGCTTGATGGCCTCCAATAGTGTGAGGGAGAGAGATTGGGGAAGGAGAGGAATCACGAAGCGTCGAGAGAAAAAGGGAGAAATCATGGGAAAGAGGTCAGCTCTGGCGATAGTCAGATGGGATGGAATGGTTGTGGTCTGTGCCGTTGGAAGTGGATTTGATGCAATACCGTTTGTTAGTTTTTCTGATAAAAAGATATGATCTCAGTTGCCAACTAGCTGTAGCAAAATACAATTAAGAGTATCGAGAAAGAAATTGGTTGATTAACTAGGAAAATTTCTGTGATTGCCTTAATTAATTGGTTTGTGACAAGACATTTTGGCATACTATTATTGATGGGAACGTATTTAGTGCTAATCACCGTCTTGCATCGCATGCGTGGAATGCATTGCTGTGAGAGATAAGATCGAACGGAAAGGAACTATTTCATTAGAAACAGTTCCCACGCTATACGGTATTCCAGCTTTTCCCAAATCCTATCAAGTACAACTATCCAACACTATACCATTGGAACCATTTCCAACGGTATAGTCATGTTTCACTAGGTTTCAAGAAGTTTCACCACGTTTTGTAGGTTTCATAAGAGTTCCAAACGGGTTTTATGAATGTTTAAGTACATCTCAACAAATTTCAATGAGTTTTTAATATGAAATTACAACTTTCGTCCAGTTTCAAATCTAAAACTAGATTTAAAATGAGATTCAAAAGAATTTTAACTGAGTTTCGTGGGACTAACTTCAAAGTTTCGGAGCATGTTATGCTGGTTTCAGAAAATTTTCAAACTAGTTTCACAAAGGTTTCAGCTTGTTTAAATAAATTTTGATGGGTTTCAAGTGAATTGCAACTTGATTAAAAAAAGAGTTTCAGAATAATTTCAACTAAGTTTCAAAAAGGAAAACTCCAAAGTTTCAAAGCATGTTTCACATGTTTCATATGGTTTCAACACATTGTCAAAAAAAATTCTATGAGTTTCAATCTAAAAAAACTATGTTATGTCAAGTTTCAAATATGAAACTTAATTAAAGACAAGTTTAAAAAGAATCTCAACAGAGTTTTAAAAAACCAACTTCAAACGTTTTAAAGAGATCCAACGAGTTTAAAAAACTGAATGAAATCTATTGAACTTATTCGTTACAGCTATTAAGAGCTGAGAAAACTAAATTATGTTGATGGAACACTAAGAAACCTAGTGAAACTCATAGTGAAATATCATGAAACTTATTTGTGAAACATCAAGAAATATATCTGTGAACCTCCTGAATCTCAAGCAACCTGATGAAACTTAATCATGAAACCTATCTGACAACATCATTTAACTTAGCCATAACCTCCTGAAACTCACGAAACCATGCCAAACTTTATCATGAAAACCTAGTTAAAAAATATAATAAAATCTATTAAAACTTAGCCGCGAAAGCTATTAAAAGCTTAGGAAACTAAATTATGCTGATGGAACACTATAAAACCTAATGAAACTTATCTGTAAAATATTATGAAAATTATCCGTGAAACATCATGAAACACTATGAAACCTAATAAAAATTAGCCATGAACCTTACGAAACATCATGAAATGGAGTCAGTCTATGCGGCAGTGAGCACCGCAGAGTGTATAGCATGGTGTGTGCTATATGTGCATGTGTATGCATGCATGGCCTAGTTTTGCATCACCATGCATGCATATAGTTCAAAATGAAATACTAGAGATTAATTTGAATGCCGACTTCCATGCATAATTGCATATAGTTCAAGATCCATGAAAGAAAGAATGTTTTCAAAAAAGAAAGAAAAAATTGAAAGATGTACTAAGGATGAGGCCCCATATGAGTTGGCTCTTCTACGACGGCAGTATGTAATTCCACCAAAAAATATGGCCAATGGGGCTTCGAACCTGTGACCTACATGTTTTATACCAAGTTTGACCAACTAGCAAACTGCCCTTCTTGAGTTGTTGCAAGTCTTGTTGTAGGATCAAGGATAATCGACTAGAGGGGGGTGAATAGGAGGTTACTAAATTTTTCAACTTTAATTGCAATTAATTAAATCACTAAGCTAGAGTTGCAATTATGGTAATCTACAAAGATGATTTCTAGTTACAAATAATATACTCAAAATACTAGAAATAAGAATTGAGCACAAGAATTGTAAAAGCAAGTCACAAGAGACTGAGAGACAAGAATTTTATCCCGTGGTCTCAAAGATTTGCTGGTCTCCCCTACTCCACGTTGATGTGACTTGAACAACTTCAAGCCGGCTCCACTCGCTTGAGCCTTCCTCGATCACTAAGGTAGTTCTTTCCCGCTACGGGTAGGTGAACTCCGGCCTTCACAACTTGTTGGGGCTTCTCACAACCTCAGTTGAGAAGCTCACCGCGCACGAACCCCTCCAAGCCGTCTAGGAGTCGGCAAACTCCAAGAGTAATAAGCCTTAACGCTTGCTCGAGGTCGAAATGAGTGTCTAGAGGCTCAACACTAAATACACCACTCGATTTTTGCTTCTAACTCTTTCAAAGTGTGAATTGAATGCACAAGAGTATTGGAGACTAGCTAGAGCTCAAATATCATCAATAAGGTCCAAGATAGACTCTAGAATGTAGGTGGGGGTATTTATAACCTCACCCACCTAATCTAGCCGTTGGCCAAAAGATGGCCAAAATCATCCTGAGAGGCTGATCATACCGCCCTAGGGTCGGTATGATCGCCTCTTAGTGGCCAACTGTCGCTACAGTGCATTTAATGCGCTGTCAGTGACCGTTGGTCACATGGCCGGTATGACTGGAGGGGGTCCAGTCATACCGCTGACCGATATGACCGGAGGGTCCCAGGTCATACCGCCCTCCTCAAGATCTAAATGCAGTGCCTCTGGAAAAAACACACCGGGAGGGGGTCGATCATACCAATGGCCGGTATGACCGGAGGGGGCCTGGTCATACCGGCCCCATAGATGCCAAAAGCACCTCTTTTTGTAATTTCCACACTGGGTGGACTCCGGTCACACCTATGGCAGGTATGACAGGAGGGGCCCGTCATACTGGCCCACTCCATATAAAACATGTGATTTCTTTTCTTTTCTTCTCAAAAGATATTTCTTTTTATGCAAGCCACATAAATGTTTAAATGCATAATTATTGAGCCTGTAAACATTTTTCGACATCAAACATGCGTTGAAGACCCCTCTTAATAGTACGGCGCCTATTCTAGCAATTCGATCTTTTCTCCAAACTCCGAGATCGGTAAAGGTTTATAAAAAAACCTTAATTTTATACCTTAGTCATCTTGTCTTCGACGCTTGCTTTCCTTCTTCACAAATTTTATGCTTCCATGTTCGTCGAGATTTGGACCAACCTATTCTCAATTTCTCAAATTGAAAATGTTAGTCCTTTAATCATGATTGTCATTAATTACCAAAACCAAAATAATTTGGGCCTAGATGCTTTCACTTGTGACTTCCAAATAAGCAGCATCCAAGTGTACCATTGAAAAGCTAGGGAACGGTATATTGTTCCCTAATTTTTCTGAATCCTATATGCCGCGTGTGCAACAAATAGCAAAATGATGCGCGCATGGCCCACTAAGATGGCTTGATGTTGTGCAGCATAAGGGCAGACAGGATGCATGTGCAGGCCCACTGGCATAGTACACCTTTCCACCATGGCAGGCCAGCAGATTCCTTCGTTCACTCGCTCTGTGAGGGTAGAAAATGTTCATGCGGCCCTCGTGCGTTTCTTTCTTTTTCTTTCTTGATCTTCTTCTTCTCATTTAGTTTCAATTTTTTTTGCCAAATGTTGTAGCAGGTCTTTTTCTCGTGTTATTTTCCCACAAATATTTTATTATTTTTTATTTTGTTCAACTAATTGTATTGATTTGTTCCAATAATGGGTTTCCATTGTTTTCACTAATGGTCCTTGAATTGTTTCACCAACACGTTTGATTTGTTTCATTGGTATTTATCTATTTATTCTTAACATCGTCGATAAATCGTCGGAATATTGAAATCAAATACATGGAACATTGGTGTGTCCTCCTTATAACTTAATGTGTTGAACATCGTTCATAAACCATTAGAACATTGAAATCAACTCCTTGGAACATTTTCTTTCCTTTTTTCCCTTTCCCTTTTCCTTTTTCTTCTTACAGTTTTTGCTGGATGCTATAGTGGATTTCTTTTTTTTCTCGTATCATTTTTCTCACCACTATTTTATTATTTTTAAAATACTTGATTTAACTTGTTCAACCAATTTTTTCATTAGTTACACTAATAATTTCAATTGTTTCAATGATAGTCTTGAATTGTTTCCGCCAACACGTTTGATTTGTTCCACTAATATTTTTTCTAAACATCGTCGATGAACCGCAGGAACATTAGAACCGAACATGTGGAACATTAGCCTACACCCATTAGAGCCACTGTTGTGAAAAACAGGTGACTCAAACAATTAGTTAAGCGATTAATCAGTGACAATGGTAAAACCGTCACGAATAGTGTAAACGAAGAGTAGTTAACACAGTAGCATAATCCAATTAATCATCCATTTTTTGACTTATCATCCATTTTTCCCGTTTAATCACAGAAATAGCTTATATTTTATTCACTAAGTATGATAAATTAGTTTTTAATATTGTGTCATAGTGTTCATAGCATGTACCTTTTGGATGAAGTATAAACAATGAAATGTAAAACATGTTTTGTAGTATGACAATTTACAATAACTCAGGGTAAATAAAATATTTCTAATCAAGTCTAAACATAAATAAATATATTAATAGGAACATATAATCGTCTGTTAAATTCTGATTAATTGCTTTGAGGTAAAATGTAGGGTGAACTCCAAAATAGTTTCAAGTTGAATATGTGCATATTATTTCCAACTCATATATATGTGTATGCACACATTTAATGGAAGCTCATTCTACATCTTGATGTTTCAATAGTATTGATCCTTTTCCTTCTTCCATATATATTTTGAGGATATTTACTTTGAAACACATCATGAAGCATGTAATATACTCATATTGATCTAACAATCAAATTAATTTACAAGTGAGTTGTCATAAATCACCAAAAGAATAGATCGGAAGATCTAGGTCATCCATTATGTGTTAATGGTATGCCTTAATGATTAGTGACAATAGGGTGTGTTATATCAAGAATCTTTACCTTGAAACACATCCATTGAGTATATGAAACCTTTGTGGTTGAAATATACTCACAATAATTTAAATTCAATTATTTGTATTTGGGTTGTTGTCAATCAAGGAAGTAGATCAAAGGAGCTAGGCTATCTATTATGTATTAATGGTGTGCTTTGATGATTTGGGACTACCGTATGTGTTGGACTAACATTCTCCATGAGTTTGTGAAATAGGTTAAGTCCAACGATGATGAAGACTTTGGATGACATCATGTGTTTATGGTCATCAAGTCGAGGTTTGGGATGAAGGATGTCATCATGTGTTGATAAGCATCAAGAAAAGATCCCGAAGTGAAGATAGTTTATCTTGTGTTGATGAATAAGACAAAGACTCGAGTTTGGAGAAGAAGATGATCATTATCAAGCGAAAGCTCCAAGTGACATGCAAGGCAAAGGTATAACTAGTATAGACTAAGGATATGTTCCTAGTCTTTTACCAGTCTCGGTGTTTGGATGGGAGACCAGATTACTAGTTTAGTTGTTGTATTATTAAGAGGGGTCAAGTCCTATAGTTTGAGTCTTATCATGTATTGATGACTCAATCCCGCTTGCACTAGCTCTCTCCTTTGCAAGGAGCTCATATTTCCGAATGTGTTTTGCAAATAGTTGAAGCTCATGTATTTGATTTTATTGGCATATTCTTTGCAAGGAACTCATATTTGTGAATGTGTTTTGCAAGTAGTTGAAGCTCATGCATTTGATTTTATTGGCATGTTCTTTGCGTGTAGCTATTATTTGTGAATATGTTTTGCAAATAACCGAAGTTCATGCATTTGATCTTCTTTGCATGGTGTTGATATTTGCAATGTGTTTTGCAAATAGTCAAAGTTCATTCACTTGCTTTTCATAGCATGATTTATGTTTGCAAATATGTTTTGCAAAATGTTGGAGTCATGCTTGTTCTTAGTGGCTTTTATTTGCATGAAGCTATCAATTTGCGAATTTGTTTTGCAAATTATCGGAGCTCATGCGCTTGCTTCTCTTAACATGTTTCTAAAAGTTTACAAATGTGTTTTGCACATTGTTGAAGTTCATGCATTGATCACTTCTAGACTCTTGCTAGCTTGTAGTCACGTTCTTGATCAAGCCTTTACGAGGGATTTCGAGAAAATTAGATTTTAGACTTGTGTGGCTATATTAGAGTTTTAGTTGTCTATGGAAATATCTATGGCTTCTTAAATCTTGAAACTGGGTGGAAGTTGTAGCCCTCTAGATAAGCTTTTCATAGAGTCCAAGATCCCCTAGATCGGACTTTGGAGTAAAAGGTTATGATCTTTTTATTGCTGAAAATGTTGGCACTACCGATTTTACATGTTGATAAGGCACTACCGATTTTATATGCCTTTAGTGCCGCCCAATCGGCACTAACGCTGTTTATATACCGGTAGTTATTTTCCAGAGAGATGTTTTGGAGTTATTTTGGGGTTAAAAATGTCGGCACTACCGGATTTACATGTCGGTAGTGCTCCGGTAGTGCTGGTGCACTGTAGCAACGGCTAGTTTCAGTGCATTTAATACTCAGAGCTATCTATTACCTTTGAGGATGGTACTACTGGGTTTATATGACGGTAGTACTGAAAATTTCGTGAATTTTCTGATTTTGACCCCAAATGGCTAGTTTCTTTGATGGGCTATTTAAGTGGCCGAATGTGGAGATTTTTGTTGCTGCTCCTGCACCCATTTGAGGCATACACTTGATAGTAAAATCTCTAGTGCTCATAGAGCTATGTTTGAATGATTTGAGGAGCATTTGAGCTTGAGTTTATTGTTTAATGACTCTTGGTGTTTCATTTGATTTCTCTTGAGCCAATGCAAGCCTCTCTTCTTAATTGTGCATGTGTTGCACCTTGTGAACAAGGAGAGAAGAGCTCTAATGGCATGTGTTGCATCTAATGAAGAATTGAGCATCTTGTGCATGTGTTATGCTTGGTGAGGATCAAGTAAGAATCTTGACCTATTACTCTTGGTGTTTGACAACACCTAGATGGCGTGGAGGCGTCATGGTCTGGTGATCTTCTCAAGAAGGTTGTGAGAAGGCCTGGCGAGTTGTGAAGGTTGGAGTTCCAAGAGTGGCCAAGAGCTACCACTAGTAGATTTGAGATTCTTGGCTTAATTCGTGGAGCTGGTCCAATTCATTTGGGCTTACCTCTACGTGGATTAGGGGAGACCGGCAAATCTTCGAACACTATGATAAAAAGATTGTGTGTCAACTGTGATTTGCTTTCTATTGCTCATTTACATTCTTGTAATTTGAATTACTAGAGTTAAATTGGTTGCTTGTCAACCTAGGATTGCAAACCTTGTTCATAGACTTTGGTTGTTGGTGCACTTAGTTGAGACTAGACGATTTAGACCTTAATTGGATAAAACTGTTTTGATTTACACTTTCACATATAAACTAGGTTTTGGCCAAGGTATTTTTAAGAGATAATTTTAAAACCGTGTATTCACCCCCCCTCTAGTCGGCATCCTCGATCTTACAATCTATGAACTATAGGAACATCAGTTTTGAATGGTGGTCATTCACCCAACTTAACGTGTGGAACGCATTGAATCATCGACACAAAATGTGCAGAACATTTTATTTTACCTACAAGAACATCCAACGCCCACCCGGTTAATTCCTCATACCCAATTCAAAAGATACGCATTGAAACATTGTACATAAATTGCTGAAACATTAAAAAGTAATGTGTGCATTGTAACATATTCTATAGGATATCGTTACTAGATTTAAATATATGCAATTTGAGTCTTGTTTTGAAGATCTCATTATAAGAAACATGATGATTCAAATGGATCACGAATTAGACGTTAGGGTTAAAAGATATAATCATTTGATTTTTTTATTGCAAATAATAATGCGTATAGAAGTTTATGCAACCGATGGGTAGATGTATCCATGTGCCGGTGCCCAAGTTTCGTGTGACCTTCCTTTTCTGGAAGGTGGGTGGCGGGTGTTTAACCGCTGCCCAAGTAGAGGTGGGCGTCGTGCTGTGCTGGGATGGCATGGGTCTATCGGGTCACATGCCTAAATCGTGACGTGTCGTCACAGCTCTGTCGGCCCACCATGTCTTGCTATGCCAGCGCAGCTCGCCTTCGGCGAGCTCAGGCACGGCCCATTTGCAATTCTTGCTGGCCTAGTCCCAACCTATTTACACTATTGCTATTAGAGGAAAGAAGCTGTAGACGCACGAAGCTGAGGCAGTGGACATAAATATTGGTGGAAAAGAACTAAATTTTATTCATTCTTGAACAGGTATAGAGCTACTGTCTCGTTAAAAACCTTACACTCAGTGTGGAATATCCCAGTGCAGAGCGGCTCAATGCATGTGCTCGGTGTCAGCGAGCATATACTCTCCGGTCCCCATTCTCTAGCTTTTAGCATCTCTTTAGTCTCTCCTTTCTCCATGTGTGAGGACCGCAAAAGGCGCCGACCGTAGGGCAAGCTACAACATGATACAATGTCGCGGCAGAGTGCCTTGCCGCGTGTCGTGCCTGCTTTGGGCCCATCGGACTTGTTTCGTGCTATACCGGTCCAAGCACGGCTCATGTTGACGTGTCATGCGTGCTGCCCATCGGCCTAACCGCGAGGCCCGATACGATCCTGTCATTCGTACTGTACCGATCCAGTCCATACACGTACTGTACTTCAGCCATACTACATACCGGCTGAAAAACCTAGCCCAATGACCAGATCTACGCCCAAGCGGCACATAGGCGCTCCCGGTCTCAGGTATGCCTTCGGGTTTCAACCCAATGTCAACCTGTTTCCACCCGTTTCCAGAACCCCACCAGGATGTAGCCCATGTAATGAACGGCCAAGCTCAGCCCTGAGAGCCGAACACATCGATGGATTTCAGATTGCTGAGGCACACGCTACAACTGAAACACACTCATAAATAATCCGACAAAAATAAAAATTAGAACAAAAATATCAATAACATAAAAAACAAAAGGCACACTCACAAATTCAGGAAAACAATAAAAAATCTAAAAAAAATAGAAAGCTTAATAAATTCTGAGGGAAATTTGGTAAAAATAATAAAAAAAACCAGAATATTGATAAAAGCATGCATATCCCTCAATAATAAAGAGTTTCAAGTAAAGCATACGAAATTACAAATGGTTTGTCACATTCGTGGTCCTTAGTGACAATATATCACTTGGCAAACACACATTGACATCCAGATTCACAGTATTGAGCATAAAATTGACAAGCATAAAAAATCACTCTACTTCTTTCGTGTCCTCAAACAGTATGCCACCAACATGTTAAGGTGAAAGTGTCAAATCTCATAATCATCCATATCAACTAGCCATAATAGCGCGCTACGCCGCGCCGCTATAGAGATGATCTATCGGTATGAACATGTCGTCTAAAGTAGTGGGGTCGCAGTCTTGAATTTGTGATAGAAGTTTGGATGGGTAAAATACAGACGTATGTTCAAAGTAAATAATGCTAAAAAGTTGTTCTGTTAATAGGTCCCACTGGTTGTGTATATATAGCATACGCGGTATGGTAAGTTCCATATTTGTATCGGCAGCGTAATCCGTGGTTAGTCTAACCAATATATGAGGTTTGTTCGATAGGGTGAGCTGTGTTTTTTGAAGGGATTTTCTATAATATGGTGTGAAACGATCATCGTTCTGTTTGGAATTAAACAAATCGGGGCTAAGTAATAATCCGGTTGTAGAGCGGTTGAATTCCAAAAGTGTCTTAATTGCTAGTTACATGCAATAGGCATGCACTTAGAGCAGAGAAACAAATATGTGTCCGGTGGTTGAGCAGCGTTCTGCTCGTGACCGATTACGCGTTCGTTAAGGACAGTGTATGTTATTGGTTCGGATTTTGGAAACGGACTATAAGCTAAATATGTACGGGTATGATTAGAGTCATAGTGAAGGGCTGCTAGGAGCCGTCGGCGAATGTGTGGATTTTTTTTTGAGAAAACCGCAGAGGGATTTATACGTCATTTAATTTTTTTCACAAAAATGAGTCGGTAGGACCCATCAACTAATTTGTGAACTGCTATAAACCTTCAGCGAATCTGTGTTTTTAGGAGAAAACCGAGGATGTTTTTTTTGGTCCATTCTGCAAAAAACGATTTAAACGTTATTTAGTTTTTTTGCGTAAAAATGGGTCGGTAGGACCCGTCGACTAATTTGTGGACTGCTATAAACCTTCGACGAATCTGTGTTTTTTTGAAAAAAACTGCGTCATTTTGAAGAAAAAAACAATTTAAACGTTATTTAGTTTTTTGCATAAAAATGGGTTGGTAGGACCCGTCGGCGAATTTGTGGACTGCTATAAATCTTTGGCGAATCTGTATTTTTTTGGTAGAAAATTGCGGACATATTTTTCGTTTTTTTCGGGTCCATTCTTCTTTTGTGTAAAAATGGGTCGGTAGGACCCGTCAGCTGATTTGTGGACTGCCATAAACCTTCGACGAATCTGTATTTTTTTTAGAGAAAACTAAGGATGTTTTTTTGCGGGTCCATTATGAAAAAAAGATTTAAATGTCATTTAGTTTTTTTTGCGTAAAAAGGGGTCGATAGGACCCGTCGGCTAATTTGTGGACTGCTATAAACCTTCGACGAATATGTGTTTTTTTGGAAGAAAACCGTGTCCATTCTAAAAAACGATGTAAACGTTATTTAGTTGTTTTTGTGTAAAAATGGGTTGGTAGGACCCGTCGGCGAATTTGTGGACTACTATAAACCTTCGGCGAATCTGTGTCTTTTTTTGGGAGAAAATCGCAGACGTTTTTTTTCGGGTCCATTCTTCAAAAAAATGGCTAGAGCTGAACGCAAACCGTATAGGGGCCTAAACGTAATTTTGCATTTTCTGGGGTCCGATCTTATAAAAACCTACGGGAGGACGTAAACATAAACCGCAGAGGGACCTAAACGTAATTTTGGTTTTTTTCGGATCCTTTATGTTAAAAACCGACCAAAGGACCTAAACGCGATTTCGGATTTTTTGGAGAGCCTTTCCGCGAACCTGCTGACGTGGCGTGGCTGAGGGCACCAGAATTCTCTCCGCTTTAAAGTATAGTACTAGTGTGAAGAGCGCACTACGTCACGTCGTGCGATTCGATGTAGAGTATACAATGTAGAGTATACAGTGTAATTTAAAGTCGATGTAATGCGTAAAGATACTTGTATTTGGGGAGCCGATGGTCAGACAGATATACACATACCTGCGGGACCACACATGTGTAGCACAAATAAGTAGTGATACGGAGTTTTGGCCAAGAAAGGAGCAATATACACTTTATATATAACTAACGTATACCGGTGTCCATTGCTTACCTATATAAAAAGGTGCAACATGATCATGTTGCGATACTATTTTTTTTATACAATCACATATTACAACATGATGCATACTTGTGGCCATCGCCTAACTATGTAAAAAGGAACAACATGACCACATTACGGTACCATATTTTTATATAATTACATATGAGGATGTCTTCCTCTAAGTTAGCACATAGTAGATGGTGGATCCCATTAAGATTTTTTTCTGTGATTGACGAAGGTTACTCACAGAAAGGCAGAGCAGGCGCTAATCATGCATCAACAAGAGAAAGCTGATGGGCTCTGCAGGAAGGATAAGCATTAGAGCTGTAAAACAAAGACGTCGTAAACCAATAATCGAGGGTAGCTCCAGGGTTGGTAACGTGAAATCAATTATTGCGGCGTTAACATAGGCAATATGATGATGCTATTCTGTGGTATACGCTATCTTACATGTCAATGGGTCAAAATCTCCATTGGGAGGCTTGTATCGTAGAAGGCTAACAAGGTCCCTTGCTAGGGATTCATGGGGAGAAGTGGCCACCTCCGGTCCTGTGTAAGTCACCAAGATCTTGTGCGGTTCGGCCTTTCGGTTTTCCCACCCTGTGATCTCTAGTGGAAGGAAATCAACATTTTGAGTGCAGAGACGCTTGATTTCGTATAACAGGCAGGCTGGTGGTAAGCCATATAGATTAGACAGTATGATACGTAACAAGCAGACATATAGTATACACGACCAAAGAAGCATCGCAGGCCATCAAACAGGCAGGCTGGTAGCAAGCTAATTGCGAAATCTACATAAGATGAACATAGGTTGATGCTGGAGGAAGATAACTGGGAAAGTAATAGCAAGCTGCATAGACCAACCGGTGGCACATACAAGAAGCAAATAAACAACACAGGCTCCTAAAAAAGCACCCCACACTACCAAGTAGGAAGGCTGCTAGTAAGTTTTACTGACCAAACGCACCAAAAGGCAAGAATACATAAGATCAACACATTGGCTAGACGCGACGTGCATACCAGAAAACAAAGAAGATAAATCCTGGATAAAAGAAAACCCAAAATAAAAGGGGGACAAAGAGAGAAGGCTCTGTCCACCGAAGGCCGACCACACAGGGGCACGGTATGATGCAGCACCTTGCAAGAACCCAAACAAAAACTGGACACTCACACAGAGAAACAAAGAGGATAAATCCTGCATAAATCAAAGGCATAAATCAAAGTCAGAAACAAAAGGCCACAAAAGAGGGAAGAGAACAATCACGCGCGGTAGCACAAAAGAAACCAGGGGACAAAACTAACTAATCATTTTCAAGACCAATTTTATTATGCACTAATCATTTATCCTGGATATCAATACTAGCGCACAAACACTCACAAAGCATACCAACTCATACATTACCACACACACATACATGGATCACCTATCCTCCGTAGCAAGACCAGCGCACAAATACAAAGCCTTAAAGATGGGCGGCACGAGCACACGAATAAATAACCGAAAAGGCAGGAGACAAAGATAATCCACCTCACCTGGGCGTGACAACCAGGAGAGGCCGGACTCGCAATCCCTGGTCGGCGCTAACGAACGAACACCAAGCTGCATCAAAGCCCAAAAAGGAAATCAACAAACAACAGAGGGTCAGGAAACGTCACAAAAATCCAGAAACGGCATAAACTGAAAGGAACACCTGATGTGCCGCTAAGGTGCCAAAAGGATCGAAGCAACCAAGACTGAGCCGTAGGAGAGGCCATCAAATCGCATGGGCAACAAAGGCGGACAGGCTCACGACAAGAAAATAGAGAACAATCCACGACGAACCAAGAACAGCAAAGACGAAACCAGGATAAGCCGGAAAAGAAGGAAAAAAGGCGGCACTTGGAGGCACAAGCCGAAGGCTCGGGGCGGAACGAATGACGACGACGGAGCAACCGAGAGGAACAGACGGCATTGGATATAGCGAGGCATCCCCATCTCACACCGGCGTCTGTCGCAAGGACGGGAACCACGACACGAGGCAGACCCAAACCCACGAGCCTGTAAGTGCCACAGCCCGAGCTGCAAGGCCGTAAAACAGTCCACACCATGAAGAAACCAGCGAGTGGATATGGACCGCTATGGGGTCGGCGTTGGCCCCGCTGGACTGGGATACGCGCGTCCAGGCCATGCGGCCACGCGCTGAGCCGACACGCGCAGCGACACGATTGGCATGCGGACGAGGAATCATATGGGAGGCTCTCGCGCTGCGTGGAATCCCTTCCACTATAAGGAAGTAAATATACATATACACATATACATTTAAGGGATAGCACTGTTGCTCTCAGCATTTAATTTCAGATCCATCTGTTAGATTTCCACAATGTTGCCTGTGTGTGCTTGTTGCTTTTCGTTTTGCTCTAAATTAAGGGAAATGACGGAAGATAATCAGTCTTACCTGGACAGCAAGTCCAAAATTTATTTGCCAAGTCGACACACGTCGGACACTCCCTAACACACATCGAACACCTTTAGCAGTGTCCTAGGTGAAGGAGGAAAAGACTAATAAAAAAAAGCTATATTGGCTCCACATCCCTTGTTCATGACCATAGAAGAAAAGCAAAGTTAGAGGAAAACTAGAAGAAAGAGTTGTTATTCTCCTTCTCTGCCATAGTTTGCTATGGTTTTAGTGGAGGAAGAAGAACAGAAGAAAGGTGAAGGACCGAAAATGGCTATCGGAGTGGGGTGAATGGTCACAAATCAAATTTTACCTTCAAAGAACCAATCCAAAGCCTCACTATGTCAAATATACACGAAAGAACAAATTTTCAAAGAAATCAGCTCTTGGGCGGCACTACCGTTCTTAGATGACCGGTAGTACCGGGATGAACAGTACCCCAGAAGTACCGGGTATTGTAGTGGTAGTGCCTGATAAACAATAAAAATAGGATGATGAATAGTAATTTCAGCACGAGTTCAAATCCAAAAATGATGTAACATTTAATTGGTTGATCCAAAACTCATAAAATTTTGTATGCACCTTCCTAAAGATTTCATGAACCTATTCCAATCTTACATTGAAAGGATTAACGTCAAAGTTTCGACCTTTTTTAAGAATACTGAATATTGCACCAAAACCGAGTCAAAACCCAAAACTTCACCTTGAGTTTGCTCGTGGGGATTTTAATAATCAAGATGATCCTAGTTGACCTCCCACATATCCCAGCAAGCAAGAACACCAAAAAGATTGTCCCTAAACATGCAAGATCAAGATCTACCTCAAATCCTTCCTTCTCAAGTAAAAACCGATTTCTTAAAAAATCTCTTGATGATCATGGGAGAGCTTGTCTAGATGATTGGTATATAATCCACAGAGGACATCCATCAACCATTCATCCTTGGCAAAACAAGATCAAGAGAAGAAGAAACTAACAAGAAAGATCAAGAATCAAGAATGAAGAAGATCAAAAACCAAAAGCCAAATCTTGAGCATGAATTTGATCTTTATTTCAGAGCAAGACGGACGATTACAAAGCCTCTCGTCCTAAGTGCAAAGCTCCCAAGGAGCACTCACACACAAAATCTTGTGAAAACTCTAAACCTTCTAATGTCTTAGTCTAAGGCTTCAAGTCCTCACCTCCCACTACATCTCCTTATATAGTGGAGGCAACCCTAACCCTAAACTTGGACACTAAGGTGAATACCATCCACTCTTACATAGGCTAATCCGTTAACCCAACACCATACCGGGTTTTACACTCACACAAATACACTTCTCAAAGTGGCCAACATATTGACGCTAAATCCGCTCCACGAGTCCAAATTTGTGTCCAACTCCACTTTGGCGTGACCTAAACCACTTAGACCATCGCCGCGGTTTTCGAAACCGCCTCGACCGCCGCTTGCCCCAATGACTGGTCTTCCTTCTCCTAGAAGCATCGCCATGCTTCACGCTTTTCACATGGCCCCAATAACTTGCCACCAAGCCTCTCACTCATCCGGACTCCCTCTAACCGTCCTCGCTTGAAAACGGGCTCAAGTCACTTGGCACGCCACGTGTCCTTAATCGCTTCACCATGGTGACACCAGCTTCCTTAACCATTCTGAACCTCGACTCCTCCCTAAGCCTAGTCCTAGTCCATTCCTTTGCTCGCCATATCCATCACCAGTGCATCATGCTCCAGTTCCTTATCTTCTCAGTTTGCAACCACTTTCCGGGCTCAGTCATCTTCCGACGTCCTTTAATTGTTCTGAACCTCAGCTCTTCTAGCCTAGTCCCGGTCTCACTTTCGTCTCACCATGACCTAGCCCTGGAGTCCAGTAACCAACATATACAAGCAAACCATCACATAGCACTGTTCGCTATAATATACATTAATCGACAATTAATGCAAACATTAAGCTTAAGTCACTGGAAACCCGGTACTAACGCCTCCTAAGGCCGGTAGTACCGCAAGTCCGGTACTACCGCTCCTGCTAGGTTGGTAGTACCGCTGCACCGGTAGTACCGCTGCACTGAAACAACCCCGAGAGACCTCTATGGTAAAAACCTACCACTATGTAGGGGCCATTAGTACCACACCCCTGGTACTACCACTCCTAAAGGCCAGGAAGCTAATACATTACCACTCCTAAGTACTACCACTCCTAAAGGCCAGGAAGCTAATACATTACCAACCTTATTTAATACGATCAATTAAAACGTAGGTGAGGCACCAATGCACCATCACCAATTATTTCACAGAATTTGTCTACTACAGGCAGCATCAGAAGATACCGAATGAGCTGATCCATTTGATTCTTTTTTGGGCATAACTTAGCTGTTCAACTCTTACAGAAGCAGGACATGTAAGTAGGTAGAATTGGAGTAACTACTAGCAGGTAGTAATAACGGACATGCAAGAGTTACATGTTCCACAGAACTCACGAAATGGTAACAAGTCTGAAGCTGTCTGATATCAAACCATACATCAAAGTATTTGTGTATGAAAACCTTGTAACCTCATTTTCAAGAAATATCCAGTACTGCTGCTACTAATTAGTTCTAACGCGCAGCTTGGTAAATCGTCAAGTTTACCGTCAACTACAGCCGACAGGTGAAAAACACTCTAGAAAGTAACGTATAAAACAAACTACCGAAAAGGCATTGGATTAAATGGTAGTATTTGGTATCACTAACAAGGAATTATACCAGCAACCAAGGAGGAAGCAAGTACTGAAGAAAAGAAATGCAAGAATCGATGTTCAGACTTCAGATTTAGTAAGAGTTCATGTTTTGAGTCCCTTTGTCGAGTCAATTTGGTGTGGTACAATTGTCAAAAGTTTGCATGTTTGGCTGATGCAACATAAAGATCTGCCAAACATCTTTTGTACAAACTAAACCTTAACACCAAACGAGGTAAACCCAGAAACAATAATTAAACTTCACCCTAATAAGTAAACTCGTAAACCATAACAAGGACCATACAATGAAATCTGGATATTGCAAGCTTGCAGCAGAAGAAGAAAAGACACCCTAATCTTAATCAAGCAGTGACAAATAGACAATTGCACGGTGCTACAAAAATAGTTCCATTAACACAAGAACAAATTTTGTGGGATAACTAGTAGCCACAGGTACATGACAACAGGGAAGTTGGTTTCAAGACTTCAATCAACAATGATATTAGCAGGTACAAAAGAAATTACATGGGAATTTGCACACAGTTAATGTACAAAATCTAACCGAACTGACATCGCAGCAAAGTCGCCATAACTAGTAATAGGAAAGATATGCTCATTGCCGTAGTACTCACGGATCGACACCATCGTCTTGCCCGGGAAACTCCTGCAGCGTCACCCTTCTCTTGGTCGACGTCTGCAAGCGCAAACACATCACACCGCAAAACCTAGCACCCGAGAGGTGGGCGTCCTGCTGTACCAGGCCTGTCCAATATGAGTTTATCATGCTTCGTACTTAAACCGTGCCGATCCGGCTTGCCTTCAGTGAGTCCAGCCACGATCTATTTACGCTTCGTGTCTGCTTCGTACCGTGCCGACTCAGACCCGACCCACTTACACTATTACTTTCTAGGCCGTGCCAGCCTGAGCATGGCTCAGACTACTATGCCATGCCGGGTCGCCCGCCATACCCGGTTGGCAGGCCCGACATGGCCAGTTCGCAACAGTGCTGTGCCGGCCCAAAATAGCACAGCACAGTGCCCACCTCTGCACCCGACCCAATCAAGCAAATAGAAGTAATCGAATCTCAGCATTTTTAGGCACGGAAGGAAGGACTCACGCCGCAGAAAATGAGGGCGCCCTCATCATCATACTCCGGCGCCGCCCTACTGCTGTTGAGGGAGGCGGAGGGCAAGGACTCGGCGGCGAAGAGCGGAGGGAGGAAGGGGCTTGGCGGCAGCGAATCAATGGGGACGAGTCACGACTTAGGGAGGAAGGAAAGGCGGCGGTCGGCGGCAATGGAAATCTGGGGGCGGAGGGAAATGCGGCGGCCGGCTGCCATGGAGATCGGGGGACCGAGGAGGAGAGGGAAACGGCGCCGTGGCAGAGATCGAGGTCAGAGGTATTTCAACCCATTCCAACCCAACCTAGCACGTTTTTGCAGCAAACCCAACCTAACCCAGCCCGTTATCCACCTAAACCCACCTCCACCCATCCAAAGCCAACCCGATTGACCCATGTCAACACAACCCATTAGTACCCCTTGTCTAAAGGCTCTCGAGTCTCGGCTGGTCAAGTTTTATATTAGCAGCTGTGACGGTTCGTAATTCCATTCCTTCTTTCTGATTTCTACTCTGCTACAAAAGTCGACTCAATTAAAAAAAAAAAGTCGACTAATCGTCTTCTTGCTGAACAAGCCCAGCCACGTTGAAAGATCTTTACTCTAACTGCAGACACGTGGGGTGTCTTTACCATTCCACTTCCGATTACAAAACTAAATCCGTGACTTAAAGCGAAAGAAGATAAGCTACTGATATCACTATTTATACCCATCGATCAATTTGTCGATCGAGCGGTAATACGAAACTAAGCAGACAAATACCACGTACGTACTATCACACATTCACAGCACCATCCACAGCCCACAAGATCAAGAAAATGGCCGCGGCGGAGCCCAAGGAGGTGAAGCTGTACGGGGCGTGGGGCAGTGCCCACGCCGCCATGGCCCAGAACGCACTGGAGCTCAAGGGCGTGCGCTACGAGTACGTCCAGGATGACCTGGACAACAAGAGCGAGGCGCTGCTGCGCCTGAACCCTGTCCACGGCGGGAAGGTCCCCGTGCTCGTCGTCGACGGCCGGCCCCTCGCCGAGTCGCTCGTCATCCTCGAGTACATCGACGAGGTGTGGCCCCGGGCTCCGCCGCTGCTCCCGCGGGGCCGGCCCCGCGCGCGTGCCGCGGTCAGATTCTGGGCCAGGTTCTTCCACGACAGGGTGTCGCCACTGTCGGCCCCGGCGGTGTTCGCGGATGGGGAGGAGGAGCGGGCGGGAGTGGTGAGGGAGATAAAGGCGCAGACGGCCGTGATGGAGGCTGGCATACAGAGGGACTTCCCTCTCGGCGACGGCGAGGGGCCGTTCGTGCACGGGCGGGCGCCCGGCCTGCTCGACGTCATACTGGGCTCGTGCGCCGCCGGGACCAGGGCGATCTCCGCCGTGGCCGGTGAGGAGATCGTGGAGCCCGGCGCACTGCCGCGCGTGCACGCCAGCCTGGCAGCGTTCGACGAGCTCGCCGCCTCGTTCGGGACCATAGTGCCGCACGAGCGCCTCCTCGCGAGCCTGCACGAGAGGAAGGAGAGGGCGCGCGCCGCGTCCGCGTGAGCTACTATTGTGTATGTGTGTGCCGCCGCGATGCGTGCAACCGTGCCCTGCTGTCTTATGTGTTTTTTGTTTCTGGAATAAACGGGAGACTTACTCCCTCACTGTGCGGCTACAGCCAATTGAACTGCAAAATGATATTTCTCTGTCCGTCCAATTTTATAAGATATATTTTTTAATAGTCTTTGTAACATCCTATGGCTTATAATATTTTTATATTGATATTTATAATTTTTGTGAATTTTGGAAATTTTGGAATTTTATAGAATTTATTTGGAATTTAAAGAATATTTTTGAAATAGGCTTGATGCAAATAATATTTAAAAATATGCAAAATTTATTTAAATTTTTGATAAAAATATTTTATTTAGGATCTAAATGTCTCAAAGTTTTTTTAGTATTTTTCTGATTTGTCCTTATATGTTTGCTATTTATTTGGAGCTAAACGAATTTCTAGAATTATTTAAATTGGAAAAACCTTTGAAAATTCGGAAAATTTGTTTGGGTTGAAATCCAATAGCTCAGCCCATTTTCTTATGCGCCTGACCCAGCCCACCTAGGCCCAGCACCGCGTCGTTTGCGCTTAGCTTGATCCGCCGGCCTGGCCATGCTAGTGAGACTGATAGGTGGGGCCCACTTGTTAGTCCCATCATTGTCATGTGACCGCCGGACACCAAGTAGGCCACCATGTCCACCATGGTCATGTTCTCCGAGTCGACTAGGGTATGAACTCTTTGGCAATAAAAGGGGGATTTGGATTGTCTCAACCTTGTTGACCAAAGCCCTAGGGTAGCTCGCTGAGAATCATCATCGTTTCGTCGGGATTTGGTTTTTTCCGCAAGCGCCGTCGAGAGGAAGTTTTCACCGAATAGCCGTCATCCATGTGTCCCGGAGGCTGAGGTTGGTTGTGTTGGCTTCTCATCTCCTGAGCTTGCCGATGCATCTCTTTGTCACCAGGGAACCCCAGCCACGGGAGCTTCTCGTCGTCGCTGCCGGTGATTAGGCACACCGCCGGGTGGTTTGACCGCGTCACCAGATCAGCGATGTCAATAGCTTGTCAAGGGTGCCCTCGCTGGTCGGTGACGATGACCCTAGGGCGCTACGCTGCCGCGCTCGATGTGGCATGACCTGGCATCTGACGTGTGGCAGCCACGTGGGTGCCGCGTCAGCCTTGGTGCTAGCGTGTCGCATGCGTCGGCAACCACGTCAGAAGGCCACGTCAATAGTGTTGGGCCCACCCATTAGTGACCGAATCGTCGTGGACTCAGTCCACTGTGGACCGCTTGGGTTTTGTGGACCTCGAGCCCATTTGTCAGTCTCTCATGATTTTCTAGATTTATTTTTATTCAGGAAAATCTGTCGCTGACGTCAGCATAGCTTCAGTAATCAACTTTTCAGTAGAAAAATAAATCGAGAAATTCAGATTTTCTCTTTTTCTTGTATTTTCTTTTATTTGAATCTTTCGAGAGCCCGTTCTTCTTCATATGAGCCCCGATTGAGGCGATTCAAGTTTCTAAAAATTTGTAAATTCAAAATCTATTTAATAATGAATTTTATTTGATTTTTAAAGATTTCTTGCTCTCTAGTTTATATTTATTGGTGTGTTCTCTCTTGATTCACGTAGATGTTGAAGTGCTTGATCAGTTCATAAGTGAAACATTGATTCAAGCTCAAGCTCCAGATCAAGACCAAAGCCTTTTTCTAGGCAAGTTATGTTTTGATCATGTTGAACCTAGTTTTGCAAATGCTATGTTGTTTTAAATTACTATATGTTACTTTATGCTTAGAATTTTTTTCAGTTAATTTGGGATCTAGCTATTCGACCCAATTAGATTATACCTACCTTGTTATTTGTGTGCCATGATTATTTATCGCCATAGGATGGATAATTATTAGTTGGTTGCTAATAGATGCCAACATGGGTTGGTTAGATCGTGGTTAGTGTGCTTAGCCATGCAACGGGTTATTAATATCATTTTGAAATTTCAAATTCAATTTGACTAACGGAATATGGAACGTGTTTATGAATGGGTCTGTCATGTGTTGTCACACAATGATGTTGAGTCGTTGATGGCATGTGTTGCACAATAATCAACTGGGTGGTAAATGATTTAGATTGGGGCAAGTGGCAAGGGACTGTGTGACATTTGGGTTGATATTGAAAGTCTTTCCTTGGTCAATTAAGGACTTAACCTTGCAAACCATTGAATTGGGCTAATCATACAACCACATATCTGGAATGAGACAAACCTAACTAAGTAAATTACCGAGTCTTGACATATGATGTCTTAGGTGGAAGACCAAACTGTGTGTACGGTCAGGGTAGGGTGTGTGTGTGCAGTGGCCTCACACTTTGAACAAAGATTGTTCCTAGTTCAACGATAAGTCCCTCCTATTCTTCTACTCTGTGTGAGGGAAAGAATAGCGAGTTCAAGATAATTAGGAGGTTTATGTTCGGATAGAGTTTCGAAAGGTTTTGTTATGATCTTCTTAGCCACACATCAATGGGTATGTGTCGTTGTATGGTAGTATAAGCTTGATCATGGGTAAAGTGTATAACCACTGCAAAGTGTAAATCTATTCGGATAGTCGTGTCCCGAGTTATAGACAATGCTCGGGAATTTCAGTCAAGGGTTATATTTTTATAAAACAAAACTTGGAAAGGAAGGTTGTGTGCCATTGAAAATGTTGAAATTGTTTAGGGATGTGTACTAGTTCACTCTTAAGAAATACCTAAAAATTATTTATTGTTGTTATTTGTTTTACTACCATTTCAATCTATTTATTGTATTCAATTAAAAATACTGCTTTATTGCAAAATTACCATGTTAGTTATTCCTTTAGAATAAGTCTTGTATATAGTTTATATTAGACTTGCATTCTCTGCACAACTTGTTGAGTGCTTTATGTACTCATCTTTGCCACAACAAAATCATCAGTTAAAGAGGAGTCTACATCTGCACTAGAGGAGGAGTACCAGGAGGAGGCGAACATCTAAGGTGCAAACCTTGTCAGTTGTTTGTGGCATACTGATGGGTTTTTTCTACGAAGTTTTTTTTCTCCGCTGCAGTTTTATGTATTATAGTTTGAGCCCTATGTAGTGTAATGGTGTAAAGTTGACCATAAAGTTAATCAACTATTTTATATTTAATAAATGAAGTCTTTTATTATATTTTCGCTGTGTATGATTGTGATATTCATCTATGTTGTCACTGTGTGCACTAGCATGATCCTGGACTAATATGATATACATAGAGGGTCCAGATTTGCATATTCAAGTCTTGATAATCTTGTTCACAAATATACAAAGTATTTAATATTCCGAAGCAAAATTGATGCGATGTTACCTCTATACCCTAATAAATATCTAGTTTTACTTTATATTCTCTATATGCATATATTAAGTATAGTGCTTAATGGTAAAAATTAAAGATAATCTAATTATTTTTAATATCTTTTTATCTTATATATCAAGAGAGAGAAAACACTTATAAACTTGGACCGAGTAGTACAAACAATACGACACAAGTCTGGTTTTTGTCGTGCGGCCCGTGCAAGGACGTTGGACCTTTCGTGCCGCCGGCCTGAAAGTTAATGTAGATAGGGCGGCGGCCTGGCCGCGCGTGCGGGTGCAGCCGTCTGCCTCAAGGCCGCACTGGCTAAATTAGCGCGGCGGGTCGGCGAAATTCCAGTGCAGGCAGCAGAGTGCCATCAGTTACGGTTGTTGGGCCAAAGTACAGTGCATGTTGCTGAAGATGTTGTTGGGCTAGTCCGAAAACACACGAGAGTTGTCCTCGCCCAAACTTGATTTTTTTTTATTTAATATTTTTTTTTATTCTTTTTTTCAAAACGTCCGAAAAAAAATTACGGAAATGCCTCCCGTCGCCCGTGTATGGGGCGATTTCTGCCTCCGCCGTCTACGCCAAACGGCGCCGTCGGTGGGCCCCCTGTCTCCCGAGACAGGGGCGACCGGTCGCATCCTTTTTTTTAGTTTTGTTTTGTAATTACTATATGCCTTTTTAATATAAACGCCATAACTTTTGATAGGAGTGTCCAAATTAAATGAAACTTATTTCTAAATTTAAATTTTGGAATGAGGAATTAGAGTGTAAAATAAAAATCCATGTGTTGTTTGCAGAAAAATATTTTTATTTGAGTTCGAATGCTAGGCTCTAACTGTGGATTGTGAAGGAATTATAATGTGTGTTGATCCATAATTCATGAAATAAATAGAATAAGTTACTACAACCTTATGCACTTCATTTTTGCAAAAATATCTAAATATGATTGCATTTTGAATCAAAGATGGCTAGTTTAAACCCTTTATAACATTCATTGTTTAAGCAGTTAGAATAATGTTCAACGACTCAAAACTTGACCGAACCAGCTTTGTTGCATTCTTGGCTTGCATAGGTTACAATTATGTAAAAATATTTAGATGTCACTTTAGGCTGCACTATTTTATTGTTGTCCTAACATGCAACCCAGAAACATCAAAATGGCCGATCTTTCGCAAACGATGGTAAAACTCGATGAAATCAAATCATTTAACTTAAAATGCTATAACCTATCTCGATGGAGAAAATAACATCATTTGGGACAACTGGAGCAAGAGGGACATATACGAGCCCTCCGGATGCTGAGCATACTCTTGAAGGTTGGGTCGACTCTTTATTACGACTTAAAACTAAAAGGAGTACCACGAACAAAGAAAACCAAAGTTAACACCAGACGTCTCATCGAGTGCTTCGAGGCCACTTCCCATTCGCCCATGCCTCCGTGGGCAACGCACGGCGTGTCCTCTCGCTTCTCTCTCTCTCGGCCTCCTTCTCCTCCGCTTCCTTCCTACATGCCTCCTCGCAGACGGCATCGCGTTGTTGTTGAAACCGCCGCGTGAACTCATCCTGCCGGCTGGCTTGGTCAAGAAGCCGCTGGTCCCTGGTTGATCTCCGTATCAAACCACCGCTCAAATTCACACATGGCGAGGTGACCGCATGAAACGTAAATTAGCAAAGTTTCATTCAAAAATATTATGTAACCCCGCACGATTGTTACCATGCGGCGATCCTTCGTGCTCTTCTCCCACGGATCGAAGGCGAGGCGCACTTCCAATACCTCCTCTTCCAAGTTGAAATTTCCCAAGAGCGGACAAGCCTGCAAAGATCTCCGCACATACACATGGGTGCTACAGCTCCACGAGGTAGGAAGAGATCTTGGTACGCTAAATTTCAAATACGGTTAACTTTGTATCGTATATTATCAGTTTTGGATAACTTTTTTTCGTATTTTTCGAAATGACGGCAATACCCGACAGTTGATGCGACGGCAGAGCATAGCAGGCATGCGGTGCGCCGGCTATGCCATAGCCGGCATCCGATGCCGGCTATGCCTTGGCCGGCGCACCGCATGCCGGCTATGGCCTGGTCCGGCCGATTGTCGCGCGTTAAGGTGATTTGCATGCCGCCAGTCGCATCGCGCGTGAAGATGCTTTGCATGCATGCTTTGTTTTGATCTGAAGCCTCTCGTCGCGTTAATCCTTGTCTGTCTGAACTTCCCGTTAATTGAGTAGGGCAAGAAACAATTATTGGTGCTAGTTGCAGCATGGCTTGATTAAGTAAATTATTTCTAGTTGACCACTGTCATACATATTACACACTTAATTACCTAGTCTACCGAACCGCTTTTTCTTAGCTAGCACATTTCTCGCATGACCGGGAATAAAAAAATGTGTGAAGAATAAAGGATGGCAGTGGTCGGGGGGTGGCAGGGCGACGCGGGGAAAAAATTGTAGGACTCCATGGATATTGAAAAATTTCTAAAATATTTGTGGAGGTTCGTGACACATCAATGATATTTTCATAAAAATTTCGGTTGTCAAGTTAATTTTAACTGAACAAAAAATGAAATAAATCATGTTAGAAAACTTTGAAATTTTTTGTCTGTGGTCATGATGCATCATTATTATTCCCATAAAATTTTCTGATGATGAACAAGCTGTATGAATTTATTAAAATATAGACAGTGCTACTACCCTGAGCAAAGCAAAGCCGGCAAAAATGAACGGAATGAAAAATGGTACAAACCACTTTAGAAAATTTTGAAATTTTTGTGTATGGGGCGCAGCGCACAGAGAGGAGAAACCGGTGCATGCAGAGAGAAGAAATCGGCGATGCATGAAGACCAAGAATGAAATTTTATTTCAGAGATGTTTTTTCTACGATTTTGCTTTTGTAGGTTATTAATATGAAAAAATGTATATATATTTTGCGTTAGACTGCGTATAATTTGTTTTCGAAAATATACGGTCACGACAAAATTCTGGTAATTCAGTGCAACAAATTTGACGACAAATAATAGTAAATTATTGAATAAAACCCGACATTGATATTATGAACTGCAGGGATACAATATAGGTACATGCCTTAGAGAATTCATAAAACTGGGATACAACATAGGTATACATACCTTAGAGAATTCATAAAACTGGGATACAATGTGTTCCATAGGTATATGCCTCTGGTAAAGGACTAAGTGACAAATCCATTCATTTTATGGCCATGGTTGTCGAAATAGATGGTCAAAACAAGGATAATCTATATTGGTGGCAGACGGGGTACTACATATGGATACCTGAGAGGGCTTGATGGAATATTATCGTCAGGATTTGGAGGACTCCGAGGATTTAAGGTTTGTGGGCTAGGTGGCATGAAATCGTCATCATCATTGTCATTTGTATGGTTATGAGGTAGCCCTCTTGCAGTGCCGATCGAACGTCCTCTTGCATTGTTTCTTGAACGGCCTGTTGTACTAGTGCTTGAACGACTTGTTGTGGTAGTGCTTGAACGTCGAGGTCTAGGTGATACGAAATCATCATCATCATCATCATCCTCATCATTTGCAAGGCCCCCTCCGGTGGTGGTTGAACGTCCTCTTGAACTTGATGCTGCCTCAGTACTGGGTCGACCTCTACACCCTAAGTTAGATCCTCTTCTGCGTCTTCTGCATGAACCAGGCATCACACCCCCGCCGAAGAGCATATACATCGCAAAGAATTCAGGGATATCTTTATTCAGCAAATCTTTATCTTCTAGGAATGACTAACACACAAGTCGAGTATGCAAATAAGTGAACTTATGGATTATGGTAAAAAGATTAGTAGGGTGAACAAATAGGAAATAACTAACCTTAATATGCTCTGCATACCGATCGGCAAAGATCATTACCCCGTAAAGTCTCGAGAGAAACCAAGAGTGTAGGGTGGTCGGCTAGTTCGCACACTCGAATACCTTTGACGCCACCCATGCAAGTGCGCCTTGAGGTCATTGGAGGTCACAAGGTTCAGGCCAGTGGTTGTCACGTTATGCCTCGATAATGTCGGACGCCACTCTTGCAATTTGGACACCACTGTATTTAGGTTCTCCTCCTTGAACGGATCATCCTTCCCATTACGCGTAACCTTTAACGTGTAATGAAGGGCTAGCTGCTCATATCAGGTGTCCACGAGAATGCTCCGCTAGAGGATCCAGCCATGGTGAAGGCAAGGAGTGGGAGTGGGAGGTGTGTATGTGTGCTTGCGGTTTGGCCTTTTATAGACTCGACGGGGTGGTGTGTGGACTAAGTGTTGGAACGTAAGGTTCAAACGTGCAGACAGACAGCAAAACCATGGAGTGTGTAGTCAAGTCAGGCTGAAAAGGCAGTCATGCATGCAAGGTGTCAGTACTAACAAATATATTGTGCATGAAGGGGTCACTTCAGAGTTAGAAGTAGGCAGTGAGTGGTCACTTCGGACTGTGCGGTGTACAGTTAGTGCGTACTGAGTATATGTACTTATATCTGTTAAAAAAATCTATACTCGTAAAAGTACATATCCGTCTACATCTATCTATAATAAACATGCACATTCCCGAAAATATATTGTTTTTCCTAAGAATATATATCTACGTAAATGTATTTGTACGAATCAAAAGCTGCACGACCTGTTACCCTTTGTTGGCCTGAGATGGGTAGTGCTGTGTCGCTTCATGGTGTGCAGAGTGTTGTCGAATCAGTTTGACAAAGCTGATGGCAGCACGTTACGAAGACTGTGGTGTGCATCGTCTAATTGTCCACTCTAAGAAAGCGTGCAGACGGACAACACACGAGTGATTTGACATGTACCAATAAATCGCCCGTGAGATTCCTGTCCGCGATCCACCAAGCGGGCGTAGGGGACCAGGGCGTGGCGGCAGTGTGAGCCGGGCGCAGAGGCGAGGCCTGGGTAGGGGCGCAGGTCCAGACACGTGGCGGCCGGCGGGAGCGTGGGCATGTCGGGCCGGCTGTAAAATTGGTCGACTGGGCGACGCGCAGAGAAAATAGCCAGAGCAGCTTTGTAAGGACGATTACACAACTGTACAGCAGCGCCTCTATCGGCATCGAGTATGCACTACCTCTATAAGTAGGTATTCATACCAGCTCGGCTTGCACATATCCTCATCCTCATCCCATTCCTTACCTCCAAAGGCTATATCTCAAACGGCGAGCTCAGGAAATCGGAGGGCTCGTGCGCTTGCCACTGCAAGGCAAGTTGATTGTCCTAATTGCCGTGTGCAAGCTAATGTGTTCTACTCCAACACTGAGGCAAATACCGGCTGGGTGTTCTACAAATGCCCTTTTTTCTCCGTAAGTGAAAAGTTTGTTTCCTTCCTTCTTCCTGTTGGACTTGTGTAGTTCTTTGAAGAGATCTCATTTCTTTGCACGGCCTAAAAGCATGTTAACCTCATCACGTAGGCTGGAGGGTGCCAATATTTCTAGTGGGCGGACACCATGGACACCTTGGTGGAGCGTGCAACAACCACAGTACCACAGAGGATGCAGCGTACTATGGAGGAGATGATAGACCCTATGCTCGAGCAGAGGCTGAACATGCTGATGTTCAAGATGGACCGCATTTTAGATAATGTCAAATGGTTGGAGAAGATTGTGTGTGCGGCTGTCCTTGTTGTACTGGTAGCTATTCTTGCGAAGTAGTTTGTTTCCTACAGAGGAGACATAGTTGGTCATGGATGTCTATTGGAGAGGTTTTCATATATCATCTTTTGCTTTGTTAACCGATGTATAAGTTTGTTAGGTACCATCGCTTCGACTTTTCAAATTGTGATTTCACTACTGTGGCATCTTTTCATGGTAATATGTTTTTCTAAGATCCCGTGAAAATACCATGTCCAAAGCTGAAATTGTCATGGGATAGCTCAGAAATATTCTCTAATATCTGTACTAACGTAATCTGCAAAATTATTTTATTTCTTACCTCATTTGCATATAAATATTGTCACAACAAATACCCTAAATGACCATAAACTGGACATATTTCATAACACTGGCGAGATTAAGGCTTGCTCGGCTTTTGGCGTAGTGAGGACAGGTCACATGGTAGCGCTGCGTGCAGGCGAATCTAACTGTGCGGGATTATCTCGAGAAGGCGGATAACATATAAGAACATAAGCATAGTCTGAGCAAATAACAACTCGAAATACTACTTAGTTTATATTACATTTTATTAACAACACCAGATGCAACGAAAAAAATAAAGACACTCATCCACCCCTACCACGGTGGCGTATAACTTGTTCAGGGGTGTAGTAATTAGGCCCCCTCGTCCTTCTAAGTCCCGCAGCCTGTGAGGGGCCCTGCCGCATGGGACACTCTCCCATGTCCTCGTCAATCGGACCCCCCAAGAAGGTGTAGCTAGCACCGGTCAAGCGTTCCTAGTTGTACCAGGCGAACGGGTCCTCTGGAGGAAGCGTGATCGACTCTAGGATGTGTTGCGTGGGATCCTCGCCGGATCGAGTCTCATACGCGATGGCCGTGAATCGTGAGGATTCACCTCAGTAGACATCCATCGCCCACAATCGAGGAGCTCGATGAAAGTCGCCGCTCTATTCCGGCTCGATTGAAAGCATGATCCTCACTCCAATGTGGTGTATGCTCACCAACTCGAAGCGCCATCACCGCCGCTATGGTGAACTTCGTTGTGCTCACCTCCGTCGTGATGGCTTGCATCACATGTTGGTTGCGTCACATGTGGGTAATCAGCGACGTCGTAGTCCTGCTGTAGTTAAGAAATGTAATGAGTTACGTTACAAAGTAGAGTATTTAACAACAGTTGCCTTGAATTCACAAAACGAAATGATACATGGAGCTTAGTAAGTCACGGGAACCTGAGTTTCACGGTGAGGATCTTGATAGCCGTGCGCACGAGCTGTGGACGGGCGAGCTGTGGAGGGACGAGCACTCTGTGATGAACGGGAATCCACTGAGTGCCTGGCATGGGAGGCACGTGAAGGATCCATAACCGGAACTTCGTACCCGCGAGTTGACCTAGGTGTGCATCCACCAAAAGAACAGATAGCCGAAACCAAACGTGACCCTCTGCTGGTGAAGTATCTGTGCATTGGGCAATAAGGCAATGTATATTGTAGTATTTCATATTAAGAACTTGATGTAGATAGCACGAAATATAAATATATACTTGACCCTCCTCTCATGAAGTACCTTTGTAGGTCGCTCCTGTTGCGAACCGAGGAGGACTCGCCTTCGTCATGCATCGTGCGGTCTACCAAAGTGTGCATCTCGTACGCTTCCTGCGACTACAAAACAAGGTTCACGTGTAAGTATGTATTGTTTATGAGAAATTGTTAGGATTGCATGCATCAAAGTACTAACAAGGATGTGAAGCTGCCGGGAACGGTCCTCGGGGAATGGTCTTGGTGCATCTTCAACGTGACCACTGAGTAGAGTGGTGCGTGTGCAAGGACGGTACCACAAGAAGTACTCGCGTAGGAGGAAGGGTCGACACTGAGGGACTACGGTGGAAACATCGCCCGCTTCGCTCCACCGCAAAGATGTGGTCACGATGGGACGTGACCACCAACGTGCCTCCCGCTCCTTTGCACTCCTCCTGCACAGAAGTATGAAGGGTTAGAACTGACAAAAGGAAGAATGATCATAATGTAGTAACGCCGTATGATTCTACTAAACTTACAAGTGTGATTTTCTTGCGTCCCGTGGTGTGGGGACCGGGACTACCTACCGGTATCCAAACCGTCAGACACGCGCCTGGGAGTACACTTCCGCGCACTCGTATAAAATGAAGCATGTAGTCATCCATAGGTGCTCATCCTGTACACAGAACGATGAGATGCGTGCGCCCATTGCGATCTCGGCAAATCTCCCCTGTGTCCACGGATCCCAACTCACGTGGTCGAAAGTCAGGAAGTCAAGATCGCTACCAGCGCGTGGGCAGCTTCTGTGATCTTGGAGGTGGCTCCAACGCAACCTAGCATGGTTCCACCTATAGCCCATCGTGGGCCTCATGGTCTCAGGCACGTCCTGGGAGATATCCTTTGGGTACATAGCATTCTCCACCCTAGGAGGAGAGATAGAAAGATACTCCCAGCTCCACAGCTGTAGTAGGTGGAGACAACCTGTGATTGACCCCTTCGCGGTGGCCCGATGGAAAGCATCACACAGTCCTCTATAGGTTATCGCTAACATGCTAGTAACCCCAGCTATATTGTGAGACTGTCCGCCTATGCGTGACAAGATCACGTGCTAACAAGATTAGGTGTGGCTCCAGATAGTCGTCCGTCAAGGCTGCGTAACATGATCCCTCCAAATAAATCATAGAGGTACACCTCCGTGTGCCTCAAATAGTGCCTCCTCACGCCTCGTGACATGGCCCACACTGCAATTCATGAAACCATTTCAAAGAGAGGCGTGGTCCTTTCCGCTGCATTTGATGACCAAACCTCGCAATGTAAACAAATGAATGTGAGGTTAAATCGTAGTAAAACTATTACGCACGTAGCAAAAGATATATGTTTACCTTTGTTGCACATAGTCCCTCCACTGATCCTTTCGTGGCCGCCTAGTCACTAAGGGGCAACCTCTGATCGGCAACCCAGTGATCATAGCCACATCCTTCAAAGTTATCGTCATCTCTCCAAAGGAAAAGTGGAACGTGTGTGTCTCAGGATGCCACCGATCTACTAGGGCAGTCACCAGGGACACATCTATTGCGGGGAGAGTTGTGCGTCGCACCCCACCCCGCGGTAATGGCTCAGTAGTCCCATCCATCAAAAGAGCGAATGAGAGTAGTCCAACTCGTGCTAGGCACATGTAGAAACGGGGGTCTAATGCCTTGATCTTGTGGAAGACTCGCGCACGCAATGGACACATCTACAAAAGGACAATGTAAACTCATAATATGAAATAATAACTACAGCAGTGCTAACCACAATCAGAGTTTGTTCTTCCAATCAATCGTGAGTACTAACTCAAGCGTGTCTGCGGAAAATCATCCTCCCACGATGCCGATCATCGATCAACACAAGAAGCTC